>CM068307.1:29757313-29759813 GCA_034768735.1 Schistosoma mekongi | reverse complement strand
CACTTCTTTATTCAAAAATTTCACCCCTCAAATATCACTTGAGTGAAAATTCACAATTTCATCACCTTGTTAATTGCACTGTCTGATCTCTCCATTACTATAATTCTCTATATATTTTACATGGTTGTTAGTGCATATTTTCACTCTGTTCCAATCTACTTTATAATAATAATAATTATTATTATCTGTCTTCTGTCATCACTTATAAACCAATTCAAAATTTTGATTACAACTTGACCTCTTAATTATATTAGGTTTATTATTTGGCTAACAAAACTATTTATGAAAAGTCTAACCTACGACTACGCACTGAACTCTTTAGAATTTCACTTATAATCTCTTTCAATAGTGACATACATATATATTTTTTACACGTCCTACATCATATTAGCGTTTATGCTCTTAATACTACTTTGCCAATTTGATTTATTGAATTATTATACTCAACTGATGAAGCCCAAAATGGTTTCTCCACAACGCTTATTGTAAATGAGTAGTATGTGATTAAAATAAATAAATAAACAAATAATTGAAACTGACAGTCAACTATCTCCACAACGACCGATATGATTATTAGATTGGCACACTAGTGACTAACTACTCAGGGTAATTCCTCGAGTTCTAGTGTGAATACACGACCGGTGGAGTTCAACCTTGTCGGGTGTGAGGCAGGTACCCACCGATGGTAAGGATGAGGTCGCGCAAACTTATCACGAATTGACCGAATTAAAACCACGGATGTCATAGAGTTTCACCAGTTATCACACAGGATAAGAAAATTTTAATTAGTATCAGCGTTACATGCTTCATTATGTAGACGCTGGCCATGTATCATTCGAGAATGCTGAAACTTGCAAAGCAGATATTACGACAGACATGTATAATTCTCAATATTCGGGGCTACGTTGTAGTTGTTCATGGACTTGTTGTGGTTGGCGACTGGACACCGTATGTGTACAAGTTGTTTGTGTAGGTGTGCCTGTTCGTGTTTTGTCAAACGTCTGACCTTCAGTAGCCCAGGTCAAGCAAGCTGACAAATAGAGAAGGTCTAAGTTTTTCTTGACGAGCCGTACAAGATATACTACATCGACTACACCATCTAGGTTAAGAATGCTAGTTTAGTTGTCTACCACAGACAGAAGGTTTGTGATGCCAGTGTGCTCTTTCCTAGAACTACGCTGCTGGGATGCAAAGAAATTGATGGTTTGAAGGCGGTCACTTAGGCTGTCACAAATGAAGGATTTCATATTATTAGACGGTATCAAGAGGTGAGTCACTGGCCGGTAGTTAACAGGGTCACTACATCAGCCTCTCTTGAAGATAGGGACGACACGAGCTAGCTTCCACTTGTTCAGAACCACACCTTGACTCAGGCTGCGTGTGAACAGTCTGTTGAGTGTAGGTGCTAAGAATTGCGCTCCTTCGTCCAGGACAGAGGGACAGAGGGACGAGGATGTAGAATATTATTGATTAATATTATGTCGCGTGTGTAAAAATCCCTCCGAATAACATTTTTCTACTATAGTTCGTTGTTTCGCTCTTAAAAGTGAGTTTGTTTATCTTAGTTCCTTCAGCGGTACATTATAATAATTATTTGACTCCAAATAAAATAGTTGCTATTTATTTTCACTGTAATGTTTGTATTTCTTACTTCCTTAACGGGTTTATATGATTCTTATGGACTGCATTTACTTTGTTTTGAACAGCTATCATATTGGTTCGTTTACCCTCTCGATTATATTGCTTAAATTGATTAGATATGTTCACTTTCATTGTGGTTTCGAGCATACCTCCAGAAGTTCAAATTTTGTGTTGTTACAAGTAACTTCTGATACTTTAATATTAATATTTTTATAGAATTAGATATTACCCTTTAAAAAGACAGTACGTGACCTATCCCGAAAGAATATAATCATATTTTTGTTTGTTTTTCGAAACTGAAATGATTATTGCAATTTGTGTGACTGGTTTCTGGTTGAATATATCGTGCGGATATTTGTTTAAGCAATTACGTTTATTTACATAAATAATTTCAAATAAAAACGCTTCTCGAAAAACGAAGAGTAAAAGCACGCGTATCTAAGCCAAACTCAGAAGTTATTCATCGTTCCGGACTACTTCATTTTGAAAACTACACGGGGAAAGTGTGTTTTTTCAACCGTATTATGTTCCATGCACATTGATCCTTTCAGTATTTTCAAGAGAGCAAGACAAATACTTGTGCAGAATAAGATGAGCTCATTTTATTTCGTTGGTTTCTTACCAGCTGCATACAACCTAGAATAATATTATGCAAAATTAATATTTGAAACAAAGTTTAACATACCCATGAGAATATTGAACTTGATTAAAATCAAAACTATGCAAACATGTCAAACATTTAAACATGACTAAAATGTTGAAGAAAATTCTGTAAATATGTATCCGGTACAAAAGAAAGTACAAAAGAAAGAGGGCAAAATACAGATCAGAGTTCAAGTGATTACACAATAGGAGGCGG
>CM068307.1:29736237-29749761 GCA_034768735.1 Schistosoma mekongi | reverse complement strand
TTACCACTGAGTCGGCCCCTACGGTTGTATTTCCAATTTCAGCCATTCATGATGCATTGGCGCGCCTCCTCTATGCCATGGTGAGTTAATACCTGCACACATTGACACGGTTTAAATCTACTGATCTGCTTCACACTAGAACTCCGGATTACCTCAAGATTATCACAGTGACCATGTTGTAAGACATAGGGGAGTTTGGTAGAGAAGGTAAGTGTGTAATATCAATTTTGATATTCACGAAGTGATCTGACGCAGACAATCTTTGACACCTGGAAGCTGACAGCTGTTGTCGTCCTATATTCTACTCCTCGCAGTGCGCATCCACGACCTCGTCGCGATCTGAAAACCCAGGAACTTCGGCTCCGCGGCGAACGCTTTAAAACCATTTTACCACGATTCGGGGCTCCCAACGGTTGGATATTTCCATTTCAGCCAATTCATGATGCATTGCGCGACCTCCTCTATCCATTGGTGAGTTTTATACCTCACAACAGTTGACATCGGTTGAAATCTAACTGATACCATGTCTTCAAACACTAGAACTTCCCAGGAATTAACCTCACGGATTAGTCACTAGTGAGCTCATGTTAATTAACCATTAGGGGAGTTCTGAAACATTGACACCATTGAACACCATTTGGCCCAATCGAGTTCCATTATTTACAACGATTAGTACTAGAACAATTGAGTACGTGATCACGTTGCTGTTGGAGTCGGTATTATTCAGAAGAGCATTCTTAGTTATTCTGTATGTTTATTATATTACTCTAGACTATACTTGTATGTTCTTACAACATAAATTCACAGTATTGATCGCCTTGTGACTACTTATAATAATAATAATAATAATTTATTCTCAAGTAGCAATTTGTACATGAGAGCATACCAGTTTACAGGCATGATCAGAATGATATTGTATAATCGTAACAGAGTTTTAGTAGAGTTATTGTTATGGAGTTGACGATATACAAAGGTATTAATTAATTAGGAAGCCAACGGTAGCTAGCTTCACAGTTTATAATGCTGCAGTATCAGAGGTATATTTTGTATTACAGAACATTTCCAGTAAACAACCGCGCGCTTTTTGTCCCTGGTGCTGTAATCTCAGGGAATAGCTGCGAGAGAGCAGGACGAACCATGAAGACTATCCAGAGACAGGATAAGGCTGGTATTTTAAAGTTTGGATAAGGCAGACAGTTTGTGTGGACTAGTCTTGAGCGGTGAGTTGTTGGTGCATTGATTGCGTTCCAGGCCAGCGTTTGGAGTAAGGTGCTTAAAGGAGATCAGTTCTTTGCCAGTTCAGACCATAGACTCGGGAAGACGGAGACATAGATTTTGCGATAGAAATAAATAAATAAATTTGATTAGTGGTATCAAAATAATCAGTTTCAAACTAGAGTCTTCTTCCGTTTTTATGTTTTTTTTTTTATTTACTACAACGTACACGATTTTAGTGTTAGCAGTTTTAGTACCCTAATAAGCCATTGTTTATTGATTCGAGGTTTAGTGGTAAGTCGTCGAAGATTTGATACAAGTCTTTTGATTTTAGATATTGGGAGATCAGGCGTTTGAATATTAGGATAGATTTGGTAGTGCGGATATTTTGTGGTAGTTTGTTCCAGAGTTTGCTGTAGAAGACGATAAAAAACTTACCGCGATGTTGTGTTTGGTATTTGTTGATAAGTAATGTTGCTTCGTAGTTCCGAAGTTCGTATCTAGGCATTTGGTTCCACATGGGAGAGAAACCCGAGAATGATATTTCGTTGATTACTTTATAGAAGAATATTAAGTTGTGTCGTAGTCGGCGACGACACAGGGGTTCTAAAGAGAGTGTTTCACATCTAGTCGTGTAGTCCATGTTTCCGTTAGTTGCCAGAATTCGACGTGTGAAACATCTTTGTACACTTTCGACGCGTTTTCTATCTATGCTATTCATACTCGAAAAGATAAATGAGCAGTACTCCAGTATAGGTCTTACACATATCTTAAACAGAGTAAGTTTAGCCTCCGTTGTATGGAAGTTTTTAAGAAGGAAGCCTGTTAATCTTCTAGTTTTAGAGATAATAGAGGAGGTATGTTCCATGAACTTTAGGTTGCCGGAATATTTAATACCCAAGTCGCTTGTTGATTGGAGTATTTGGACCTTTGACCCATTTAAATAAAACGTGGACTGAGGGTTATGGTTGCCTATGTGCATGATTCCACATTTACTGTAGTTAAGTGGTAGTTGCCATTTTTGGCTCCAGGAAGTTAGGTTATCGAGGTCCTTTTGAATTAGAGTCATGCCTTCTTCTAAAGAGTCCGGTTTAAAGCTATAAACAATCTTGAGATCGTCCGCATATAAATACGGTCGACCATGTTTTATAACGTTATTTATGTCATTTATGTAAATAACGAACAATAAGGGACCCAGTACACTTCCCTGTATAACCCCGCTGGTAATTGGTTTAGGCGATGATAGACTATTGTTGAACTTTACTGTTTGCTTTCTCCCTTCCAGGAAAGACGCAAACCATGAATGAAGTGGGTCTTTGACCCCATATGACTTAAGTTTAATGAGCAGTCGTTTATGAGGGACTTTGTCAAAAGCTTTACTGAAGTCGAGAAATAAACTGGACACTAGTAGCCCTTTGTCCCGTTGTGTAGTTATGTCATTTAGGTAGTCTAACAAGCATGTGTCACACGACCTATTCTTTAAGAATCCATGTTGTGAAGGGAAGAGTAGTTCGTTTTTAAGTAAATATTGGAGTAATTCCTCCTTGATTATCTTTTCCATTACTCTTGATGAAACAGAGGTTAGATTAATAGGACGGTAGTTCTCTATATTTCCTACAGGTCCGGATTTAAACTTAGGAATGACGTGTGTAATTTTCCAAAGGGTAGGGTAGCATGCAGTGGAGAGTGACATTGCAAATAGTTTGAGAAGTGCCAGATGGAAGTCCGTGCCACCATTTTTAAGTACAGTGGCTGGTATACCATCAGGGCCCAAAGTGTATGAGTGTCTTAGCGTAGTGATGGCCTTGGTAATATTTTCTATAGTGAATGCTATATCACTGATTTCGCATGATAGTGGCGGAGTGGGCTCGATCCCATCTGTGTGGTTTTCAATAGTAAGTGAAGTGGCAAAGTGCTCACTGAATACATCAGCTATGCGGCAGGGGTCATCATATACTTCATTGCCACAGATAAAGAGGTTTCCACCCTTTATCTTAGAGCTACTGATTTTGTTCCGGAAGGTCTTGAGAAGCCCCATGGAGTTATTCTGTGCAGTAGCCTGTTTTTCTAGTGCAACTTCCATCTGAATACGCTCTGCCCTGGCCTTAATGCATATTTCCTTCATAGTTATGAGGGAGGAAAAATCTTTAAGTTTATAAAATTTATTTGCATGCTTACGTAGGCTTCTTCTTGTAGTAGTGGCGATAAGCATACACTTCGGAATTCTAGGTTTAGTATATCCTAGAGGTGCTACTACATCTAGTACATTATAAGTGTTGGAGTAGAGTATACAAGTCAGCTTATCAGCATCGTCTTCCGTGAAGTAGTTGTTCCAGTCAAGATAATTGAAGTAAGTCTTAAAGCTTTTCCAGTCTATCTTGTGGAAGGATCTGCTAGGTATTGTACTCGGGCATTTATACAGTGTAGTCTGTAAGTCAAAGCTGCACATAACAACGTTGTGGTCACTACCTGGGAATTGTTTGCCTGTACGTACGGTGCATGGGGAAAGTTCATTTGTAAAGACTAAATCCAAAATATTTTTATATCTGGTAGGGCTACGGACATACTGTGACCAGCCACCAAGCTCTAAGCTTTCCATAAGCAAGTCATAGCGTTTTGGTGGGAAACCATGAAATTTCAGGCATGTTAAAGTCTCCACAAATGACCTTACCTGTAAAGGGTAGGGAAGAGGCCAGTGTAAAAATGTCAGACAGTAAGTTTATATTCTCTATTGATGGGCTAGGTTGTTGGTATACACAACCGAATAGGTAAGACTGTGATACAGTAGGCCTCACAACAATCCACACTGAGTCTTGTAGTTTGTTTAAGTCTGTTGTATCAAACAGAAGTGAGTTTAACTTTGTGTTAACATATATTAAACAACCCCCTCCACGTCCATGTAACCTGTCACTACGATACAGATTATAATTATCAAGGGATATACTTAGATCAGAGACGTTAGGAGTAGTCCATGCCTCAGTTACCATAATAATTGATGGTTGGCAGATTGACGCAAACAGAGCTAAGTCGATCATTTTGTTGCATATTGATCGCGCGTTAAGTAGGCATAGACTAAACGAGTGGCCAGTGAGGTTGAAATAATCTAAGGCGTCATGGATGAAGGCGTCAGGTTTAGAATCCTGGATGAAACTTTGACTTGGGGATAGTTGAGTTTCGCATTGTTCAGATACTAGTGAGTAGATAATGGGTGATTGCTCTACAGCGTCAGTGTTTAGGTTGTCACTGCTATCGTCGTTTTTTACGCTCAAAGTGTTTGTGATTAGTGGAGATATGGTGCTGTGAGATTGATTACTTAGTAGTGGCAGAACTGGAAGTTGGTGGTGTTCGGGCTCGTCATCAGCTGACTTAGTAATGGCTGCGGGGGCAATGAGTAGGGGTGAGAATGGTTGTGAGTTATCGTACGAGGATACTCTAAAAAATGGTTCGAGTGTGCGTACGTGACATATGGATCATAGTAGTTAGGTAATGAGTTTTGGGATGCAGCCAAGTAGTTGTAGTTACAACTGTTTACTGTAGGAAAGTATATAGGTCGTAAGTTTCCAAGTTTAGGAGGGTTTTTATGTTGATAGAACGGGTGACATCCCAAGTTAAAATTATTCCCATTATCTGTTTGGGACAGAAACGATATAGGTAGAGGAAGGAGGCTTTTCTTCCTGGAATCAGCCTTCGGGGTCATTCTGTTGCTTTTAAAGTATTTGTGCGACGGAACAGAAATAGGGTGATAGGAGAAGAACCGCTTGTTGCTGTTCTTAACACTGTCCTTCAAACCTAGTGATTCAGAGATATTGTGCCCAGCGGTTTGGCGTGTGTTACTTATTTTATTACTCTGAATTTTAGGGATGGGGTTATGCTGACCCTTATTGATAGGGAGAGCATTAGGCCTGTTGTAATGATAAGGTATGAATTCCGTTTTAACGGTAGGGTGGTGGATTAAGTTGTATGGTTTGATCCTATTCACCTCTTTATTTTGTGAGATAACTGTACTCCCCTTGGGAGTGATGTCTAAATCTACTAGGTCGCTGCCATTTTCGTTGGTTGTGAGAGGTATTGGGGTATGAGCGACTATACTAGGTAGAGTTATGGGTATGGTTGGGCTGGGTGGAGTACAAAGTCTAGGTGGTGGAGTACTACCACCAGAGTGCGTCTTAGACTTTGTTTTGGAAAGTTCATTTGGAGTGGTTAATTGTGACTCGGAATCTTTTATGTCTGAAACATCAGCACCGTAACGGTTGAGAGATCTACGTTGTAGAGGTGTTTTATCAGCAACTATTAGTATATTTTTGAAGTCACTGCCGGATCTAATAAAGTTTACTGATTTTATAAAACGCTTGCAATCTATGATGGATGCAAAGTGGAATAGAATTGGGCAGCTAGTCTGCCAGTCTTTTTTACGCAGTCTGTTACATTCGCATGGAATATGAGACATGCCACTAGCCTTTAGTAGGGTCGCTCTAACCTTTTTGAGTGGAAAATTCCCTGGAACATTGTAGACGATGGCTTTGTGAAGCGAGGTGAGTCGCTTTACAACTTCTGATGCAATAAAATCTAGGAATGTTTCAGCTCGCTTTGCCATATTTATTTCTATGTCTTCTTGCTTTCCAAGCAAGTAGGTTAGCGGGGTTAGGTCACTTAGGATAGATTCCATTTTGGTAAATGCTAATTGTACTTCTTCAACTTTGTTTTTATAGTCAGCAATGTCACTATTTAGATCAGTCAGGTTGATAGCCTTGACAAGTGGTGTGCGATTGCCTATTATCAGCGGTTCAGTGGCAAATAGGTCATTAGAGGAAGATTCAGGGTTTTTGGGAGAACGGCTATCCAGCTTGGACCTTTTAGCCTTATTTCGAGCCATTTATAAATGGGAGGGTGAGATTTCAGTATGAAGTATGCTTTTATTAGGTAGTGGCAAATTTGTAACTAGGATTACAGCTGTTTGTATGAAAATGTGTTAGCTCGAATGACGTGATATACAATATATATTTAATGCGATATAATGTTTTATAGTACTATGGATAAGGCGGATGGCCAATTTTGTCGCAAAGATCAAAATATATAAACCACGTGTAAAAAAGTAACAACATTCGAACAGCGCGCTTGTAGGAGTGTTATTATTTTGTTATTATTTTATTTGGGTTGTGGATATAATAGTCAAGGTTGACACTCGATTAAGTAGAAGCGCTTGGTTGGTAGGAAAATCACAACAGTATTCTGAACTCCAGCAACCGTTCAGTTGTAGCAATTAGCTTGGCTGATTTGACACCTCTGAATGCCATCTTGTACGAATTAGGTAGTGCACGACATGTTGAAAAAAAGGAGATAGTGTTCGGCTAGCCGCTCTCTATGATGTCGAAATCCTCCCATTTTTGTAAGTGGGTTGATTGGGGGGGGGCGGTCTACGCACATTATTTTGAGGCCCCGTTAGGCCTGGTTAATCGCTCGACGTGGAGTAGAAATCAAGTGTAAAGACTTCATAGTTAACGAACTTGATGGCCAGTCAAGAATAGACCGAGAAAGTCCTCTATCTTCCCCCGTCCATTATTCTAAAAGATTTAGGCCTTTTCCCGCTTATTCTAATCTTAGAAAATCGTGTGATTTACAATTCCAGGAGTGTAGAAGGACTGTTACAATTTCTTGTCTGTCAAGGTTGCCACCAGTGGCCTATATTGAGGTGAAAGATTCAAATTGGCAGATCTACATAGTCTTACTTTTGTGTTTGCGTGTACATTTGTGGTAGCTATTTTATACATAATATGACATTACCGTCACGTGTTACGAGTTAGCTTGTCATATTCAGTCCCACCTCTTTTCGCTCGGAAATACTATAAAACATAGCGGAGCACCTTTTCTCTACTGATTGTGCTCCCTTCTGCATCCTAAACAACTATTTAATTGGCCGGGATTCGTCCGGTCTAATCCCGGTGTTAGAGAGCTTTTGTTCTGTTTGCTACGCATAAACTTTGGTTGTCTTATGTTATTCATAATAATGTGCAATGGTCTTGGGGACTCATTGGTAACCTCTTGGAGTTAGCTTTTCACCATAGGATGGTTCAACCTTCGCTTCAAAAGTTAACAGATTACTTGCCATCCTAAATAATCATGCTTTCCTCTATCCAATAGTGAAGAAGATTTGCATTCCCTGTCGTCAAACAGCAGGGGAGATCTTATATTTATGTTGTAGTTCGGGATGTGCAAAAATATAGCCTGCAACTAGTAGGCGTTTCCAGGAATTTTCGAGCTACAGATACATGACTGAGTGCCAATATCTTTTGAATAGGGAAGTGCTTCATGAAACTGATGTGCCAACAGTGGTGCTATGTGGCTTATTCTATATTGAAGCACTAGAACTTTTACATTTCGGAGTTTGTAGGCCGTTCTTGGGAACCGTGGTAGGTACTCAACCGGATCAAGGGTCATTCTTAGAAAAGGTGAATGTAAATGTGGAGGAACTGTCATAGTGATAAGATCATGCTTACGTAAGACTGGACTATATGCTCTTCAGCTGCTGTAGCCAAACTGTAAGCAGTCAATTTTATATTTCGGAGGGTGACGTCGAAGTTCACCATTATCTTCTTTTGTCATCCTTCCTGCGATTCGCACGCTAAGTTTTTGGGGTTTTAGTTTGCTTGCAGGAGATGTGTTTGCAGTTTATCTCAGTTGACTAAATCACTGGGGTAATTTTACACACTTGAGTCTCTGGATTAAATTATTTGTTGTCTGCATTAGATCTTATTACCTACAGTTCAATATAGGATCTTGCTTTAGTCCTGTAGCTCAAACAGATATACCAATCACCGTCAAGTGGGTTCAGAGTCATCATTCCGCAGTATCCTAAATCCAGTGTAGATCAAAACAGCAATTTATTTATTTGTCTTACACACTAGAACTGATTGTTACTGATACTCTAAAGGCAGATTGCTCAGATGAAATCGGCTACAGTTATTGTCAGGAGTGTTAGTACAAGTTAAACACTAAACAACAAAACCAATATAGGATGCCACAAGGACACAGGAGCGGAGACTTGGCTTTAAAATGTATGCCAAAATCAGAAGCAAAAGTGTCAAAAGTTGCTTGCAATTGATTTGCAAGAGAACCGTTATATTTAAAATGCCAACCAATCAAGAAGAATACGGGGTAATCAAAAGTGAGCACAATAAAAATTGAGTCAAGCAACTTCACTCTGATAATGCTATTCCAGAATTTATTCATATTAAAGCTAATCGCAACCAGAGGGTGGATACTTGCACTCTGATAATGCTATTCCAGAATTTATTCATATTAAAGCTAATCGCAACCAGAGGGTGGATACTTGCAAAATGTGATCTGGAAATATTTATTTGGAATTATGCTAGACGAAATAATCTAGGCTTAATCAAAATGCTAGTCTTGACGATAATATACCAGTCTAGGCTACGGATTTTACGAAACGAGGAAAAATACCACTATCCTTTTTGAACGGCGCCTCGTGTCAATTCTTACTGACTGGGGCAATATAAATCCAAGTGTTTCAAAATGAACACAGAATATGGCAAGAGGCGGAAATTTTAAATGAGGGAAGGACTATATTAATTTCGTAGTTCTATCCAACAGGAAGTTTAATACATTTGTACAAAACTGGTAAAAGCCGTAACTGAATATATGTTATGATTGGACACGGATGTCAACAGCTTTAAGAAACAAGCAGAAGAGGTGGCGAACATCAAGTTGTTAATGAACTATTATCTTCGCCGATGCCGTAGAGGAAGAGATCAAAATAAAGGATTTTCCCGAGGCCAGATTTACGAACAAAAGCGAAATAGTTTAAAGTAATTAACTGAATTTAAAGCAAAGTGATTGGACACGGATGTCAACAGCTTTAAGAAACAAGCAGAAGAGGTGGCGAACATCAAGTTGTTAATGAACTATTATCTTCGCCGATGCCGTAGAGGAAGAGATCAAAATAAAGGATTTTCCCGAGGCCAGATTTACGAACAAAAGCGAAATAGTTTAAAGTAATTAACTGAATTTAAAGCAAAGTGATTGGACACGGATGTCAACAGCTTTAAGAAACAAGCAGAAGAGGTGGCGAACATCAAGTTGTTAATGAACTATTATCTTCGCCGATGCCGTAGAGGAAGAGATCAAAATAAAGGATTTTCCCGAGGCGAGGCCAGATTTACGAACAAAAGCGAAATAGTTTAAAGTAATTAACTGAATTTAAAGCAAAGTGATTGGACACGGATGTCAACAGCTTTAAGAAACAAGCAGAAGAGGTGGCGAACATCAAGTTGTTAATGAACTATACTATTATCTTCGCCGATGCCGTAGAGGAAGAGATCAAAATAAAGGATTTTCCTCACAAAAATGCGGTTTGACGTGTTGTCGTTATTTAGTGGATGTTATCTGAAAAATAACCGAATAATTCCATTTCCCCTGAGCAAAATTTTCAGATTCTTGTTTTTGAGGCTCATAATATGATGTTTTACATTTTTACTCAGTACTTTCTATACGGAGCGTGACACGGTGTCAGAGTCTAATTAAAAGAGCTAATCAACCGTTTAGAAAACGAAAACGGTTCCAAGGAATGAGGCAGATTAATAAATAAATCTAATTATGGTTAGAAAAATGCCTGTCTCTGCAGATTGCATACGCTTCATGAAATAAGTGGAATAAAAAAGAAGCGTTCAGATAATAACGATCTTCTCAATGGGAGCTAGGTACGTTTTAATAAAAAGAAACATATCTTCCTAGGAAATAGCATAAATTTGTCTTCAACTAATCCTATGATCAACCAAAAGTTGCAGACTAAATAAGTAGTAAATGGGCAAAGCGGGTTAATGAATGATTGATTCTTTTTAGTGATCTATCAAATGAGCTAAGATAATCTGTCACAACTGTGCCAACAATGAAGTTTTAGAATACCACATAAGTTTTGTTCTAACCCAACAGTGGACACTGAAACACTTTTGGCAATAATTGTACTATTCCCAACCAGAAATTCGGGGTAAAAACACTGTCACGATATTATTTATAACTTCACTACTGTCGGCAGGATTATGCAGTTTAAAATAGAACGCTTATAGAAATTAGCCTAATTGTTTCTAGCATGGACGTTACTATTAACCTAATTCCTGCCACGTGAAAAGTAGCACGATGTAACAATCTGACCAATGTAAGTTACACTGCCTGACGTACATTAGGTCTGTCTTCAGTTGCTGTGAAGTAGACAGACATATTCTAGTGTAGGAAGTGCGCACGTTTTGCATGGTATTAATTTTAACTTCATGTGGCTGAAAATTTCTCATTTAATCCCTTTGGTTTTCCTGCGTTGTAAACGTTAAGTGCTACGTGTCTTGATGCTATGGCTATACAGAACTCCTAGAATACGGACAACAACAATCGGATTTATTTCTTTTTAATAGAAATTAAGATTTAGGTTTCAGTTCAGGCCAATCGAATATACACACTTTTTAATAAATATAGGAGGAGCTGCCATGTATTAGTCAATTCACATAATTCGTCGCTTTTTCCTTCAAATGTAGTTCTAAAATCAATCATTAACCCACTTTGCCCATTTACTACTTATTTAGTCTGCAACTTTTGGTTGATCATAGGATTAGTTGAAGACAAATTTATGCTATTTCCTAGGAAGATATGTTTCTTTTTATTAAAACGTACCTAGCTCCCATTGAGAAGATCGTTATTATCTGAACGCTTCTTTTTTATTCCACTTATTTCATGAAGCGTATGCAATCTGCAGAGACAGGCATTTTTCTAACCATAATTAGATTTATTTATTAATCTGCCTCATTCCTTGGAACCGTTTTCGTTTTCTAAACGGTTGATTAGCTCTTTTAATTAGACTCTGACACCGTGTCACGCTCCGTATAGAAAGTACTGAGTAAAAATGTAAAACATCATATTATGAGCCTCAAAAACAAGAATCTGAAAATTTTGCTCAGGGGAAATGGAATTATTCGGTTATTTTTCAGATAACATCCACTAAATAACGACAACACGTCAAACCGCATTTTTGTGAGGAAAATCCTTTATTTTGATCTCTTCCTCTACGGCATCGGCGAAGATAATAGTTCATTAACAACTTGATGTTCGCCACCTCTTCTGCTTGTTTCTTAAAGCTGTTGACATCCGTGTCCAATCACTTTGCTTTAAATTCAGTTAATTACTTTAAACTATTTCGCTTTTGTTCGTAAATCTGGCCTCGGGAAAATCCTTATATCATCGTATGAGCTCACCAGTCTGCCGGCTTATCATCTTTCCACATATGAATACGTATTTCGCAAATAACATATATTCAGTTACGGCTTTTACCAGTTTTGTACAAATGTATTAAAACTTCCTGTTGGATAGAACTACGAAATTAATATAGTCCTTCCCTCATTTAAAATTTCCGCCTCTTGCCATATTCTGTGTTCATTTTGAAACACTTGGATTTATATTGCCCCAGTCAGTAAGAATTGACACGAGGCGCCGTTCAAAAAGGATAGTGGTATTTTTCCTCGTTTCGTAAAATCCGTAGCCTAGACTGGTATATTATCGTCAAGACTAGCATTTTGATTAAGCCTAGATTATTTCGTCTAGCATAATTCCAAATAAATATTTTCCAGATCACATTTTGCAAGTATCCACCCTCTGGTTGCGATTAGCTTTAATATGAATAAATTCTGGAATAGCATTATCAGAGTGAAGTTGCTTGACTCAATTTTTATTGTGCTCACTTTTGATTACCCCGTATTCTTCTTGATTGGTTGGCATTTTAAATATAACGGTTCTCTTGCAAATCAATTGCAAGCAACTTTTGACACTTTTGCTTCTGATTTTGGCATACATTTTAAAGCCAAGTCTCCGCTCCTGTGTCCTTGTGGCATCCTATATTTGGTTTTGTTGTTTAGTGTTTAACTTGTACTAACACTCCTGACAATAACTGTAGCCGATTTCATCTGAGCAATCTGCCTTTAGAGTATCAGTAACAATCAGTTCTAGTGTGTAAGACAAATAAATAAATTGCTGTTTTGATCTTACACTGGATTTAGGATACTGCGGAATGATGACTCTGAACCCACTTGACGGTGATTGGTATATCTGTTTGAGCTACAGGACTAAAGCAAGATCCTATATTGAACTGTAGGTAATAAGATCTAATGCAGACAACAAATAATTTAATCCAGAGACTCAAGTGTGTAAAATTACCCCAGTGATTTAGTCAACTGAGATAAACTGCAAACACATCTCCTGCAAGCAAACTAAAACCCCAAAAACTTAGCGTGCGAATCGCAGGAAGGATGACAAAAGAAGATAATGGTGAACTTCGACGTCACCCTCCGAAATATAAAATTGACTGCTTACAGTTTGGCTACAGCAGCTGAAGAGCATATAGTCCAGTCTTACGTAAGCATGATCTTATCACTATGACAGTTCCTCCACATTTACATTCACCTTTTCTAAGAATGACCCTTGATCCGGTTGAGTACCTACCACGGTTCCCAAGAACGGCCTACAAACTCCGAAATGTAAAAGTTCTAGTGCTTCAATATAGAATAAGCCACATAGCACCACTGTTGGCACATCAGTTTCATGAAGCACTTCCCTATTCAAAAGATATTGGCACTCAGTCATGTATCTGTAGCTCGAAAATTCCTGGAAACGCCTACTAGTTGCAGGCTATATTTTTGCACATCCCGAACTACAACATAAATATAAGATCTCCCCTGCTGTTTGACGACAGGGAATGCAAATCTTCTTCACTATTGGATAGAGGAAAGCATGATTATTTAGGATGGCAAGTAATCTGTTAACTTTTGAAGCGAAGGTTGAACCATCCTATGGTGAAAAGCTAACTCCAAGAGGTTACCAATGAGTCCCCAAGACCATTGCACATTATTATGAATAACATAAGACAACCAAAGTTTATGCGTAGCAAACAGAACAAAAGCTCTCTAACACCGGGATTAGACCGGACGAATCCCGGCCAATTAAATAGTTGTTTAGGATGCAGAAGGGAGCACAATCAGTAGAGAAAAGGTGCTCCGCTATGTTTTATAGTATTTCCGAGCGAAAAGAGGTGGGACTGAATATGACAAGCTAACTCGTAACACGTGACGGTAATGTCATATTATGTATAAAATAGCTACCACAAATGTACACGCAAACACAAAAGTAAGACTATGTAGATCTGCCAATTTGAATCTTTCACCTCAATATAGGCCACTGGTGGCAACCTTGACAGACAAGAAATTGTAACAGTCCTTCTACACTCCTGGAATTGTAAATCACACGATTTTCTAAGATTAG
>CM068307.1:29240346-29736137 GCA_034768735.1 Schistosoma mekongi | reverse complement strand
TGCTGAAGGAAATGTGAGACGATTAATTAACGCGCTTTTCGACGGAAGATCAAATTTGTTTGTATCGCTTGTACCCGGAGGTGGTAGGTATTGATTTGATGTATGACATTAATAAAGTGAAATAAGAAAGTAGGCTTACTTATCATACGTTGTAGACTTTCAATGTTTCAGTCGGCAGTAACTAATAACATGGGACGTGGAAGTCCGGTAAGGTTTGCCCTGGCGAATAAAAGAATTTATAGCGGACGTTAAATGAGTTTTAGTTACATTCAAGGACACCATGAACGTTGCCTTCTCTGCGAAGACCTTTGTAATCGATTCTCATTCACTCTATTATTATAAGTTTTGTGCTTAGCAGAAACTTCGTAAGTTCACACAACTTAATTGAAACGAAATCACGCCACCACAACATCATCTGCGATTGTAGACTGAAAACTATTGCATGCAAAGTATGAACATCTACATCAGTGGTTCATAGTTCATTAACTGCATAGTGAAAACAATATAAACCGTCGAGAAAAACACACAATCATTTAAACCTGACTCAGACTATATTAGTGGCCTTAGGTGACGTCGAAGTGCACCCGGTATATGACCAAGTTACGTTTGTGGTATTACCAGAACCCACCCTTACGATGAGAATAAATCAGAAGGCAATGAAAGATGGAAGATATGTTATATTTGATCGTAAGTGGAGCGTCAATGGGATAGTAACGTCTAGGCTGGCAAACTAGAGAGAGAGGTGCTACCCACGTTGGAGCGTGACTGAGCGCCTTCAACTAATAATGTCCGCTAAAACAAACATGGTCGGCATCAATGTCGAGGACCTATGTAATTGTTTATTTTCGGAATTATTTACCGCTACAGCTCACTCCCTCTCTAATAGGCTCATGAAGACCCTACGGTGTACCAGCTAAACTATAAAAACCGATGCGTTAAATATTGGTAAACGTTCCTTTGATAGCTTGCAATTTTGTACGGCTTCTAGGTGTCAGTGCTTATGCTAGAGTGTCGTTACATAAAACATTTGTACAAAATATAATCTTTCTTTTCAGCGTCCTTCTGTTCGTTTCCAGACGGCCTGGAAATCCAGGAAAAGAAAACTTCTAATTATGTGCATTTCATACATATATGTAATAAAAACAATTTGCAGCCAAATGCGGTTTCAAAAGCGTATAAAATATCAACAACACTAATATAAATAGAAAATGGTTTTTTAGTATTTTTTAAGACATACGAAAATGAGTAAAATGCTAACGGCAAAGTGAAAAAAGTGATTTTATTCAATTTTTTAAACAGCGACAAACCTTACAATACACAGGAAGTGGAAAATTAGAATAAAGTTAATAGACGTAAAATTCGTTTGTGTTGCGGAGATTGTACATTTTTTATAAAACGTGTAGCTGTCGGCGTTATGGAGCTTTTTGAAATTTCCACTTGTTTGTTGGCCGCTGCTTGAGGCGAAGTGACTTCGTTCATGTCAAGTTTCGGGAAGTGTTGTGGCAAATTTTACTTTGAAAGGTTTTCCCTCTGGGTGGGCCGCTTTGAGGAAGTCAATGCTGACGTTCTCATCGCGGTCATTATTGTTGATAATATAGTGCCTTGTTTCTCGTTTCAAAACCTTGTGTGGTCCTTCGTAAGTCGCACCAAGAGGTCGGCATGGAGCATCTCGACGTACAAAAACATGTGTACTGTATTTAAAGGCCTGTTGCATTAAAGTTTTCATCGATTGTTGCCAAGTTTAGACTGGCTTAAGTGAACGTATCAATGACTATCAAAATAGCTCTTACCCAAATATCAACCATGCAGACTTCAATATCTCACGATAGATGTCCGCCGAACCAGGAATATGGCTACTGAGGACTCCTAGTCTTATCTTGCATTTCATCCATTCCGCAACCTCAGCAGTATTTTTTTTGAGATTGTAACGCTCTGGTCATGGAACGCGCATCTCTTTGTAATTTATGAACCGTGCTACAATGCATATATTTTGAGTCCTAGTACTAAAATCACTGTTGCAAATGGTTTGGTTTTCAATTCAACTGACTTTATGTTATGACACTGTCAAAATATCTGTATAAATGTAAACTCATATCATTCTGATCATGCCTGTAAACTGGCATGCCCTCATGTACACAATGATACATGAGAATAAAAACTATTTATTTATTTATTTATTTGTAAGCCGGTCCACTTAAGAATTGATATCCAAGTTTGTCGAGGTGTGAGCGGTTTCCACAAACTCACCTGGCAGTCGGAGAGTCGTTTCGTAAACTAAGTCAGCCACACTGCACCCGACATCTTTTACAATGCTTCGAATTCCTAGTAAGACCAGTTGCAAAGCCTCTGTCCACTGCGGGATGTTCGTGTCTGAAAATGATGTTTTCAGCTGCCGGTAAAATCTTTTCACCAAACCGTTAGATTGTGGATGGTAGACAGTTTTTCGGAAGCGCGTAACTCCGATAAGTTTTTTCAGAGTGTGGAACAATCCAGATTCAAACTGACGTCCATGGTCTGTCGTTATTACAGATCGACAACCAAAATCTGGTATCCATCATTCGACGAAAGTGTGAGCAATCGTTTCACTAGTTATGCCTTTCAGTAAAACAGCTTTTGGCCAGCGTGTAAAACGGTCCACGCATGTCAGAAGATAAGAGAATCCATTTGATTCTGGTAAGAGTCCTACCAACTGAAGGTGGACGTGGTCAAATCATGTATCAGGGGTTAAAAAAGTGCTGAAAAAAACATTTATTATGTTGAATTACTTCCTTTTTGACAGGCCACAAGGGAGCGTGCACATTCTTTGATGTATTCATTCATCCTCGGCCAGCAGAGTCTCTGGGCAATCAGTTAACACGTAGCACAAACTGCAGGTTAAGAGAGGTTTTGCGATGTGTCGATGATTCGTCGATAACACTTGGGGACGATTGAATGGGCTGTACCTGTAGAAAAATCACAAATCGAAGTGGCTTTAACGTCTCCAATCGTCTTTGTTTGGAGTTTGAGTGTTGTTGTGGATAACTCGTGATGAAGATTATTGTCTTCATTTTGAAGTCGAGCTAGTTCAGCAAGATCGATTTTCTTGGATACGAGTAAAAGGAATGTATTCGTGATGACTGTTCACGTCCAAAAGTGCTGTATCTTGGTTCGGTGTCGTTTAGTCGTCTTGAGAGGAATGCCAAAGGTTGCCAAGTTTGGCCAGTCCATTGTTGCAGAACTGCGTCAATTGCTGAGTCAGATGCTGCAACTGTGATGCTGAGAGGAGCTTCACTATTGTGATATGCAAGCATAGTCGTATCGGCTCTTGCTTCTTTAGTTGCAGCGATAGCTTTCTTTGACTCTGCATCCATTGTGACCGCCTTTTTATTCCCGCGAAGCTGATCCGTTAGTGGTTTCATGATAGATGCAAAATTCGGTATAAATCGTCCATAAAAACCCATCGATTGAAAGCTCTCAATTACCTAATGGTGGTCGGTTCCGAGTACTCCAGAATAGCCACCACCTTGTGTTTTTTAGGTTGTATACCATTAGCATTAATAGTATGCCCCAGGAAGTTCAACGATGTTGTTTGGATTTGGCATTTCTGTATGTTTATGATTACTCCATACTGCTGTAGCCTTATAAAGACTGTCTAAATGTTTCATATGTGTTACCTCGTCTGGGATTGTTATCAAGCATTCGTCGACGTATGCATGGACATAGTCAAGCCCGCGGAACACGTCATCGATGAAACGTTGAAATGTTTGTGCTGCATTTTTCAACCCGAAAGGCATTCAAAGGAATTCGTAAAGGCTAAAAGGGGCTACAATCGCGGTTTTCGGTATGTCATTTTCAGACATCGGTATTTGGTTGTGCGCCTTTGCCAAGTCGATTTTCGAAAATATTGTTATACCCTTCAGGGTGACCGTTAAATCGTGGATGTGCGGTGACGGGTAACGATCAGGCGTAGTTTGCGCGTTGAGACGTCGGTAATCACCGGCGGGACGCCAATCATTGCTATATTTCTTCGGCACCATATGTAATGGAGATGACCATGGGCTACTGGATTGGCGTATTATTCTCAGGTCAATCATATGATCGAATTCGTTTTTTGCTATCCTTAGTTTTTCAGGTGCAGGTCGGATTGCTTTGGAGAATACAGGTTGACCTGTAGTTGTGTTGTGATGTGTAGCATTGCTGGTTACACATGGTAATTTCGATGACGCCTTATTCAGATCTGGATACTTGTCGAGTATCGGCTGAAAATAAGGGTTAATTAAATGTTTTAAACGAAGAGGACATAAGCTACAACCTGTAGCAGCGGTTCCACGAACGTATAAATTTGTGCTACTGTCCACTAGTCTCTTTTTATTAGGGTCCACAAGCAAGTTGTGGTGACTCAGTAAGTCTATGTTTATTTTCACATCGGCGATAGTGAAAATCCAGTGTATGGGATTTCGTAAACCCACGTTTAAGTAGACATATCGCTTACTATGCGTAGCTATGTGTTTTCCATCGGCTACCTGTAGATCGAATGCAGCTTCATATTGGCGATCAAATGGAGCTGCAGGAAGGACGCTAACTTCTGCGCTAGTATCGACGCGGTAGTGGACCTTCGTTATCACGTCAGTGAAAAATAACAGGCGGCTGTTTTCACTGGCTACGGTTGCCGCTAACGCGTGCCTGCGGGATAATTTCCCGATGAGTCGACAGTGGGTTTTTGTCTAGGAAAACAACAGGGGTCTCTACATTTTCGCTTCGTCGACGCGAATCGTTCGGTCGGTGCCTTTCACTCAGGTCAAGAAAACGAGAAAGAGCATCACACAACTTCTTCACGTCGTTTTCGGTGGCATGAGGTTTTTTAGTAATGGAATAAACCTCATTGTCGCGAATTCTGGTGATCTCCAGAATTCGATCAGCAGATGAAGCTAGTTCATCTACTAGGTTGTTATTAAACGTTACCAGAACTGCTCGCACTTGTTGTAGCAGTTTTGATAAGAAGAGTTGACGAAAAAGACCTTTGTCGAAAGTGCGTTGACCAATCACTTCTCGCATGCTCGAGAACATTTCTGACTCTGAACCGCTACCTAGCTATATGGTGTGAAACAACTCATGAAGACGCTGTCTGTCGGATAAGTCTCCGCGTTTAAAAATTGATCTTTTGAGCTGGTCATAAAGTTCTGGGCAGTCAGGGCTGTAAAAGAAGGGGGTGACGTACCTGTTCAATTCACGCGGAAGTGACCTTACAGCGGTAAGGAATTGAACGCGTGGATCTGTCACGCAGTGGTGTCGAAACTCGGCTTCTGCGTAGCAGAACGAAGCTTCTATGTTTTCTGTCCAGAAAGGAATGACCTGAAAGTTCGAGGGTGTGGAAGTTTTAATCTTAATAAACTTAGGAGTCTGATCAGTCATCATATATATGCAACATATGCAAATACAAAAATGAATGCAATGAAAATGTGCAAAAAAAATGATAATCACACTGAAAATACTACTAAAAACTATTAACAGGAATGAACTTACAGTTATGAATGTGTCCAGATCACGTCGTGCTCACCAACGAAGTGCACCCGGTACATGATCAAGTTTCGTTTGCGGTATTACGAGGGCAACTTCTAACGATTGAACCCACTCTTACGAATCAGAATAAACCAGAAGGAAATGAAGAATGGAAGAGAAGTTACATTTGATTGTAAACAGAGCGGCAATGAGTTAGCGACGTCTAGGCTGGCAAACTAGAGAAAGAGTTACTTTCCACGATGCGGCGTGACGTGATCTGGTGGTGATGCGTCACCGAGCGCCTTCAACTAGTAATGTCCACTGAAACAGACATCGTCAGCATCAATGTCGAGGACCAATGTAACTATTCATTTTTGGGATTATTTACCACTACATATTCTTGCGAAGTCGATCTGTTAGTGGTTTCATGAATGATACACAGTTAAGTAATAATCACCGTTAAAAACTTACAAATCCGTTAAAGTTTGCAGCTGTCTAGTAGTGTTTGGTCCCATTACTCCGGAAGCTGCCACCTTGTGTTTTTAAGGTTACATGCCATTAGCATCAATAGGTTATACCAGGAAGCTTAATAAGGTAGTTTTTACTTACCGTTTCTGTATGTTTATTGTTGTTTAAGTATCTTTAAAGCTGTCCAAATGTTTCATATGTATTACCTTATCATAACTTGCTATGAAGTAGTCGGTGACATTTATGGTTATCGTTATCGTCAATAAAACTCTGAAGTGTGTATGCTGCACCCCGAGATCCAAAAGGCGATCAAAGCGATTCACGGAGGCCAAATGGGTTATGATAACAGTTTTGGGAAGGTCGTTTTGACTGTACCCCATCACTTACTTGCTTACTCCCATAACCCCCCGCAGAGAAGCGTACGGCGCTACAAAGAAACCATTTTTACTAAAATTCACACGAGGTACGACGAAAGTGATATCACACTTTGAATTCAGAACTGTATAAAGCAGTGGTTAGTTTGGCTCCATAGTATATTTCTTATACCTACGCCCATTATCCCTCACAAAGGAACATAGGCCTCTCACCAGGATTCTCGATTGAACTCTGTCCTGAGCAATCCTTTTCGATTGTTTCCAGTTACTGTTCATCCTTTTAATGTCTGCTTCCAATTCTCAATGCAGTGTGTTCTCTGGTCTTCCTCTTTTCTTTTTCCTAACAGGATTCCATGGTAACGCTTGTCTTGTGATGTAGTCTGATGATTTTCACAATGTATGTCTTGTCTATTTTCAACGTTTCTTCCTAATTTCCTCTTCGGCTGGAAGTTGGTTTGTTCTCTCCCATAGTAAGCTGTTGCTGATGATTTCCGGCCAACGGACATTCAGTATCTTGCGTAGGCAGTTGTTTATAAATACTTGTATCCGTCTGAGGATGTTTGCAGTAATTCTCCAAGTTTCAGCTCCATACAGCAGAACTGTCTTGACGTTCGGATTGAAGAGTCTGATTTTGAGGTTGGTTGACAGTTGTTTTGAGTCCAATATGTTTTTCAACTGTAGGAATGCTGCCCTTACCTTGCCGATCCTTGTCTTTACATCTGCATCGGATCTTCCTTGTTCATCGGCGAAGCTTCCCAGGTACGTGAAAGTATCCACATCTTCCAGAGTTTCTCCACCAAGTTCAATCGGGTTGGTGCTCCCTGTGTTGTGTTTGAAAATCTAGCTCTTTCCCTTATGTATGTTTAGGCCTACTGATGCTGAAGTTGCTACTACACTGGTTGTCTTTGCTTGCATCTGTTAGTGTGTATGTGCTAAACGAGCTAAATCATCCGCAAAGTCCAAATCAACGAGTTGCATCGTATTTGCCCATTGAATTCCATGCATCCCCTCACATGTGGAGGCCTTTATGATCCAGTCAATCACTAGGAGGAAGAGGAAAGCCGAAAGTAGGTAAGCTTGTCTGACTCTGGTTTTCACTGGGAATGCATTTGTCAATTGTCCTCCATGCACAATTTTTCACTGTGTTCCGTCGTAAGAGTTCCGGATGATGTTGACGCGTTTCTCTTCAAGGTGGCCATTAGGCCATATGTTTCTAGGAAGGGGTGGTCGTTCGACGACCGTAATCACCAATGGGACGCCAATCACTGCTGTTTCTCTCGGAAGCATATATAATAAAGATGACCATGAGTTACTGGATGGGTGAATCATCCCCTGGCCCATCATATGATTGAATTGACATATGCAAATCCTCAATTTTTTAAGTGCAAGTCGTCATGATTTCAAGAATACAGGTCGGCTCGTGTTCATGATGCGGTAATAATAATAATAATCTCTTCCAAAAAAAACAGGCACACACTAGTTTTACGATCGTGACCAATTTGCTACATAAAGCATAGTATAGTGAAATCTAATGAATCTCAACAGATAAGGTTTTAATACTGTGACGAACACATGTTAAATTTTGTAAGAGGTGTGACGTTACTGGTTACACATAATAATTTCGTAGTTACTTTGTTAAAATTTAAGTATTTGTCAAACATTGGCTGAAAATAAAGGTTAATTGAATGCTTAAAACAAGGAAGGCATGGGCTACAACCTAGAGCAGAGGTTCCACGAACGGATAACTTTGTGTTGCCATTCACTAGCCTTTCTTTTCTGGGGTCCACAAGAAAGTTGTGGTGGTTCAGTAAACCGACGCCAATAATAGACATTTCCACATCGGCGATGGCGAAAATTCAGTGTATAGGTCTTCTTAGACCCACGTTTAAGTAAACATATATTTTACCATATGTGGCCATTTCATTCCTGTGGACTTCTGTGCCAGTGTCGACGAGGTAGTGAAACTTCCTTATTACAGGGGTGGGGAATAACTTGATATCGTCCACCGGTTACTGTTGTCTCTAATGCGTGTTGGCAGGATTGTTTCACGATGCGTCAACTGTAGGTTTGTGGCCGGTGTAACAACTCTGATCCCTACACATTTTTGAGGCTTTACGGCTGGATTTGTGGTGCCAACAATAATGTGGGTTTTCCGCTCCTCGATTACGAGATGAGAATCTTTTCCGTGAAGGGCTTCGTTATCGTAAATTACTTGGTCTGTGTTGTTCCCATAAACTGAGGAAACGAGAGAGAGTATTACACAATTCGTCACTTAGTTTTCACTCGCACGAGGTATTTCTATGACAAAATCAGCTTCATTGTGGTGAGTTTTAGTGACCTCCAGGATTCAATGAGCAAACAAGACTAGTTCGTGAAATGTTATTATAGCCGTTTGTATTTATTATGACAGCTTTGACGGGAAAAGCTGACGAAAGAAACATCCATCAAAAGTGAGTTGGCCAATAATTTCTCTCATGTGAGACAACAGATCGCTACCAAGCTCAACGGTGCGGAACAATCCATCCGAACGTTGCCTGTCTGACAAGTCTTCCCGATTGAGAATAAACTTTCGAGCTGATCGTGTGATTCATAGTAGTCGGTAGATGAAAAATAATTGGGTGCTGTGCCTGTTCGATCCGCGTAATAATAACCCTACTACAACAAAGGATTAAACGCATGGATCTGGCATGACGTGACCTAGAGACTCGGCTTCTGCTCAGCAGAACCATGCTTCTATATTGCCTTGCCAAAAAAATGTTCTGAATGTTTGAAGGCGTAGGAGATTTTAATTATAACATTATGAAGCATTTGTTCAATCATCATTAAAGTACGAATATGTGGAAATTCATAAGTTTTGTGTAAAAATGCATAGAACATGGGTATGTGAAAATCCTCTATTAATAACTATAATCAGGGACTGGCTCAGATTTGATTGTGCCCAGATCATGTCGTACGCACCAATGATGTACACCTGGTATATGACCAAGTAATGTCTGTCGTATAATCAGAGCAACTTCTTGTGGTTAAACCTACACGCATGAATATTAACAGGTCGGAAGGCGGTGACGGATAGAGGAGAAGTAATATTTCATCGTGATTAGGGCGTTAACGGATAGTAACGTCTAAGCTGGTTAACTACAGAGAGGGTTGCTCCCCACATCGTGCCGTGTCATGGTCTGGTGGTGATGTTAGACTGGGCGCCTTCAACTAGTCTTGTTAGCCTAGACAAACATGGCCAGTATCAACGATAAGATTCTAGGAAACTATTTAATTAGAAAACTATTTATTGCTGCAGGTTCAATACAATGGATTGGAATGTATGTACAGTTTCCTCTCATAGAGAACAGTCAAATCCTGCAATTCCCTACCTACTAAAGTATCTCATGCAAATTTTATCAAGGTTCTTGGGAAATATATATATGAATTATTCTTGAGAGTTCAGACTAAATTTTCTTACTGGCTTGCTAGCACTTCCTTTATTCATAACTTTTCATATACCTAGGTCTGTACCTGGTGAATTTGGTGATCCATTACCATTAGCCACAGAGGCCTGTGGAACGAAATCTCTTTCTACTCTGTCCACAACTATTTAAAACCTCTTTATATTAAAGTCAATTAGTTTTCAGGAGGTACATTTGTCTTGTTCAAGGTCTCGTGTCTACCTACCATTTTGCAAGTAATCTGTGATTTGTACGTGAAGAATTGGAGTTTCCAGAGTTCGTACTAACTTTAGTTTCGAGATGTAAGTTTATAAAACTAA
The DNA here is from genome assembly GCA_034768735.1 of Schistosoma mekongi. NCBI lineage: Eukaryota > Metazoa > Platyhelminthes > Trematoda > Strigeidida > Schistosomatidae > Schistosoma > Schistosoma mekongi. The sequence continues at coordinate 29,726,057 of CM068307.1, read as the reverse complement.
CTCGTTCTCGTCGGTATCGACATAGACTTAAGAAATACAGCATACTTTTCGCATGTACATTATCTGATCAGCCTCATGAGGCTGCCTATCCACCGCCTGACCAAATCAAACCAGGGAAATTAATAATGGAAAATAATTCAACAACAAAATATGCATGAGTATATGTAGAATAACATTAAAATTTAAGATCTGTAGGATGACAAGCAGTGAATTAACTTACGCCACGTACAGTTACTGAGCCATTCGACTCACTATCTTCAACCATTCGTTATCACAATCGCATAGATCTTAACCAAGTGGTCTGCACACACTAACTATCAGTTTCTTCATAGATATATGTCGCATTTAAGTTTAGTTGCCTTTAGCTCCAGACTTACACCAACCCATATAGTATGACACTTTGAACCCATGGGAATATATCCCAGTTTCTACGTTGCCAATCATTGACATCAGCAAACATTGTACGACGTGGTATTATATGGTCGATAAAACGTATGATATATCTTAATAACCACGACTGACGATGGTGTACAACCTCATATGTCGATCGAAATTTCCCTCCCTAGTACTTAATTAATCACTTTGCTATACCTGAGTGGCGAAGTCTATCATCAAAGACTTTAAGTTGATGCAGTTCTTTTTTTTCAGCCCATATTTCATTTATAGGTTGATACATAGCGGACTGCCATGCGACATACTCGTTCTTTGGATAGTAAATGGATATCTTCTCTACACGTTACGCAAAATGACAGACCGAACAACTTTCTGAATCTACGATGAAATTTCGTAAGAAACTGACTCACTAGATGTTATGTTAGGCATAACTTTTATATCTTACGTTGTATCATATGAGTAATATGCCTAACTAAATATTTTCTTCGTATATACTCAAGTAGCCACTTCGTTTAAGGACAAAAAGTTTGACAGTCATTTCGTATTTACTCAAAGTAAAAATACTTCTGCATTAGGTTTGTTCACTCTGTATTACTTCAGCGTCCTGTGAATTTAAGGCATTCGGTAGTGGGTACCTTCAAGGCACTATTGCTTATAGTAAAGTTATAAACTGTCTATTTCAGGTTAAGCTAATAGTCTTTACTAGTCTATGGGATTGCAAACCCTCGATAATCTAGGTAATTATTATTAACTATGCACACCAGCATCATGTGGCCGCTGGTTGGTGTAGAATTTGGCTTCAAAAAAGCCAGGGGCTGACGAACCACAACACTAGTTCATGGAGTCATTGGCTATTGGTCTGAGTAGTATAGGGAGGTGAAAACCACATATATGTTCTTGAGATTATAGAAAAAATATATTAGGGATTGTGTATAGCATCACTGAACAGTAGTAAATATTTGGTAGACGGTTTTCTGGATACACTTATTCTAAATATAAACAATCCTTGCTTATAGTATACCTCCAAGCTAAGTACGCTTCTAAACCAACTATACTTAACAACGTGATATCAAAGAACTGAATACCAAGATTTTATGGAAGGATTTGTTCCAGATATACTCCATCGGTAAAACTTAATTCAATAGGACTACGTAAGTACAAATCCTAAAAGAACTCTATGAAAGATTCTCACTCGATCCTGGCACATATAAAGCAAAACTCGCTTGTCAAGTATTCAAATTATCCAAGTGTGCATTCAATGGAACTACTACAAATTCATCCTGAGGTTTCTCGAATATGAGATTTAAGACTGAATACAGAATAAATATTAAGAAATTAAGAAGATATATTACTTAATAAGGTGACCTTATGTACTTTTATGTGCTCAAGAACAGTTGCTGCTTTCTGATTGCTTATACTGTAGAATGATTTGTTTTCTGACACTTGGACATTTTACTTATCATTCTTGTTTTTAGTTCACAGTTTAATTCCCTTATTGTCTTTCGATCTCTCTTGATTTTTTCATTTATTGCTGATAATTAACTTAACTATAACTTGTACTCTGTGATGTCTCGAGTTTAAACATGTCTGAGGTGAATATTGTTAGTGGCAAGTCGTATTGTTTGTTACCTCAAAATACTGCATGAAACGTATTTATTAGTAGTTATTCGCTTTTTGTTTTGTAGATTTTACTCATACTAGTTTGGTGGTCACTTATCATTTCTGAAACATGAATTATCCAAGGAATCCACCACCTCCTTATGAAAATTCTGCTAATATTCAATCAGGTAGTTATTGTCAGCTGTCACATTGGTTTTAAAGGTTTCCATTTAAACTATTACTTTTGAATATTGTCATATTTTTGATTAAACGCAGATAGTTTTGTATGAAAAAAATTACATTGTAAAAGTATTCATCCAAGAGCTTGTCAAGTATAACTAGCATGGCTATTATTCACGTAACACAAAAAGCACATTGATTATTAGTCTCATTAATTTAAGTGCTCGTAGTATTGGAGCGTAAAGTTGGGAACAGTCACTTCATTTATCTTGAAAGTTTCATCAACACTAATGACTTGGTGTTTGACAAAAGCTCGCCTAGTTTTTACCTATGTTGTGAACAATGTTTCCGTCTCCAAACCAAATAATGAGTTTTCTTAACAGAAGTTCACTGTTTTTTATTACATAGATGTGAAATTGTCATTAAAAATAGGCGACATTCATGGGTCACTAACATCTGATGTTCGGTGTCCTCGAAACATTGTTCGTGTGTGTTGTGATAATCAAGGAAGAAGTGCTGAGGTTAAACGCATGGCACAATGGAAAATGTAGAATTACGTGATGCAGCTGTAGATCTTCAGTGACTAAAGTGAAGTCGGTCAGAAGAAAGCTAGGAGTACCATGTTAGTAGATGCAGAATGCATGATTGTGCCCTTTGCATTAACCACAATACCTGGTCGAAGACGCTGAGTGACATGACTTAGAATCAGTCGCAACGATTTAGGCACAGTCACTTATTTTCTCCTAGATCCTGAGCTTTAAGATCTTTACACAATATATTTATAGTTTTTGTTCTTTCGTCTTGAATCATATTCTATTTTTCTGAACATTTCGTTTCACTGATATTACTACCACTTTTGTATTCATTTTACTATGGCGTGGCAACATGAACTTATGCACATATATTCTAAGCTCTACGTTTCTCACGACTGACTGATTAGAAAAAACATATTGGTATTTGAAGAATCTTGTTTCTAAATTCTTCACTGCCGGTTCGGAAGTTGAATGAAATTATGTTTATGTGCATTGTCGACTAGTTAAGTTTTGGTTACTGATATTTACACTAAACATACTATCATCTACATAGCCACGTTTCTAAACTTGAATACTTTTTCTTGAAATAAGTAATTATTTACTTGTGTCTTTTCCGTATTTCCTCTGATTTTTATTTAAGCACCTTATCCAAATATTGGGTTTGCTGTTGGTCCATACTCTGATCCTACGGAATATCAAAATGGACCATCTGATCCGGAGCCAAAACATAATCGGGATGGAAATTTTACCAGCTTACAATCTTCTGACAAGTACATTAGACATGCCTTTATTCGAAAGGTTGTTTTCTGTGTGTATTCGTCTTATCGATATCTCTCGTTCCTTGTTGCTTTTAGGTTTACCTGATTAATTCGTCTATCGATATCTCTCGTTCCTTGTTGCTTTTAGGTTTACCTGATTTTAACTGCCCAGTTGTTAGTATCTTCAGTATTTATTTGTGTCTTCCTGTTTTCGTAAGTTGTATATTGTATTTGGTTTTATAAAATAACCTTTATCATCATTTATAATAGAAAATCGGTAAAATATTGGGTTGCACGTAATTTATGGTTCTATTATTTGTCATAGTAAGTCGAAATTTTTTTTAATATAACCATGTCAATAGGTTTGAGTAACTGTACCTCTCCATTTTTCATTCTGAAAAAAATGCTGAGTCGTTTTTCCTGGAAATTAATAAATGTATGGTTGTTATGTGCATATAACGCGAAAATTCGCTAGAATTTATATATGTGTTATAACTTTCAGGGTAATTTTAAACTAAGTTTACTAGTGGGAACAGGATAATAATTTAATTGATGAACGTGCTAATTCAAGATATCCCTTTTTTAATATTTTGCAAAATTATTTATTTAGTGCACAAATTCTAGTTTTCTTGATCTACAAGAATGCTGTATACAGATGGACCTGCGATATTGTGAAGAGGTTAATGAAATGAGTAAATTAATGGAAAAGTATGATATCTAGTAAGGAGCATAAACATGATGGATTTTCAGTTGAGGTAGTTTTCATTATCATGAAGTGTGGTAGAAAACTACAACAGACTCTTCACTGACTTCTATTCTAAGCTGTGGATAACATCTTAAGCCACTTTGTTGCACCGCCTTTAGGATCTCAACCAGCTGCACTTTTGACAGAGATGAGTTGTTAAGTGAGTTGAAAAGTAGGAGTACATGGAATAAAAATGAGGCGGGATAGAAAGGTATTTAAAATGTAGTATAAGTAAATTCCAGTAACTAATTGTGAGACTGAATTCACTGAAATAGTTAATTTAGATTACTACTGTCTTAACAAGTTGTTATTTAGGGCTATCCAATTCTTGTCATTCAGCTAACATCTTCCAAACAGCTGAAGCGTTCTTGTCTAATAGTCTACATAGTGTATGTTAGAACCTTGTATTCGCACAATATCCACTTGTGTGAATACCAAGAAGTTATTATTGTTGAAATGGCTTGCTTAATCGATTGAGCTTATCAGTTGATATTTTTGTTGTTTTAATTATAATTAGGATTATGTAATATCCTTAATATTGGCATATTGTATTTATAAATAGAGAAGTGGTAATTTATTAGCAAAGATAGTAGACTTTAAATCAATTAGTTATAAGTTCGAACTTCACACGCCATCCGCTTTTGTTCGAATATGTAGATAAAACCACTAATTTGGACACTCAAATAAATTCAGCTCAAAGCCTATTAGACTAGTCTCTACTTGGCATCACATACATACATTTTAGCAGCAGCGTGTTAATAACGTAATTTACTTATCAAATACATGTTTACATACTCAATATTTGATAATGGAACTCAACAAAACACTATAATCCTTTTACATTACACTGATTTAGTAACTAATGCTAATGGTTGCTCAGTGCTTAAATCATTGTCTGGCATGGTATAGTCTAAGGAAGGGAGTATTAAAGCCGATGTAACTTGACTGGGTTGTCACGATATGCAAGCTCAACTGCCACAGCATAGTAGCAGCTACAGTTCGAAAAAGCCAATCGCTTAGATCTGCACTTGGTAATTAGATTATACTAACATAGATTCCCAACATTTTATCCAAAACGTCCCAATAAATATTAAAATATTCCTTCAAAAACTTTGAAACTTTCACTCCTGTCAACTAGCTGTATTTGTTTGTTTGTGTATCTTATATTAGTGCTACATTTTTGTGCACCTATTTCGCGTTGGTTTGTTGCCCCAGTGTAAGACGACGATATCCTGGCAATTTTATCGCTTTATCCGTCTTTGTAAGTTTTTCACCTTTTTTCATTTTATGTACATCCACTAACTACTTAGGTGTGGAGTTATCCTCACTGTGTGTAACATTCAGTATTTTCGGTCAGTTTGCTTTCGTCTAAACGTGTGGGCGGCGCATATTAAAGTGCAATTTTCTCTGATTTCATTTTAAGCATTACTGTTCTCTATGAACATGTAAGTCTCAGCTCAGACCAACATAATAGACTATATTGTGAATGTCTGTGAATGAAATGAAATCCTTAATGAAACTTACACTAACGTACAGCCATCATTTATCCATTAATGAATGGAAAAATAGCCGAAAATGTCGATTACATCAATTATTGAATGTTCAAAACATGTGATGGATCTCTGCCTGTCTCTACCTTCTGAATACTGTTTAATAATGATTAAGTAGTATGGCTTATTATTTTATTTTGCATAGATTGCACCCCTTTGGTTAACAATATACAACTTCTTGTGGATTAAATTGGATTTAATAATAGGGTTGATTTGTCACTTATGAATAATAAAGAGTCTGACACAGGTATTCATTGGCCCAAATTACCACAGTACATCAAGATGGTGATAAAAAGTTACAAGATGAATAGCTATCAAGTGGAAATAGTGGTGGTAACATTGATGATGATTAAACTGTGAATATGGTTCTGGAAGATAGAATGAAAAGGTTTGTGCGGTAAACTACTGAAACCCAACATTAAGTGAGCGTATCTATGCTACTGTGATCAATTGGTAATCATGTCACCCAATTTCGCCGACCTCTGCTTATGGTGTTTGTGATAACTCCAACCACATAGTCTAGCCTTAAGATGTCTCAGTCCAACAACCAACGGTTTTATAGACCAATAGCACATCTTAGTTTGACCACGTCAGTTGGGTTAGTTAGTCTGTGGAAATGATGAGTAAAATCCACACACTAAAATATAGAAATTGTGCGATACCCTTACGTATGTATTAAATGCACCCACGAATAATAGAACTGACTCTTCTCATCTCAAATCAAGAATATTGGTACTCTTGATAAAGTTTAAATAAAAACAAAAGATAGTAATTATTATTTAACTGTTTTAGTGTGAGTTCAGGCTTGGAAATTTTTAATTCTACTTCTAATCTACTAGCGTACACTTAATGAATGAAGTAACATCTTCTGTGAGTTCAGCGATTGTCTGTTTACAAACAATACAATTCTTTATATCGAATATATTCACTATTTTATAAACTTTCTTCTCAATGCTTGAGTAAATTCGTTTCAATTAGAGCAGTGACGCAGCGGCTATGACGTTTGATTTTCATTCACTGTATCACAGGTTCGAACTCATCTTCACTTCGGTTTGGCCAATCGGGTTATACCACTGATCTTTACGTCTAGTGTTGTTTACAGCCAATTACACACATCTCTTCATAACTTTGTCAACTCTTAAAGTAGATATTATTTAGTCTGTTATGTGCCATTCTATACTTTTGAACACTATGATCACCTCATCCACCATATTTTAATTACTTTATTAATCATTCGTAATTATTTTTATAAACACTTGCATTAGTAACGTTATTAAAAACGATTAAACCTGATACCTATCTCCATAAATTTATCTCAGTGCAGTTACAATAATCAGCTCACTAATGACTAACCTCAGGATGTTCCTAAAGTCATAGCTAGAAGTCGTGACTGATGGAGTTCAGACATGTCGGAAGTGAGACGGTTATCACTGTTGGTGTTAACTGTTCGATGCACTTTATGTCACATTAATGGACGTAGGAATTCTGCATAGTACACCACCTCAGTGGTGCAAATGGTTAAGGATTCGCCGTGGGATTTGAAAGTCCTGGGTCTGATTCCCAGGTAGAGTTAAGAGGTAAGCACTACTGAGGAATTCCATACTAGGACGAAAAGACTATCTAGTGCTCTCTGGTTGTCAGTGGTACCCAACCAATATCAATCTATGACGAATACAGGCAACTAAGCATAAGTATATTCTGTTTGACTCTCATTAACTAGTCAGGTGTAAACAACATAGAACATGACACATGTTAGTTGCACAAAGTTTCACAACATATTGCCACGAGATGAATATCACCCTAATAGGAGTAATGGTTGTAGTATCAGTGATGGTAAAAAGATTAGCCGTAGGGTGTATGATTCAAAAGAGAAATAATACGAGGATACAAAGTTTAAAACTGATTTCGAAACTTAAGGGACGAGAAAAAATGAATGCATTTGTCTTACTATTATCGGTCTTACTGTATGTTACCTAAAATCTTCAACTGTTGATTGCAATTATTGTATGTGGACCCCAACCAGATAGTCTAGATCTACCAAAAGGCTCATACTAATTGTCTAAGACTTTGTGGATTGATATTACATTTTGGTTTGGCCACCCTCTAGTTTTGCATCCTACTATGCCAGCCAACATTGCACGTTAAATCATAGCTATTCATTCAGTACCCCCGATAACAGTAACACTTGTGTATTTACCACATTTCACTGAAAGTCACATTGTTTAGTTTGGATTGTATTTGGCATAGGGAATCTCGGATGGGCTTGTAGTCTTATTTGGAACTCGTCGGCTAGATATACTTGCATCCCGGTGTTAATATTCACATTGGGACTCGAATCCGATCTATTCTTGTCAGCTCATCAACACAGATTAAGGTACATAAAACTGACCACTCCCAAATAGAATGGACAGCGCATCCTAGTTTCAAATCCCCAGCCACAGTCCAACTCTAATCATCCTTGTGAATCACTTTTGTGTCTAAGCGTTCCTCTCAGGATGCACATGTATTAACACAGACATTACTTTCAGTCTGTAATAACATCAACATTGAAATGCGTATATATTCGAATAATGAATATTATTTTTTCAATTCTCTTGATTGTTTATAAATGTTTGTTTTCAATCTTTATTGTAGACATTAGCATTTTCCTATATGTTAGCTACAATCTCATCATTTCATGACACTCGGTCTGTTCTAATTGCTGTCATTATTACAGCTTGTCTATGTATATCAATTTCTATATTTGCTATGCAGACACGAATTGATATTACTAAGTGTACTTCGTTGATATTTGTCTTATCTATTGTGGTCATGTTAACTGGGATCGCTTGTATGATCATGTTTGCCGTATCTGGAGGAAATCGAGTAAGCAACAAAATATCATTAATGGGTTATTGTATAATTACTTATTTTACTCAAAAAACTATGATGATAAAACGAAATATTTGTTCCAATAGGACATCATAATATTTGATTAAAAGTATAGTATTGAGATGAATTCGGGCTATACTAAAAATAACTGCCTTACTGTATAAGCATTTCCCAATCAGTGATTGTAGTTCACTAATAGAAACAGTGAAACTCTTTAAGAGGTTAGTGGCTCATTATATTTTAGGACTTATTATCACTTCTCCAATCTCTATATCGTAGAAATATCTGAGTGTGAATATATTCTCACTGTTAGGTTTGCTTCTCTATCTATAAAGAATTTTGTAAAAAATTCATTACCACCTAGAACATTTTTGTCCTTATATCGATCGACAAGGTAGGAAAGAAACTATCTGCAGAAATCGTTATCAGTGTTAGCATTCCTACTTCACCAGTTTACCTAGTGTTTAATAAACTACTAATAAAATGATTTTGATAGTTTAATATGAAAATTATTTAATGTATTTAAGACTATCACTTATTTTTACCTTATTATGGCAACAACAGTATTTTTCCTAATAATTTTAAATATTCTGGACATTATACGAAGGTACTCTTATGGTAGATTTTAATATAATGAAAGATAAAATCCGTTAGTTTTTTGGGATTTCGCTTCAGATCAATAGTCTTCTTGACCCTGCATTACGCATCCCTATACTATACTTCCAATTATTATTATTACCAAAGATTTGTGGCGATGTATAGTCTTAAATCACGAATGGGTATTTAGTCCTAATATGAGACTTGTCAGCATTACACACCAACGCGTTATCCACTGAGCTTCTGAGTACAGTTAATCACTAACGTATTAGTTTTCCAGTAACTTTCAAGCATTAAATGTTACTCAAAGCTGAGCATCCAATTTTGTATGATATGGAAAGCATTACTCTATATAAAGTGTTCTCAAATAATCAGTGTCCATGTTTTTTTTTCATTTCGGCTAGATTTTACAAGTAGTTTACGGTGGACTTGGAGCCTTGTTGTTTGGTGTGGTATGTTTACTGGTTTTTGCTACTGGGATTTATTGATTTATTTGTTTTACAATCGAACATGTGTAAATATTTGTCCTTGTAATGTAGAGATAGACACGGTAGTACGAGAGGACTCATAGGAAAATACTCGGCATATTATGAACTCTGGAAATGTTACAATTGATTTCAGCTGTCAACTGAATTACTATGAGATCTAAGCAATTCTTACGTTCACTTTAGCCTCACCAGGTTGATGATACTCCCAGACTTTTCAAACCGAGGCTCAAACTTGTGAAACTCTATATACATAGTATTTTGAACCCTACACTAATTCAACCACATGTAATTTCATTAAGTATTCGTCAATTTTCAGTACCTGGCTTTCGACACACAACTTATAATTGGTGGACGCGAACTGGAACTTAGTGCAGAAGAATATATATTTGCTGCTGTAGAATTGTATTTAGATGTTGTCAATCTGTTCTTAATGATTCTAACACTACTTGATGACATTAACTAGTAACAATACCAATAATACTACCAATAACAAATATGACGACATTTCATGAGAAATTTGCTAAACACGCATATTTGTATTAGAATTATTTCAGTATTTTCTCCATTCCTGTCACCGTTTTCTGTCTCTTTGTTACGATTGCCGACATTTTTTTCTTTAGTTATTTGCTCAAACTAAATCTATGAGCTTGTTAACTTTGTTCTAATGTTATGATTTGAATTGCTGAAGTGTGATTGTTATCATTATTATTCTGTCAATTTGTCATTACTACTGGCACATATATATATGTAAATCGATGAGTGGAAGCGATTGACTACGTAATCTGACTTTGTGAGTTTAAGTAAACATCATTGCAAACACTTACATTTGAATAATAAGATCAACAAATTTCCTGATTACTTTTTTTTCTGACAACACTTGTAAAAGTTGTCCTTCTCTTGGATTATATCCATCAGAACATCGACTATCATTTTAGCGATGTTGAACCTGATACTGAAGCAATGAGTTATTTGTTATTGCTTTGTTAATTTCATGTATATTTTCTTATAAGTTGTTTTCTATCCTTCTTTCCAAATGATTGGGAATCATATTGTGAAAGTATTCACCATTTTTGGTGCAGGAATGTACGAGAATTAATTCATGTATTAGTTTCGCGAATTCACCAGTAATATAATCTCTTTAACACATGTGTTACTAGTTGGAAGTATTCAGGGAGAAGTTCTACTTGATCTAGCTTTTGTATCGACAATGTGGTCCTGCAGTCTTGAAAAAAACTAATGCTCTCTATGTAGTCTCAACACGCTCTACACAGTTTACTAGTCCGCAATGTCACCACTGTGTTATCCGAGCCATAACTGACCTGTAGGTTTCCAATCTCACAGGGAGCCCCAGTTGCCTACAAGTACCATCTAGCAAAGTTTATTAACTACCACCGTACATCAAATCATTGTGCACATTATGTCAAGTTGTTTAGTTTAATGGCTATATTAAAATTTGATCGATAGAATTTTACTGTCATTGAGAACTTGAGAAACATGCCATTCATCACTACTCAATGATTAATCAGTGTGTGTACAACAATTGTATGTGACAATCCGAATGAATTGAACCTACTTATTACTGGATACATTAGTGTGTCAAATTTATGTACACATCGATTGAATAATTGCAAAAGTAAATTTATTCTTCGAATTGAAGCACTTTAACTTTCAGCTTTCAACGAAGTAAGTCAGAGGTTTGATTAAGACTGTTTGGCGGTATCACATTAACCATCACTGTGTTGTTGTGTTACTCGAAGCCTAGTTACATAAACATACTGATGCAAATGAGTTGCATCATTATGAGATAACATTTCATTCTGAGGTAAGGGATATTAGTCAAGGAATGTATACCTTAAGGGATTATGATCTGTGAGGAGCCCCAATCTATGACGAAATATCTGCCCCACAATTTCTGGTTCTCAACCGATATCTTTTTAAGGTCGGTTCATGGTGTAGAACTACGAAATTCATCAATATCCACAGCCCTCTGGGCCGAAAATCACTTAGTTCAAACTAACTGTAATTGATTGGAAAATGTACCAACTAGAGTGAAGATAACGAGAACAATGTAACTGCAAATATATTACAGTAGAAGCAGTAACTTCCGATTTCCATTTCTAGCACCGTATATCGACTTTGTTGAGTTCAGCATTAGCATAATTATGTATATTGGTAAGCCCTCAAAGAGAAAACGAGCACACAACCATAATATAATCAACATTCAGAAAATGCTTGCGCATAATAAAAAAATTACAAATGTCATTTATATAAGCTATGAATAAAAGAGGATCTAAAACACTACCTTGTATTATACAACTTGTAATTGGTTGAGCCTGCGAATCAGAGTTTAGTTTATTTGATGTTGGTGGCTCAGAAAGGAAACTAGATAGGCAAGCAATGGATCCTTAATTAGCTGGTGGTTAACCGTTTTAAAACTTTAGATTTATCAAAGTTCAATATTAAAACTAGGTGCCCAAGACTGTTTAGTGAAAACAAAGTAATAGAATTCGAAATCACGCAAGACTTGTTTTGAAAAATACTACATTGCGAATTAGAAACTAGTCTGAATAAAAATTGTGTGAAATTTCGCTGCGTATCGTTTTTTCCATTGTTCTGGAGATATTTATGGACTTATATTAATGCAGGTTAGTCATTTGAAGGAAGGTATTATTTTCGTCGTTTTTCACCCATTAGAACACGTGCTTGTTTCCTGACAGAGTGTAGGCATCTTTTGTAGGAGTTATGAAATACCAAACCTACCATATTTAAAATTAGTTAGTATAGTCATGTCTACTGAAGAATTTCTTGACACCCTATGAGAGTTCATGGCCTTGTTGATTGTGTAATAAGCGAAGGAAATGGATTTTGTGTTTCTATTAGAATTGCAAACAGTATCTAACCAAACTCTGCCAGGAAAATAAATTAGTGGGATACACTTAACATACAAGATTCTACGTAAGAGTCAATGTGAATAGGAAGAGAGATGAACAATTAGAATGGAAAAAATGAAAGCGAAGAATATTGAAGCAATAGAATATGGTGTTATAGTCATGCTAGTAAGAGTGTAAATATAAATGCTTATAAAAAATTCTTTTTTAATTAAATAATCAAACATGAGATATGAATGCCTTGTAGTGATTACTGATTAGCAATATCAGTAATGGTTATTCTAAATAAGTCTTAACATAAATCTTTCATAAGCTACAGTTACGTGTAGCTTCAACCATTTGAAGTATTTTTTTAATAAAATGACATTCCATTATGAAGTACATACATATTAAATGAAGAGAATGTAGGTGGTTGAAAATTCTGAATGAAACACACTTATTGATAACTGTAAATACTGTAGATAACTCCAGTTAAATTTCATTCATTAGTGTAAATATGTAGTCAGGTCATAGTAAACAGTGTATTATTTAATTAGAATAATTAATAGAAAATCATATTTGTTGCCTGTTCTATTGTTCACTGGAAAATGCATTAATTTAACTCCACCTACAATGAAGTATTGTGTAATAATTTTATTCATAGTGTGAATCTATGATAATTTTATTTGTATTGGTGTCATTTATTCCTATTTATTTGGAATCTAATGTCTCGATAATGACTGATGCTGTCAGTTAAACTACTTACGTAGAACGTTCTTTCAATCAATTTAGTCAATGAAGGTGAATACCTTTAGAAGTTAAATTATGATCTTACTAGCTACTCTACATTTAACCTTTATTGTGCATAAATAACGCTTCCAATAAATCAATGTTCCTTTGCTTTTATGCTTTATATATCCTAGTTTTAAAATAAACGTAAAGTGAAATAGTGCATAGTATACTTGCTAACTTATATGTGATTAGATATCCCATTTAAAAACATAAATTAACTGAATTCAAGTGGATTTCTTGTATCTATGTACCGACTTTAGGACTAGATAGAAAAATTAGAGATGGATGATAGATGAATAGACCTGGTATCTGTCTTTCTACTTCAGTGTCGTTATCGGGATCACAGTTGTCGAATAACTTAGTCAGTCATAAACAATGTAGGCCTAATGCACATATGCGTATCAGCTAAGGTATCATACCAGATTACAGTAACGAGATAAAGTCAACTATATAACTACTAAGATATAGTTTGATAAGAAGAAATAAAAGAGTATGTATGCTATAATAATAGAAATCAAGAGGAAGGTAAAAGACTGAATTTGTATGGACTACTGGGACACAGAGCTAACATGGCAGGTTAAGATTAGACAAAATATTTGTTCCAGCCACCTCAGCCGATAATGATCCACAACTTCATCAACTGATTCGCAGTCTATGTTTAGTATTTTGTGCCGAATCTTAGCACTAATTATTTGGTCTTTCCAGAGTATATAAAAGTGATTTCATAGCATCCATAGTCAAAGGCCTTTAGTCTATGCATGCATTCTGTTTTGTTAAGCCTACGTTTCTTACCCATAAGTTAATATTGAGCGAACTGCTGAGCAGTATGCCTTCCGTTTGCTTGCCAAATGTGTATCTCCCCTAGGCCACATGTGACGTAAGTTGGTGGAATATTTAATATTCAATATTTAGTCAGACACTGACTCGTTAAGGTTGGTAAGATTTCTAAAATAAATGAAATGGTCGTCGCACTCATCTTCACTCTTTATAATTAATCTAGGCGATAGTGCAGAACAGTTCTGAAATAATATTTTGCATTTAGAAGAGCAGAACTGCATTCCCAACAAGTCTTTCATTGTTACTTAGCTTGTAGAAGATATTAGTGTTAGTGTCGTCACTGAGTAGAGCTGTCATTAACAAATGGATTGAGACGTTTTTGGACATGGTTCAGAATAAAAGACAGTGATTATTCTACTGTAGTCTTTTTTCACAATTTTCATAAACGTGAAAGGAAATCCCTTAACTGGAAGAAGTCCGTGTAGGCTGCATTTTTAACAGAAATGCATTTGATCATAATGACTGAGTAGTACTTCTTATTGTACAACCTTTCTCTTTTTCCACTTCTTTTCAGTATTATCACCGTTTTTCTTGTGAAGTGTTTTTTTATGCGCTGAATCTGTCTTATCATGAATCACGTGAATACTCAAAATTATGACCGATTTTATCGGTACACTTTGACAGACAGACAGTTATAACGTAGAACACTTGAACAGAATACATTGAAAGTATTGATTAAACCTGGAATTTGGTTAGCATTAAAATCTTAAATGCGAGTTTCGTCTTGATTGGAATGCATCGAAGCTCAAATCCGGACTGGAATTCACTATTTCCTACTTTAACCGCCAATACATAACTCACTGTTTTGAGTAGACCAGTTAGTTATTAAGTTGTTCAACACAGTTGAATTTATTATACTTTGCAATTTGAACCCTTCCTCTGTTTATATAGTATTTAGTATTGAATGAATAGTATTTAGTCAATTTCTATCGACATATGTTCATTCTGAATGGATAACAGCGATGTTACCATTCAATTACAAGTTTATGCTAAAATATACGAAATTGAGACTCTTGTTTATTCCGCTATGGGACTTGGTTGATGGGCGCAAAGATACTATACTCTTTTTTCTATATAGTAAAGTTGAAGAAAATTGGAAATGGATTGAAATTTTAATTCTTGACTAATTAATTAACTAATTTTTATTATTATCACTGTTATTATTACTATTAGTATTTGTATTTATAATGATATTTTTAATATTAACAGGAAAGCACCATTAAGATTTCACTGACTTTACAAGACTCAAATGTCTGTTTTTATAAGGTCAGTTTGATCACGTGATCTGTATACAACAAATAGAAGCAACTATGTGGTGTGATCTATTTAACTGAAATTCTTTTCCTAAAGATCATTAGTTGCTTTTAGAAAGAAGAAACGACAACTAACATGACACTTATTAGAGCTAATCCTTGAAGCCTTGAATTTAAAAATTATTGGAAATATAATGTAAACTGTCGTTAAATAATCTTAACTTTAAACTGGTTCTGGGCACGATTTCATTCGAATATAGAAAGCGAGAGATAAGAGTATGTATTAATATTAGGATTGGTTTTGTGTTTATAGGCTAGATTACCTTCCTAGTGTCAATACATATTCTATACATATATTGTAAATCACACATCACATAATATTCCTTATCTTTTGTTTAAATGAATGGCCCACGTAGTATTTTTGTGGTAAAACACAGAAACACTCTAGCTGTCATTTAACTCATGTCATTTATGTCTCGTTATTAGCTAATCGAAACACCGGCGACGCAAGTAAATAACTTATTTTAAAAACTGAATAAAAGTAAAAGTAAACATACTTGAAACATGAGTAAAAGGCTTGTCAATGTCGATAAAACATTCTTAAGTTTTAGCATCAAAGTAGGTTCGATATATCACCCTCTGAAGCGTGTATAAGGAAGTAAATAATTTTCTAATTGTGACCAAATCAGATCTCCAGTGTTAGCGCACATATCTGTTTTGTGCTAGTCGCCACCTGTCAATAAAGGTTACTTACAACCCACAGATGATTGTTGCTCCTCATGTGATCCAAACATGGATCGTTGAGTTTCACAATCTAAGAAAATATAACTCAGTCATTTAGGTATGACTAAGCTACTGTTAAATATTTTTTATTGATTAGTAACTAAGATGTGATCAGTGTCCTCACCAAACTGATCAATTTTGCTGTCTTTCTTATTCTTGTAATCTGCTCGCAACAAGTTTATATTATACTGAGAAATGATAGGGAAGATCTGTAGTTCAGGTGGTGGTGGTGGTGGTTGGTAATGCAACTCGGTTGTTCGATCATGCTAACCAATCTTAACTAGTAAATGAGTTATCAACTATGTTTCATTATGAATGAATTATGAATTAAGTAGTTTAATAATCCTTCCCTAATTACACTGATTAACCGCTGAGTAGTGATTAGTGTCATTTTTGTCTACACTTTTAGTGCTGAGAGAATTCCATTGATCACGTTACAAAGTGGTCATTAGAATAATTGATTCACTATAGCGTGCTATGTGTTTTCTTATATTGGTTGGATAGAAATAATCAGAAAGAGATTTTGCACTGCCTAGCTTTCACGTTATTTGTTAATTTTCAATGAAGTATACTTGAGATCTTGGGAGATTTCTCATGCATCTAAGTCAACTAGCCAACCAGACTATGACACTGATTAGGCAGTGACTGGCTTCCTGAAGGATTAAATTAATTGTACTAATTAATCACCAACTAGTAATCACTGATGCTTTTACCTAGTTCTTAGTGTTGATCGAATTCTCTTCTCGACGAAAGGATTGTTTAATGTATTATTGTTTTCAATGGTTGACTAACTATATTTCGTCTGTGGTGTAAAATTACGAACTTTAACAATCATCCTATACTAAAAATACAAAATATTAGTGATTTTAATAAATTTTCCAAACCTTTACAGAACTTTAAATGCATTTGTAGCCATATGAATATATATCAATTTGCATAATAAAACTAGTAGAATACAAAATAATTAGGTTTTATGTTTTATTATTTGTCAGAAGTTTAGGTTCCGTTGAGCTATATTAAACTAGAAACTAAGTAATTAGCGTTACCAATCCACATTGATTACTAGAAATATTTGTCTTGTTTTTTTTTGTTTTTACCTACTAGAAGTTTAATTCATAAAAGTTCGAATTCTTTTGTTGTCACCTTTTAAAATTATTCTACTACCAATTAGTTAAACAAAAATACTCAAGAAAAACAAACTGATATAAACTGTGTCATTAATATTCTGTTATTTTAACAACTTATTACATAATAATTAACATGAGATAATTCAGACAATGTAACTCTATATTAATAGAGTTGTGTGGGCAGTGTAATTAGTTAGAAGTTCAGAAGTGATCAAGTTACAAATTCATAATAATATTAGCTAAGAATATTCAGATTTTCAGTGTAAATAAGAATTTATTACATTATATAGGTAATAAATGATTTTAACAAATAGGAAAAGTTTCTTAATACTAATCACTTGAAGTGAGGTGGTGTTGTGGATATTGATACTAATTTTAGTTGGTTTGTTTCTTTAAAGATTGATGTTGGTAAGGTACCAGTAAAAACCATGGAGTACTCAAGCAGGTGTTTCGTTTAGATATCGGGCTCTTCAGCGGTGTGTACTCTCGACTTCGCCAGAGTAACGAAACCTAAGACATTTAGGTTGACAAATGTTCAATCAAGTGTACCACTGGGACGACGTCCAGTGATAGAATTTCCACTTCCATCAGTTCGTGGAATGACGAGATTATCATTTATTGTCATCGGTCTGAACCCCACCTGTCACTACTCTTCAATAGTACCCTACCAAAATCAATCTGTGACAGAATTCAATCAACTAAACTAATTATTTGAGCTTCTTGATCCAAGGCCGATGAATTAGTGATTACCTCAAGTTATATGAATCATACACATACTATCCTAAATCAATCTTTTTCAATTACAACGACTCATGCAAACACCTCAAGAATAGAATTTTTATATGATCAAAATGTCACTGACGAGGATTCGACAGATATATATATTTGATTCAAATGAATCCATCAAAACTCGATCTCTCAGTACTTCGGAAGTTCGAAAGTCGATTTTTGACTCAGTCATACATTAAGTACACATACCAACAGAGTAATATACAGTTTAAAAGCTGTTAGGTCTAGAAGAAAACACAGCACGCACGTAAAAATATCTGAGACATTTTCAATATTTACGGAATGTTTCTTATTCAATAATTTCTGTCATTTTCTTCTTTATTCAAATGGCGAGTACTGAATAATAGAGTATAATTACTGTCAAATGTGTCTGGATTTATCTGTAACCAACTTCAATCGACATATTATAGTAGCGCCTTCAACGTTGTTAATTAACTTGTTGTTGGTCTATTTGGAGAGTAATAAATGTGACATCTACGTGGTGAATCCAAAGTTCTGGTTTGATTATTAATATTAGTATAGATTCAAGTCTCTACATTATAACTTCTGTCATTAGTCTTGATATAGTTTTGTAAGAATTTTTTTTCAAAAATGGGAAGAACATATTTTTTATAAAGCTTAAGCCCCGAATGTATATAACAAATTCGAATAGATTATGTTTGCAAAAAATCTCAACGAATGAAAATATTAAAAATTCCAGCTTTTCCCTAGTCAGGCTTGTCAGAGCTTCGTCAAGAAATCAACTAAAAATAAAAAATACCTTTGAATATAAATGCAGATACGGGATAAAACATCCAATCGTATGCATGGTGTGAGCATGCCACATGAGTCATTATCAGTGAACCAATTTTCAGAATGACGTAGATGAAAGAAGATGTGTGTATATTCATAATTCACATATTTCAAAAACATAAATTCTAAAATCATTGTGAGTTGCACCACATACAGGACTCAAACCTTAGAGTCAAGATGGGCCGACAGAGGACAATCTTATACAGATTTCTTTCCTATCATGGTATCTTATCATAAACTCACCATATTTATTCGATATAAATTTTCACTTGGTTACATAAAATAAGTAATTGTTTCAACTGAGGTGAGTTTTTCTTAATTATCATTAATCACAAATTTGTAATATCTACCAGTGTACATAAAATCAATATCAAAAATATATCGAAGCGTTGTGTTTTTATGTTACTAGGCACAAAATGATAAAATATATGTTTGTTTATCTTTTCCTTCCAATTACGAATCATGAGAAATTTAATGAAATAAAGAATTATATTGCATTCAATATGTGATTTTATTAAGTACCAGTATTAGTAAATATGAGAACAGTTCATTATCCAGCTAATTAATAAATAATATTGTCGTACTGTTTACATGTTACGATGTCTATACAAATAATCTCATATAGAAAAACAATAAAAGCCTCTAGATTGAACAATTCAAATCAAAACATTAAATGCTTTTGTAGCATTTTCACTTCGACTTACATTGTAATTGGAATAATGCTTTTAGAATGAAGTGAATTATCCACCTTGTTTCTTAATAAAAATTTATTGAAGTGACCAAAACATACTTGTTTACAATAAATGAAATTTCAAAAGTGAAATACCCTAACAGTTATAATCTCAGTTGATAGCCTATAATAAATGCACTTTGGTTTATGTAGCAATTAAACACCAACACAAAATAGAAACAAATTAACTATATGGATAATAAATTGGTTGAGATAATACAGTAATCATAGTAGTGAGAAAAACTAAATTTTGAGAAGAGTTGAAGAGGAAGAAGAAGAAGTGTAAAAAGTACGTAACGAGAAATACTATATCTTAAGACACAAGAAGATATACAATAATACGTCTACACAACAATAATCAAGTTTAAATCATGTTACCCATCGTCTCGAACCACTAATGTTGGTTATCATGTGAACTTAGTTGATATTTCTTTCCTATCATGGTATCTTATCATAAACTCACCATATTTATTCGATATAAATTTTCACTTGGTTACATAAAATAAGTAATTGTTTCAACTGAGGTGAGTTTTTCTTAATTATCATTAATCACAAATTTGTAATATCTACCAGTGTACATAAAATCAATATCAAAAATATATCGAAGCGTTGTGTTTTTATGTTACTAGGCACAAAATGATAAAATATATGTTTGTTTATCTTTTCCTTCCAATTACGAATCATGAGAAATTTAATGAAATAAAGAATTATATTGCATTCAATATGTGATTTTATTAAGTACCAGTATTAGTAAATATGAGAACAGTTCATTATCCAGCTAATTAATAAATAATATTGTCGTACTGTTTACATGTTACGATGTCTATACAAATAATCTCATATAGAAAAACAATAAAAGCCTCTAGATTGAACAATTCAAATCAAAACATAAATTCTAAAATCATTGTGAGTTGCACCACATACAGGACTCAAACCTTAGAGTCAAGATGGGCCGACAGAGGACAATCTTATACAGATTTCTTTCCTATCATGGTATCTTATCATAAACTCACCATATTTATTCGATATAAATTTTCACTTGGTTACATAAAATAAGTAATTGTTTCAACTGAGGTGAGTTTTTCTTAATTATCATTAATCACAAATTTGTAATATCTACCAGTGTACATAAAATCAATATCAAAAATATATCGAAGCGTTGTGTTTTTATGTTACTAGGCACAAAATGATAAAATATATGTTTGTTTATCTTTTCCTTCCAATTACGAATCATGAGAAATTTAATGAAATAAAGAATTATATTGCATTCAATATGTGATTTTATTAAGTACCAGTATTAGTAAATATGAGAACAGTTCATTATCCAGCTAATTAATAAATAATATTGTCGTACTGTTACATGTTACGATGTCTATACAAATAATCTCATATAGAAAAACAATAAAAGCCTCTAGATTGAACAATTCAAATCAAAACATTAAATGCTTTTGTAGCATTTTCACTTCGACTTACATTGTAATTGGAATAATGCTTTTAGAATGAAGTGAATTATCCACCTTGTTTCTTAATAAAAATTTATTGAAGTGACCAAAACATACTTGTTTACAATAAATGAAATTTCAAAAGTGAAATACCCTAACAGTTATAATCTCAGTTGATAGCCTATAATAAATGCACTTTGGTTTATGTAGCAATTAAACACCAACACAAAATAGAAACAAATTAACTATATGGATAATAAATTGGTTGAGATAATACAGTAATCATAGTAGTGAGAAAAACTAAATTTTGAGAAGAGTTGAAGAGGAAGAAGAAGAAGTGTAAAAAGTACGTAACGAGAAATACTATATCTTAAGACACAAGAAGATATACAATAATACGTCTACACAACAATAATCAAGTTTAAATCATGTTACCCATCGTCTCGAACCACTAATGTTGGTTATCATGTGAACTTAGGTTAGATAGTTTGAATATATCAACAGTCATTGGTTTCAAGAACTGATACCAATTTTGAGTTCAACTACTCCTAACTGATTTCACTTACTACACCAGCTACCATTTTATGCCCAGGTAGGAGATGGCTGAATGTATCTATAATATATCCGATCCCAGTAGATGACAACAGTAATTTATTACGATTATTAAAGTTCAGATTGGTAATCTTTTTTACTGATTTATATTTCTGGATGCCTTATAACCTATTGACAAACATGGAAGGGATTATTTAGTTGTAAATACGAGTACATTAGTTCAGTTTTGTTTGATAAATCGAGGATAGCACTGTAATACAAATTCTGCGTAATATCCATTTCAAAGCTTTATGAAATTTATTTTCAAACTCTCCATAAATATTAATATTAATCGCTCTGTGTTTAATTGGTTTAAGATAAATAATTATGAATACTGAATGTGTTCATTCGTGCGCTATTGAAAAGACTTGCACATTATTTATATGTTAAATACTTGGAAACTGAAGCTGTTGTTATGTTTTTTTATTCTTTCTTATCTATTCTACAAAAAAACAAGACATGAGTTACATTAGAATTCATGTGTATTACAGAATGTGGCTGAAATAAAAACCATCTACAGAAGGTGAGATGGTACTGGACCTTAATGAATAAAGATGGATATCAGATGGATGGATAAATGTAAACTTCTGTTGCCTAAATTTTAGTTATTCACTGGTACCTGAAAATTAAAATGGCTAACAAAACGTTGATCAAATCATTTTTATGTATGTCAAATCAAAGTGGAAAAAATTTTCATTTATTTATTTAATGAACACTGCACAAGTATGAAAGTAGTCAGAAGTTTCCTTTTACATATAGGATACATTAAGGTCATGTTTAAAGTGTAAACTACCGATTAACAAGGCATAACACATTTTGAGTTCTTATAGAAAGATGTTAGGAGAATTCATTATAGGAAACGAATGATTTCTATTGACATTGATACAACTTACAGCACATATATACTCAGTGATTGTTCATTTTGAATAAAGATAGTTTGGAAATCACATTTCTTTTGTGATTATGTTAACTTACACTGAAATTTTTCAATGATAAATAAAATGGCTTTATCTTATTTCAATGCCTCAGGAATCAATACAACATTCACTTTTCAGCCCAGAATAAAATGAAATAGTCTCTCATATATAACACAGTTTACTAATTAATGACATCATACAGCTTTGAACATCCTCTGCAAACCAATATTTTAACTTCT
Source organism: Schistosoma mekongi (assembly GCA_034768735.1). Classification (NCBI taxonomy): domain Eukaryota; kingdom Metazoa; phylum Platyhelminthes; class Trematoda; order Strigeidida; family Schistosomatidae; genus Schistosoma; species Schistosoma mekongi. The sequence goes on along the minus strand of CM068307.1, from coordinate 29,703,184 downwards.
TAATGTTCTTTTGAAATTTAGTTAAATTTTAGTTAAGGAAAGATAATAGATAACCATCTAGTTAATTATTTTAAATCTTTCTATACATACTACTATTTATGCTTATAGGTAGTATTATGCGATTGTCACTTATAATTGGTGTTTAGATTTAATTTTATGAACTAAAATCAAACAGTTGACTTGATCGACAGTGTTAATACAAACTATGAAAGTCACTAATGCTAATTAGTTAACTTGGTATAATCTTAGTCCTGTTAGATACACATACTATTTTATAAATGGTAACAAAATTCTGTCTAGAAAAATAAATCTGTTCATATTGAATTCCTACATAGTTATACTAACTGTATAGACTTGTACAACCATCATGTCTAAGCAAGTGAATAAGATAAAATCTAAAGGTCAAATATACTAACGTATCAGTAAAACAAATCAGCCCACAAGAAAATAAAGTCGTATGATAGTAAATTTTTCATTTCGGAAAAAGTAACGAAGAAATAAGTTGATAATAGAAAGGCCAGGTAGATAGTTAAACTTACCTGAAAGATCATATTGATTACAGTTTTCTTAGACTCATTTAATCAAGTCGGTATATCAATAAAATGCCTACGCAATATCTAATAGAACAACTAAAATAACCAATAAAAGCTTCATTATTAATGGATAGTCTATTTACATTGTTGTAATAGATGTTTACTTAAGTCACAAACTTCTATCTACAGGCAAATTGTACACCGAATATTACAATAATTATCATCTCTCAGATAAAATTTGATGTGCTCAGCACTATATGGAATTAAACTGTAATAAGGGTCTATAATTTAGATGTGTTTAGATCATCTTGTTGATTTGTTATGGACTAAAACTGGTCAGTCTCTATTGCCATATGTTCATCCTTAGAGGATTGCCTCGATATGGAGGTAGTGCACAAGTATTGTTTGAGTCGCAAGAGTATCCAACTGATGTGTTCCAAATAGGAAGAAATACGCCTTCTAGATTCTGCTTGCTAGTTACAATCCAACTCAAACAGTGTAATAAGGGTCATAAACAATTTTGAAAAATTTCATACTCGTATCTCTCTCAGTATCTGATGAAAATGCCTTGTATTAGTGGGATTACTTTGTATAGACGTTTAGCTAGACTACGGACTATAGTACTGAACCAATAAAATTTAAGGAAGCTACTTTGTAGTTTTTGAGTTAAATACAAATATAGTGACAATTACCTTGAACTATGTAAAGTTTTCAGTAAAATTTCCTTTTGACTAGTTCAACTAACTTAAAATTAGGTAACACATAGGACATATGTTATTGAAACTTAAAGTGTAAATGAAATGGTACGGAAGTCATGATAATCCCATGCTACTTCTGATAAGGTTCGTATGTGAGTTTAAAACCCTATGTTCAGCATACTTTATATGATTTAGTGTATAATCATGGTTAGTTGGAGTATCGTTGATGATACCCAGTTGTACAGAAAACTGGTTGTAAACAATTGTAAACGTTTTGATTTTCCACAATAAAATATAAATTTAAATAAATCACTTTCTGATTGGTTAACAACAGGTTTAAATTAGCAACAACCGTATGGCGACACTTTAGAAATTATGTGGGATCATCATAAGCGCTATTTAAGCTCTCCAGAAAGAATACAATCTATCCGTTCAGATAAGCTTCTGTATTGATCGTTTTTGTTATTTTACTGACAGTGAATCAACTTTAAACCTGAAAAAGTTGATTTGGCAAGTTAAACTTATAAATCTACTGTAATTCCGTTATAGATAACTGGTGTCCACATACTCGATCGATTGTGCAAGATAGATTACAGTATATCCTCAAGTATTTAGTTTATTCTGTATGGTCACCGGAATTATTTGAGAAGTATAATATGACATATTAATACAAAGGTGTTACAAATTTTTGCAGATTTCTTGAAATGAGAAATGTGAAGAGACAGTGAGAAATTCAAGCTTAAGAGCCTATTAAAAATTGTATCTATTTCCATCTGTCAATAATTGTCATAGAAGTGTACTTACTTACTTACTTATGCCCGTTACTCCTCGCTGAGGAGCATAGGCCGCTCACCACGATTCTCCATTTAACTCTGTCCTCAGCAATCCTTTCCAATTGTTTCCAGTTACTGTTCATCCTTTTGATGTCTGCTTCCGATTCTCGACGCAGCGTGTTCTTTGGCCTTCCTCTTTTCCGTTTCCCAACAGGATTCCATGTTAATGCTTGTCTCATGATGCAGTCTGATGGTTTGCGTAATGTATGTCCTATCCATTTCCAACGTCTTTTCCTAATTTCCTCTTCGGATGGAAGTTGATTTGTCCTCTCCCATAGTAAGTTGTTGCTGATGATTTCCGGCCAACACACATTCAGTATCTTGCGTAGGCAGTTGTTTACAAATACCTGTATACGTCTGATGATGTTTGCAGTAATTCTCCAAGTTTCAGCTCCATACAGCAGGACTGTCTTCACTTTCGAATTGAAGAGTCTGACTTTGAGATTAGTTGATATTTGTTTTGAGTTCCAAATGATTTTCAACTGTAGGAATGCTGCTCTGGCTTTGCCAATCCTTGTCTTTACATCTGCATCGGACCCTCCTTTTTCATCGATGATGCTCCCCACATATGTGAAAGTAATCACTTCTTCCAGAGTTTCTCCATCAAGTTGAATTGGGTTGGTGCTCCCTGTGTTGTATTTAAGAATCTTACTCTTTCTCTCGTGTATGTTCAAGCCTACTGATGCTGATGTTGCTGCTACACCGCTTGTCTTTGCTTGCATCTGTTGGTGTGTATGTGCTAAAAGAGCTAGATCATCTGCGAAGTCCAAATCATCGAATTGCATCCTACTTGTCGATTGAATTCCGTACATTCCCTCAGATGTGGAGGTCTTCATGATCCATCCAGTCAACCACTAGGAGGAAAAGGTGAGAGCAGGCAACCTTGTCTGACTCCGGTCCTCACTGGGAATGCATTTGTCAGTTGTCCTCCATGCACAGTTTTGCACTGTGTTCCGTCGTAAGAATTCCGGATGATGTTGACGAGTTTCTCTGGTACGCCGTAGTGTCGAAGAAGTTTCCATAGTGTTCTCCTATCTACACTATCAAACGCCTTCTCATAATCAATGAAGCTGATGTACAGTGACGAGTTCCATTCAATTGATTGTTCAACGATGATCTGTAGTGTTGCGATTTGGTTCGTGCACGACCGATCCTTACGAAAACCAGCTTGTTGATCTCGAAGTTGAGCCTCCACTGAATCTTTCATTCTGTTCAACAGTACTCTGTTAAAGACTTTTCCTGGTACCGACAGTAGCGTGATCCCTCTGTAGTTGTCACATATGTTCAAATCTCCTTTCTTTGGTATCTTGATAAGATGTCCTTCTTTCCAGTCTGCCGGCACTTGTTCTTCCTCCCAGATCTCTTTGAATAAAACGTGGAGTATCCTTGCTGTTAGGTCGATATCTGACTTGAGTGCTTTAGCTGGTATATTGTCCAGTCCTGCTGCTTTCCCACTTTTGATTTGTCTGATGGCCATCTTGATTTCTTCCATCGTTGGTGGAGTGACATCTATCGGGAGATCTGTAGGTGCTGCTTCGATGGCCGGTGGGTGGGTTCAGTGGAGCTGGCCTATTTAGAAGTTCCTCAATGTGCTCTACCCACCTATTCTTTCGATCTTGAATCTCAGTGAGTGTCTTGCCTTCTTTGTTCTTGACCAGTCGCTTTGGTTTACCATGTTTATCTGCCAGTTTCTTCGTTGTGTCTTACAGCTGTTTAATATTTCCTTCTCTTGCAGCCTTCTCCGCTGTCGTTGCAAGGCCTTCGATGTATTTCCGTTTGTCAGCTCTAATGCTCTTCTTTACCTGCTTATTTTCTTCTGAGTATTCAGATTGAGCCTTGATTTTTTCTGCTCTTGTTCGGCTGTTGTTGATTTCTATCTTCTTGTTCCTCCTTTGTTGAATTTTGATCAGTGTCTCAGTAGAGATCCATTCCTTATAATGGTGCTGCTTGCGGCCTAGAACCTCCTGACACGTTGACGTTAGTGCTTCTTTGATTCCTTTCCAGTTATCCTCCATAGTAGTTTCTTCTTTCGGTAGATCTTGTAAGGCTTGGAACCTGTTGTTGAGAGATATTTTGAATTCTTTGAGTTTGTCAGTGTCTCGGAGAAAGCCTGTATTGAACCGTTGTACTTCTGCCACTCCAGTTGTCCACTGCTTCTTTAGCTTCAGTTTCATTTTAGAAACCACCAGGTGGTGATCTGAAGTTATGTCAGCTCCTCTCCTGGTTCTTACATCTTCCATTGATCTTCTAAATTTTTTATTGATACATATATGATCTATTTGATTCTCAGTAGTATGATCCGGTGAGACCCATGTGGCCTTGTGTATGAGTTTGTGGGCGAATATTGTATCACCTATAACCAATTTGGTGAAGGCACATAGGTTTGTAAATCTTTCGCCATTGTCATTTCTGTCTTCCAGTCCTTGTCGTCCCATGATTTCTTCATATCCAGTGTTGTCCATTCCGACTTTGGCGTTGAGGTCCCTCATCAGGATTGTCAGATCCTTTCCTTGACACTTTTCTATAATTGATTGCAGTCTATCGTAAAACTGATCTTTGTCTTCGTCGTTGCCGTCGTTGGTTGGTGCATAGCATTGGATAATATTCATTGTAATCCCTTTCTTCATTGTTTTGAAAGATGCTTTGAAGATCCTGGGTCCATGTGGTCCCCAGCTCACAAGTGCATTACGTGCATCAGAGCAACTCCTTGGGTGTGAGGAGCATTTTCCTCTTCGTGGCCGGAGTATAGCAGCATCTTTCCCGAAGCCAATGTTTTCTGTCCAGCTTGAGTCCAATGGGTTTCGCTGATTCCGAGTATTGTCAAGTTGTATGTCCTCATTTCTGCAGCTATTTGATTTGTCTTCCCGCTCTCCCACATTGTTCGAACATTCCATGTACCTATAAAAATATTTGCTCTGGTTGTTAGAAGGGGGGCATCGACCTCATGACTTCCGAAGAATTTCGGCTTTCATTATGAGGCGGCATGAATCCTTCTACTCCCAGGGCATAGATTAAATGGTTTATCTTATTTAATCTGGTTTGCGTTTTTTTAGCAAGTTTGGGTTTTACGGGATGGGGGGGTGCTAGCCCCATGCCCAACCCTCCTCCTTTACCAGGGCTTGGGACCGGCAGTAATTCTAGGAGGGCTACAGGCGGAGTTATAGAAGTGTACCTCAGATTATTATTTTGTTATAAAACAAGAATAGACGTACTAGATATCTTCTTATTCAATAACCATTAATCAGTTTAAACGGCGAAAAGTTGCATAATAAATCATCCGTTTATAATAATTATAACTGAGTGTTGTGGCGATTGCTAAATTTGAATTTAATATCATGAATTAATCTGAGTTAAACAGCTAGCAAAATTCTGGAAAGACTGGATATCTGTTTTGTCCTAATGTAAAACTACTGAGTAGTGCGTACAAATGACCTCACCAACTAATCGAGCTCAGGATTTTTAAGTTCCCTGGTGATTCATTGGACCGTTAAGTATTTCCCTTGCTGGTCCTATATGAGTCCTACTAGAAAAAATACCGTTTAGTTCTTCCTAGATTTAAATAGTGGTTTAACCCAGGTCAATTTAAGATTTTTAAATTCATATTTACCTTACACGTAATCAGGAAAAGAGTATTTCAATCACATGATTTCGAAACTTAGTTTCTACATCCTCCTATAAAAAACCTTATGTAATAACTAGGCATGAATATACAGATGGACATTATTTATTCATTTCTTTGACAAGGGTAGATTTTTCCCATTAACAAATTTGAATAAAACAAGAACTCCTTTCGTTTGGTTGAATTCATGAAAACAACTTAATAATCAGTGTACATAATTTATATTAAGGCAATTGAAATTAGTAAAATTTATCAATCAATATTATAGAATAGAAAAATGTCTAAACAGTTGAATATTTATCTGCTACTATTATAAACTTTATTGTAGACAAGTTTATAGATAGTGAAGATTGTTATCAAAATTTATGTAGTAGCAACTACGATAAAAAGTGATTAGACTGACAGAGTCAATTGATGCATTCATATTATTCTTCTACATTAAGTCTTAAAAGCATCTTTCTAATAGAAATGGAGTCAGTAAAATGCTTTACTTTATGAGTCTTGCATGATTGTTGCCATTTCTAAGAATATTTATTAATACAATGTACAATATACACTGATTTGAAAAAAAACTATTACTGTTAATTGAAGATTGTAAATAGTAATTAATGCGAATTTAAATGAAATAAATGAATTCATGTTGTTCTGTTAGGATTATCATTCTACGTTTATTCGAATAAAAATAAGTGAACATGATAGGCAACTATTAGACTAATATTAACTTTAAGTCTTATCTGTTTGAAATGATTTACATTATTTGTTGTTATGGTTTACATCATATTTAAGTTGGATTGTGATTGGCAAGCGGAATCCAGGACGAGAGTTTCGTCGCTATATCAAGGAAATCCGCTCAGGATGCACATACGACAACAGAGACTGATAACTTTCAGTCCACGATAAATCGACTGGAAGGTCCAAATATATTTTAATTAAACTATAGAAAATATTTTATAATAGAGTTTTAACAAGTAACAATAACCGAAGTTGTTCTTGATAAAGGCGTTTAAACTATAATATAAAGGCGAGCTAATCAACATCGAGAGAGTAATTTCATGTTTGATTACAAAATTAAAGAAATGAATGACTTTTGTTTTGACAATTAAATATTAGGAATATCGTTAAGTCATTTAAACATAATTATAATTGACTTGTACTAGAATTTACATACATTTGGTTTAATTTATTCAAATGACGCAACATCCTTCTGGTTATCTATTATCATTATTCTTGATCACAAACTGTACAAGTGTAACAGTTTTGTAAAGTTTTAAATTTGATGCAAAAAGTCCCTTTCTTTTATCAACTATGTTAAAGGGTAAGTGTTTAGTTTATCGAACTTAAACATTGTTCAATATAGAAGATATATAACACATAAAATAACGATGTTATTACCTTTAACCTTAATCTTGTCTTCAAACTCTAATTGTAAATGCTACAAGATGAATGTTATATATAGGCATATGGACGAATTTACATATAATGGTTTCTCTAGATGTAAGGCATACTTAAATAAATTTATCATAAAATTCATGTACGTTTCGTATTATTATCGTTTGTTTCCGCAAAATATTCATTTACAATAACTATTTTCTGATTTGTTGTAAACAAATTAAATTAGTGAAGGGGATTTCAAAAACAGCTGAAGATTCACCTTGTTCTATCATAACGTAATTGAGAATGAAGCTAGAATGTGTTATAGGGAAGATGAATATCGTAATAGTCAGTCAGATACGTGATATCGACGTCAATGTTGCTGCTAATTTAAAATTTTTGTGCCTATTATTGACGTACTTCTTCAGTGTTTGGAAGAAAATACCATAGCACTTTACCTACAAAGTGTAAGATTCTTACGAGTGATCTTCGGCTGTGATAGATTAATGGAAATGAAAATTTAAGATGACAAAAGAGATGTTACTTCTGATGGTATAGGAAGCCTATGAGACCAGATTAATTTTTCATAGTTTCAAGCTCGGTATATGATATTGCTATTAGTGTACTGACTTATGGGCCATCCAGCATTCATTTTGGTAGCATTAATGGACGTTCCAAAGTTACGACCATACAGCGGTATAATTATTGACGTAAAATGTGCACTGATCTATTGAAAAGTTTGAACTATCATTTGGTTCTATTGGTAAAATTGTTAAAAAGAGTGAAAGTTTGATAAGAAAACACAAATATTAACAGAAAAGAGATGTAAATGGGGGGATGGGTAGGTGTTATTACTTACTAAATCTAAGTATTTTTGGCATACTGGATAAGACCAGCTACACAGAAAGTAAAGCGTCTAACGAAATGAACTTCTATACCAGTAATAAAGAAATTAGATTTAGTAAGAACGACAATATATGTAGATAACTGTGGTGGATATAAATGTCTATCATGTTTAGGTCGAAAACATTATATCCTGATACGAATGAAACACTTTATGGATTCCCTGACAGGTGTCCAAGCTAATACATTGAGTCGTTCTAGTGATACCTACAAATTTACATGTGTCCCTACAATCGTGAAAGTCGCCGACATCAATTTAGTCACATGAATAAACTGCTTTGTCGTCGTTTCTTCGGTTTAATAACAGAAGAAGCGCTACAGAACTGTGACTTATTTACTAACCAGTTAAGTCTTTACATAAGCCACAACGTTGTTGTTTTTCTCTAAATAAACCATCCATTCATGAATACTGGCTTCTGGTTGAATAAAGGTAGTTAATGAATCAAGACGGTAATTAGCTTATTTGTAAACTGGATGCGGACTGTATAATATTTACGTGCCTTCGTCCCTATAATATATCATGGCATAAAAATTGTATAATTATCTTAATTTGGTACTTGTCAGTTATTTTGAAATCTAACTTGAGATATTCTGCCTTTTATATGTGAGAAATATGTTTTTAAATAAAAGCATTAGGGTCTAATGGTTAGCATTTTATACTTTGTACAGCTTATCAATGACAATAAAGGAAGTGTTTGAGCTGTTTTTACACTAACTAAGATTACAAAATAATGACCACTTATTTTCCTACTGGTATCTCTATAAAATTGTGATATAATAATTTATTTGTCCTTCAGATTTCAGCTGAGAAGATCTGAACCACTGATAAGCAGTATGCATGTGATAAACAGTAGTCTGGTGCTGAAAACATTGGGTGTTGAAAATTTTATTACAAGTCATAAATTAAGAACTGGTTGCCTTCTTTACAAAGCTACGATAACGATAGTATCAATACTTTAACCGAAAAAAGACAAATACTACTTAATTTATGGGTAACTGATTCCAATCCGTCGTTTTACCCTACTATGTACTTCCGGAATCCATAGATGAATACTACATGAGCCTAGGTCAAGTGAATCGAATTCCATGTAATATTCATGGGCTCATATTTTCCTGTTGTTGAGTTTAAGGACTTGTTTAAAGTTTATTTTCTTCGCTGATTTGTTGACTATATATATGTCCTTCAGCTTAACGCTTGTCAGTTTCTGAAGATAGTAAGTAGGTTACGACATAAACTTCTCTGTTTGACATCGCAAACTGATCTGAGTTAGATGACTATTTAAAACCAATGGGCACTAGATAGCCATCGCGTCCTAGTATAGAACTCTTCAGGATTGCACAGTTACCACCCCATCAGGGAGTCAAGCTTAGAACCAGTGGAATTTAGCCATGTCGGATGTACAGCAGATGATGGTGGATGAGGTTGTTCAAATATATTGAAAATTTGATGCATTAAAAATACCATCTGTTGGTTGCCTGCTCAGTGGTCTAATGGTTAAGCTTTCGTCACTTAGCTTGAGGACTCTGAATCTAGTTCTCTGGGAGGTCGTGGATGAGCAATGTTGAAAAGTCTTATGCTAGAACAAAACAGCTGTCAATTGCTTCCTTGTTTTTAAAAGTCGTCTAACTCAGAGAACTTAGTGATGTCAAATTCGAATTCAACGATTCCCACAACATCCAATTAAAATGAACGTTTTAAGTAATAATGGCAAGATAACTTACTCTGATGAATTACACCACACAAAAGGCATCAGTAGCTATTCAACTAATTTGATAGGAAGTGGCCGAATTGGAGCTTAACATTAATGTCAAATATCATTGAGCTAGAGGGAAGTTTTCCTACTTCATATTTTATTTAAGTTGCTACGCGGTAATAATTAGCTTATTGAATAATCTTTGCGGTTATTAAACTAACCAGTGTGCCTGAAACTTCTAAATTTAATTGTCTATTTTAGTGTAATTTCGGTTGCTTAAAACCGTGGACAAGTAGTATCTTTCCTAAATGTTTGTCCTTTGTAATCACCAGCTAATTAATATCTTCTAACACTCATGGACTTAGTGACATATAAAGTTCTAGGGATTGTAGGGCTGGAGTTACAATCATATTTGCTATTGATTCATATATTATCAATTAAAATCAGTTCTAATTATTGTTTTAAAGTCAACTTAATCTTCTCTCAACCAAAGAGTTAGTTATCATACCAAATACTAAATTCAAGTAATTCAAGTGGTTTACGCATCAAGGGATATTTATTGATTACAAGTGGAAACGAAGTTACAATGAGACATAAAATAAAACATAAAATAAAACACACACATGGAATCAGGTTAATGAATGTTTTGATAAATCATATGGAACACTATTGGTATGACTAGATAAAACTCTAAATGTTTTCAAATAAAAGGTTATATATTAAATGATGTTTTATTTCTGAACTGATCAAGCTAATGCTTTTGTATTACCAAAAATTAGAGAACTAAAAATATTTGGTATGTTGATATAACGAACACAACTAAATAATCACTAAAGTGGAAATTCTCATATGAACATTTATGAAAGCTCATGAGTTTCTTCAATTCGTCACTTAACAATAGTGCTACAATGAGAAGAATGCTTGTAAATATTTCTTATTGTGTTCGATTGGGTTCTTAATGTTTTATTACAATATTTAATTTTTGCTATTTGTATTCTTCTATGCAAACTTGTGCTTCGAACATTTCTGTTTGATAAGCCATTCATAAATAGTGTTTTTTTTCTGGTCACTTTCCTTTTGGTTACATTGACAATATCGGCAATCACCATAAGAGTATCAACGAGTTGACTGCTATTCACAATAACGAATCAGTCATCTATGCTGCGTATCAAAATACAAACTCCAGATCAATTCACCTCTAAAAATAATGAAAAATTTGCATAAGAATGACATTTAAGTCAATCAAAATTCATTAGGCACATCATTATGGACTTAGTATACCAGTCCGTAGAATGAGGGGCAGTCAACAAGCTGTATGGTGATAAGTTAACGGAACAGTCAAAAAGACAACAAAAACAGCTAAAGACAACTAGTTAAAAGCAAAGACATCAGAATGAATGGATTTTACGCATATGAAATAACCAATAATCCCACTTCTGCAATAAGTAACCACTAATTATGTTGTCCTGAAAAATAAATGATACCTTCGGAGCTGAATCATCTAGATCAGAGAACTAGAAACACTATCATGATCATTAACTGTTTTATGAATTTTATTTTCTTCATTACTTTCACTTACAAATAATTCCCAATGATGTTATTTAAGCTGAAAAGACTGTAAATAAACGAAGTCTAAAGTGTTATGTTAAAAATATATTTAATTGGTTCCATATCGCCTTGTTGGGACGGTCCTCATAAACCCCAACGAAGCCTCCAGAACCCTTGAAGAAGCCGGAGGCATTCTATCAAATCACTGATTGACAAAACCTTCTAGAATCTCGACGTGGTGCGTTTTGATCGGGTAATAGTTGGAACTTCTTAGTTCGGATTGGATGGATTATAACGCTGATTTTATTGTTTCAGAAAACTATAAATATACGAATATTTGTACATAACTCACTCTCTATCTTACTGGAATATAGTTTCTTGTCTACTGGTCTTCTGTCTTCTGAATTTGCAATTAGGAGGTTTCAAGGCGTTCGAGTGCTAAAGTTGTCTGCTGCTAGTCAAGCTAACAAGTTCGAGATATAACACACCTGATGTTGATTGTTGATCTACTTGGATGTACATTTTTTCGTTTGACTTCAAATCATTTCATTTGCATTAATTAAATCAATTAATCTGTCATAACAAATACAATCAAATAATAAAAAACATTTTATTACGTTAGCGTGTATGAAATAATGTAAGGAGATTTACATAAATGAAAAATAAGATTGATTTAGTAGTACTGTCTTAGTGACAACAGCAAACTTTCTGATTAACTGATTTCATTTAATCATTTAATTTCGCTAATCTGAATAATAAAAGTGATTTACTGTATAATAACAGATTTGGTGATTTACATCATGAGATGATTATGGTTAGATAACCAATGATAACCACAAAGCACTGGAGAGTTATTTCATCCTAGTACGTACGATGTTCAGAGATATTTATTCTTGACTACACGAAAGTTATTCGGATCACTGTCAATAACATACTCAGCTACATATTCGACATTAGTCATTTCTCGACAATGATTTCTTATCATCCATTGTCACCAGGGCATCTGTCTCATACACTATGCGGTTGAATTTTACCCTCGAATTTAATCGAAAGCAAGTTCATAATAGCCTAGTGAGACATAAAAAATAATTATTGTTTATTTTAGTGAGTAAATGTCAGATGGTTGAGTGTAGTCGGTTGAAGTTTTAAGTATACGTCTTCTTCTAGTTAGTACAAGTCAGCAAAATGTTCTCGATTTTTACCTACTTAACTTGTGGATATTAACAAGATGTGTCGAAAACACTCTTTAAACAATGATCAGCTGATCAACCGATAACAAATCTATCAAAACGTGTCTAACTAGTTTTAGCCTTCCAATAGTTTCTAGTATGCTCTATAAGTTAATCTACTATGTCTGTCATTAATACTATCGACAGATTAAGCAAAATTTTAAACAATATTAATACTATAGCTGAGCTTTTCCAGAATTTTAGAGTCTATGCCTATATTACTAATACAATCTGCAACTAAGATTTGTGCCTTTGTCTTATATGAAGGACTACATTTTAAGATACTGTAGAACTTTATGTTCCATGAACCTAAATACCTTGACAATATCATCTGGTTTGTTTTAACCCTGAGTAACTTCGGTGTGAATTTTCGAAGATACATGAGTTCTCTTAAATTTGTTTGAGATGAAGTTCTGCAGTTGAATAACAGAACCTAAGTAATCAGTTGATGTAAAGTATTCCCCCCCCCACAATCTCCTTGATAGACTGTAAACTATTTTGATAGATGGTGACTAGAGTTATGGGTTGTGAATAAATTCACAACTTTTACATAACAGTGTGTTTTTGGAATACTAGTTAACTCTTTGAATTTTCTTTGAATTTTTGAAGTTTACTGACATTTCTACTTTTGGTCCAGTTTCATATCGGAATTCTATTATGAATGCATATGCAATTATTTAAAACTAATTCGCTACTTCGGTCTTGTAGTCTCCACAATGTATGTTTCGCGAAGATTCTTAATGAATATATCATGCATACAGGAGAAGTTGTTATGTTAGGATAGCTTCCATAAACCTCGATGAAGCCTCAAGAAGTTCTGAAGGTACTCAAAGCATTTCGTCTAATCATAGTTGCACCAAAAAAAATAATCTCTTTCATTCTTCCAAAGGACTAAGTTGCTGTTACGTTCATATTCAATTATGTCAAGTTTTCGTAGAAGTAATATAACCTTTACGGTGTTATCAGGTTTAGCTAGGACAATCATGAATACATTTTTGTACATCATGAACTGGGTCTCAAGTGCATAACTAACTAAACTAATAACATACAATTCATGAATAGAATTAATAAATGAATTTGGATGTGGTTTGCATGATTCGTCAGTAGGTTTTGTCAAGTTAAACTTCATTTGTTGAGTTAGGGTTTGTGGACTGCGAATTCGACATTGTTCATACAATTTTTAATGTCATTTAAGCTAGGCTTCTACTGGTTTAAAAGTAAATGACATTTTAGTGAGTTCACAGTATTATCAGTTATTGAAAAATGTCAATATAGTGTACAAACGTCTGCACTTAGACAGATAGAGACCCATGTCCCATTTCGGAAAGTGGAAGAAAAAGTAGGGATGTTTATCCCAGTAAGTATCAATAATGTACGAATAAAAACGATTATTTATAGTTCTGTATAAAACTGAAATAGTAATAATAATTCATCCGGTCTGCAAACAGGTGGTTTATTCTATTATCATTTCGGAGTATGCCATGTCAACGATTTTAGAAATTCTGTCAAATGGTGATTGAACAGAATGTTTTCAGTTCTTTTGAAGCCTCCTCTAGATTTCGGGGATTTATCTCAGTACGTCTAAATGTTTTATTTTGTAACAATTAACGACTAGAATACAACTTAAAGTTTCACTGATTTTAAGTTTAACACTATTTTTGATGAATTTTTTCAGTGATCGGAAAAATCTTCAGAATCTAGGCTTAGATTATCAAAAACGTATTTAGTACTCAATACGTGTGTTGCTTTCAGCATTCTCAGTCATTTATATTTTCATTCAGTGGGTAAATATTTCATATTGACGTATAATCTTCGTTAAAAAATTCATTTTCATCAATAACTTTTAGTGCAATTATGTTTGTAATCCGAAATGTCTGGCTGCTCTATCCTGATACAAATATTCACATCAAACAATTTAGATCAACTTACATATCCTAAAGGGAAATCTTCAACGAAAATCATTCTTTGGTAAAAAGCAGAGACATGGTAACTGAACTAAGAAATAATCAAAAGTGTAAAATAAATCACACATTAAATGCCAAGTAGTTGCAGACGCAAAACTATGCAGTCGACCATGCTAAGCCTGATTCCGTGGTTAGGTCGTAAGTGTACACTGCTGATAAGTTACCTATTTGTACAAAACAGATGACCAATACTTCCTGGATTTGTTGTTGTCTAACTTAGGTCAGTTGGTAATATTAAATTCAAATTGAAAAGATTCGTTGAATACATCGTTTTGCTGTCTTATTTTATGGCGCCTAGTTACAATAGATACGAAAAATGTGTATGATATAAAGAACTAGATGCACAATATTCGTTTCATCTGACAGGCATGAATTGAATTATTGTAATATGTTCAACTGTTAAACAATTACAAACAGAACCACGTAACTGCTGTATTCGCATAGAGGAGTTTTAAATCAGTATACATGAAGAAATTTCTAGTAACAGTTTATAAAGTTTAATATTTATAAATAGTTAGGTGGTATTTGAGTTTTAGGCTGTTACAAATTTATGAGAGTCTAAAAGTATATTATTAGCTTCCAATTGATTGAATAAAAGACGATGCTTTGTATGCATTATTTGAAGATCCATTAGGTTGTTCTTTTTACTGTTGTAAGGTAGTGCATTTTTTATATGGGCATTATTACCCCAGTTTGTTGACTGATCCCAAAATTTCTAACATTTTTTACTCCTGAACGCCAAACAACAGAAAAAAATGGGCGGTTACATGGTAATGAATTTTCTTTGTTTGACTTTAGAAAACGTATGTAATTATAATTAGCTTGTGATTAAATGATCCTTGAAGCTTCTAGAAATTTTACTACAGTCATAAACAAAATCGTATCACCTCACATAATCTGTCGTTTGATATAAAGCTCCTTAAAGTTTGCACAGAAAGCTGATCGACAAAAGCGACCGGAAAATTATCTTAGCTATTTACCTACATATGTATGCATTTCCGAAGAGTCATCCACTTCCTAACTCTTCAGTACAACCTGGCTTTCAGTAGTCCCACGTGTAAAGTCACTAAAAAACTAAATCGGCCTTAAATTCATAGTATGTTTATATAGTATTTTAGTTAGCAAATGTTTAAGTTTCTTGTAAAACATTAAAACCAGCATAATTTTACACTCAAATAGTGCAAAACATTTGTTCCTGAATATTACTAGTTAACAGTTATATTCATGTTCTTTATAAATGATTGAAAATAAAGTACGGAAATGTGAACCCGAACTGTTTGTTTAACGCATATTATATAAACAGGCTTTCTTGTTGTCTCCTTATACTTCACCACCACTTAGTTAGTGGTGATCACATTATAAGTAGTATAATCTTAACATTAATAGAAAACCATGACCCATAAATGAGTGGAAAGAATTGTTTTTGATCAACTTGCGTTTTCGAAAATCTGGAAAGGAATATATTTTTCACCTCGACCAATGACATTGCTAATGATGTTGACGTGTTGGACAGAAAAACCAAAAGGAATTATGTAACTTGTGAAAAGTTTTCTATCATTTTATTTAAGCATGTGTAATTTATGTATGCCTTAAATAAATTCAGAATTAAGGAGTTCTCTTGCATAAAATGAAATAAACTACTAGCAAGTAGTTAAAATTGGACGAGTAATTTATTGAGTGTATATGGTTTATATATGAAATACTTGTTAGACACATATAAGATTCCTCTGTCAGTTACATAATTTTTGTCTGTAGAGAAACACTTACTGAAAATACTAAGGAAGGAATCAACAAATACAAACCTAGAACAAGTGAAGAAAGTTTATAATAACATGAAGTGAGGTGATCAATTGACAGGTTGAAGTATCTTCAAACTCATACACTTGTAACTAAATTTCCATACCACTAGCCTATAGAATTTGGAAACCATTAAGGCGTTAGTGTGTGGACAATAGATTGATTTATAAACCACCACTTTTAGACCTATGTGAAGGATACTTATTACACAGAACAAGTAGATTTGTCTCCAGATTTTGAAACTTGTTATTCATGTTTTGAAAAAAAGAAATGATTTCCTCATTCTAAGTATTGCTAGCAATCCTCCAATTACTTGAGATTTAAAAGTTGAATGAGTCCTTAACGCTGATCACTAAGACAAATTAAATAGTGATAAAGTGTAGAGAAAAGGAATATTATCGATTTGATATGCTACATTTTTAGTACGAAATGATATCATCTAGTAAACCATTGAAAATTAGTGAACATTGACAAACTATCTTATCCTCCTTATTTTTTATATTTCGCCATTTAAGATTCCATTCCCCAAAATTCAGTTGGAATTCTGTTAACTATAAGTTAACGTAAGGAGATTTGTGTATGAATGAGTAGTATTTTGTAAGTAAAATTAAAATAATTTCTTTCCTGTGTTTAGAAGCATTAAGTTTCTGTACTAGACTTAGCAGTTTTCTGTCTCTCAAATGTTTAATTCAAGTTATATAATTTTTCAGTAACTTTTTGGGTTACAGAAAGTTATAAAACGAATTTTTACACATCACTTCTGTCGAAATACATTTCTCGACATTATGCAATCAAAGTTGTTACTGCTACGTTCAACGTTTTATATCAGAAATCTCTCCGGTTTGCTGGCGGGTAGCACTAGTCATATATCAAGTGATGCAAAAACCACACTTAGCATACCATATCAAAATCAAAAGGCAGACGAGAAATTACTACTGAAGCAATCTATTATAAGAAAAAAATTGCGACAGTCATAAATTGAAGTCATTATTTAGGTGAATGTGACATAAATAGTTTAAGTATCTATTCATTCGTGTGCATAAGGATTCGGTTTACAGTTTAAACATCCTACACATCCCATCAATCTCTTCATTTCTCATGATGGCTGAGTTAGGTGATTAATATACGATTTCATACGTCATAATGAACTGGATTTCAAAAGCCATTGCACTTGTCTTATCGGTGTCATATATTTTTAGTTTAAGGATATTTCATTTAATAAATGCTCACTAAAAAGAAGATTAGTTTGTTCAATATGCAGTTCTGTTTAATTTTAAATTGTTCCCATTTTAAATGGCAACAATTATTATTGGTGACGTGCTTGAAAATTTGGACCATCTAGTCTGTCATATAAATATTTCAACAAGTAGCCTCTTTTGTTTTCTTTAATTAATCACAAAATCTCATTGTGTATTCGCACACCCCTATAATAAGTGAACAGTCTATCAAGATACCAATAATAAAGAGCTTATATAGAGGCAAAACTGTTGTATTTAGACCATTAACAATGATTTTTTTCTACCAAAGACAGTGAGGAAACTACGATCACGTAAACTTCAAATTATACTGAAGAAACATATCGACCCATGTCAGTTTGGTTACTGATGTAATAAGATCACTTTGGGTCGACCACTTTTATTAGGTCATAATATAGTGGTGAGTTTCGAAAAGGGATAAAAGTGTGCTAGAAGTACGTTTCCCCTTCATGATACTTGCTCAAGTGATTCAGTTCCGAGACCTATATTTTTGGGAGAATTCCTTATATTAACTTGGTACTCCACATAACCACTTGGCTATGCCATCATTTCGTTTAAAGAGATTAGTATACTGTGTATAAGCGAAAGTGCTCTACTCATCTATTAACAGAACTTAGTGAGCATTATGGTTTTGTTTTTGTCTCTTTCCTTTTGCCCTTTTTATGAAATGACCTGATATATTCTAATATAAAACCTTGTCAAGTATGCAGATAATCTTATTATTTGTATTCATATTTCTTCCTTAACAAATTTTTCTGAAAAGAGTGATTTCTTAGCAACTGCCACAATGTAGTCTATTTCGAATGGTGTTATACTAACTATTTTATTAGATAAACCGTGAATCATAGTCTAAGACATGAAAATAACTTAAATACCTTTGGAAATCTCAGAATGTTTGTTCTGTATGAAGATTACTCAATAAGGACTACATCAAATGTCACCTATAGTGATGCAACTTTTAATTCAGTACTTTCTTGGTCTTGTTAATGTCAATAGTTTTTAAGTCCAATTTTATTACTTAAAGAGATTGGGACTACAGGATCTTCATTACTGCAATTTCATGAAGTCGTGAAAAATTACCTATCATTCGTTATAATTTGAGTAATTCACAGTTTCGAATCTGTTGATTTCAGAAAAGTAAACTATTGAAACATTGTTCACCACGACGCCTAACTGCTTTGGAGACAAGAATATGTGCTTTTGAGGACTCCCATACTAAGACGAACTACTATGCAGTGCTTACTTCTTTTCAGTCAGTATCCAAATAAGATCGATCTATGACAAAATGATTAAAATTCCGCAGTCTACAATATTCAATAACAGTAAATAATGTATTTCCACAGAAAATCGTCGAACTTTCTTCTGTGACTTGAATGAATGCTAATCGTGTTACTGAATGTGACAAACTGATTTTGTATCAAAATGATTAATAAATTCAATTTTATAAATATAAAGAAGTGATAGACTTTTGGCAGTGACAACTATAAGCATTATATAGATTGAGTTAAATGAATATCAGATAATGAAAAACTGAAAATACACATCAATATTGTGACCTATCCGTTAATACTTGTTCTGTTTATAAACCATTATATTTATCAATCTATCCATAATTTTTCAATCTAAAAAGAAGTACTTTAATTATGTTATTATAGCACATAACAACTGAAGGAGCATATGCATGTATACTCATATTGTGTAGTCATAATTTCATTCTACTTTTATCCGAATTCAATTTGAATATTAATACAAACTTCTAGGATCATTTCAGTAGTTTAGATAATCATAAAACAATAATAATAACATTGTATTCATTAGAAAATGAGTCTTTACATAATTCTTGATAGAAATTTTCTAAAATTTAAGATTTTATCTGTAATCATTAGATAAATGAAATGATAGATACAATAAATTCCAAAAATACGATATATTTGACAAATACAAAATGTAAATGATATATGCATATGATGTTTACTGAAACAAATCTTAGTCTAATGTTATCAGCATATATATATATACATCAATATTGTGACCTATCCGTTAATACTTGTTCTGTTTATAAACCATTATATTTATCAATCTATCCATAATTTTTCAATCTAAAACGAAGTACTTTAATTATGTTATTATAGCACATAACAACTGAAGGAGCATATGCATGTATACTCATATTGTGTAGTCATAATTTCATTCTACTTTTATCCGAATTCAATTTGAATATTAATACAAACTTCTAGGATCATTTCAGTAGTTTAGGATAATATATATATATATATATATATATATATATAAATAGGTAGATAGATATACTTCATTTATGCTATACTGCATTATCTTTCTCTTTACTGAAGAATCTATTTGTATTTCTTATTGATTAGAATAATATATAAATAAACATAAAAACCAATTTTTATAACGCACTAATGATAATTTATATTATGTGGCATACAGATAATCTGATTGTATAAACATTCAATATTTTGGTCATTGACGATGTTTTTTTATTTAAGTTGGATTGTGACTATTAAGTGGAATCCAAGAAGCGCGTTTCGTCCTATTTGGGACTCGTCTGCTGGATATACCTGCATCCCAATGTTGATGCTCACAGTGAGATTCGAACTCAATCTTTTTCATACCACCACTAGTCTTGTGGTGAACGCCGTGGAGTTTGACACAAAACGGACTGGGTTCGAATCTCACTGTGAACACCAAAATTAGGATGCAGGTACATCCAGCCGACGAGTCCCAAATAGGGCGAAACGCAGCTCCTGGATTCCACTTGCCAGTCACAATCCAACCTAAATAATACTTGCGAATAATCGCTATATCGAGGCAATCCTCTGGGAATGCACATGTGGCAACAGAGATTGACCAGCTTCAGTCCATAACAAATCAACGGAAGGATATAAGTTCATCATAATTGACTGTATCTGTTTAAAATTTCCTCTTCTTATTCAAAATATTATTTTAGAAGAATAAATAAAAGACAATCGATTGTGTACATTGATAAAAATGCATATAAACATTAAAATAAGTGAATGAATGGATAAATTTCCTTTTTCCTACTCATCATTGATTTAAACGAAATAGTAACTACGATTAGGGGAGTTTGTAGAGATAGTTAACTGTCTAATTCAATTTTGATATCACGAATTGATCTGAATCAGACAACCATTGATCACCTGGAAGCACTGGACAGCTGTTTCGTCCTAGTATGGGACTCCTCAGCAGTGCGCATCCACGACCCCGTCGGGGATCGAACCCAAGACCTCCTGGCTCCGCGGCGAACGCTTTACCATTGGACCACTGAGTCGGCTCCCAACGGTTGATATTTCCAATTCAGCCAATTCATGAGCTCACTAGTGACTAGCTCCTTGAGGTAATTCCTGGAGTTCTAGTGTGAAGACGTGACCAGTAGAGTTCAACCGTGTCGGGTGTGAGGCAGTAACTCACCAATGGCATAGAGGAGGTGGCGCAATGTATCACGAATTGGCTGAATTGGAAATATCAACCGTTGGGAGCCGACTCAGTGGTCCAATGGTAAAGCGTTCGCCGCGGAGCCAGGAGGTCTTGGGTTCGATCCCCGACGGGGTCGTGGATGCGCACTGCTGAGGAGTCCCATACTAGGACGAAACAGCTGTCCAGTGCTTCCAGGTGATCAATGGTTGTCTGATTCAGATCAATTCGTGATATCAAAATTGAATTAGAAATAGTAACTGTCAAAAACAAAATTGTATGCCATTAAACATAAAGATATTTCTATGTTGTATCCATAAATATTTCTATGTACCCAGCTTAATTAATCATTTATAGTTAACTCTTATGGAGCCATGCATAGGTTTTCTTTCTTCAGCCCTACTAAGAGAATCAGGACAAGTTTGTGTGTAAATTAACGTTGTTTTTTTTTCTTTTGAAATTATTAAACTTTAAAAATCAGATATCAATAAATAAAACCAAAATAACTAAATGGTCTTTTGTTTTTTTTTGTTTTACGTAATTTTAATGACCTATTGGAATTAAATTATTGTTTACCTAATTAGATGTAATTACATTGAAAATACAACCTGTCTATGTATGTTCAGCGTTTTCTAGAAATTTTGTTAAAACTAAAGTATAATTACTTGTTTGATAACTGAGAGAGTCCAGATTTGATCAGATGGATAGTATTAATAACCCTCACAAATAAAATGATGTAGATGGAAATGGAATAGTACTTGAAAAGTGAGATATATAACCGTTGCTTTCGATTTGTCAATGGTCAGTTGTAGAATCCAGTATATATACATTATCCTTAATTGATGTGATTGCAAGCATTCTGATGATAGCGATTTCATTGAACCCTTATACTATGACAATCACCATTAGTACCTTAGGCATTGGTTACAAAAGCAATTTATTATGTTCTTGAAAACTGCATAAAACTGCAGCGATAAAGTATTCTCTCTTTTTATTCTTCATGATTTCAAGTATTTTAAATTGTTATTTAATCACTTATAACATTTAGTTCTCAAAAGCATAAACACTTAGGATAGTCATTAAAAACTTGAAAGCACTCGACAGCTGTTTCATATTGCTGGAGTTCAACCATTTCTGACGTGTAATTGTTAACAATGATGATTAATGAGATTGAACAATATATCACGAAATGACTGGAATAGGAAATATCAACTATTAGATCCTAGTACATACATTCAAATGAAAATAAATTCAAGAACCATGTAAATGTAGAGGAACTTATTCAGTAGTATACCATGAGAAAATCACATATTTTATACAACAGAACAGTTGGTTTGCAATAAGTTTTATGGTTTTGGCCGTTTATCTGATTGAGCATGTATCCGGTGGCTCAAAGCATCTCCCAAAAAATTTGTCTGCGTGATAAAGAAGTTAAACAATCACTTGCCTTTCATCTTTAGGGCAAAGAAACAATAAATGAGATAACTGCTTTGAAACCGCAAAAAATATTTGTAGCTAGTGTTTACGCTTTGGGTTGCGTTTTCGCTGAACTTAATGGTTCAATTCCTAAATCTTCGTCGACTTTCGCATAACATTAACGCATACCCTATGCAGAAGTGAACGGTTTTACCATTCTACAGGTGCTAAATCAGCCTTTTCCCAAATCAAATTCACTGATATAAGTGATGACAAATAATTTAGCTATTTATTCATTTAAACATAAAATCTGGTACAAAACGGCATCAAAAATACATGCGCCACGCAAGTAAGAAGTAATATTGTAAAGAAAATGGACAACAGGAGAATTACAAGGCTGGAGATACAGTTAGGGTAAAATCACAAATAAGAAGGTCACATTTCTATTAAGAGAGGTCATTTCACTTTTATGAAGATTATAATAGGAAACTTCATGCAGATCTCCACTGGCTTCTATTCTGTTCCATACCCGATAAGGTCTCAAGCCACTAATTTGTGCCATCTACAGGACCTTAACCAAGAAGTTAGGATGAACCTATGGTCTTAGACAGTTTTCTTTTCATTCTACGACGCCATCTCATGCACAGACCACCCCTCAGCTCTTTTCAATCAGTCTCAGGGTCAGCAAGAAATATATGATATGGAAGTTGTAGGGACAACATTCGAAAAACTTGCCCAATCCAACAAAACCAGTGTCTGGAGATGGTATTACCAATTGATCTTCCATCGCTGCACTTGAACACACAGCACAGAACGTCAGTAATTGTTGGGAGACGACAGTGATCGATTACAGGAAGATTTCGAGCATCCCCAGCTCAAAGAGGCCACGTTTTAAAAGCATATATCAGAATCGCTTTCATCTAAGCGTTATAAACCCTATTTATTGCAGCCTTACATCATGACTGGGCCAAAGATGACTTATTTTGGCATAAGCCGATCTGGCTTTCATTATGTGTATATTAATCTATTCTGATACACCACCACCAACATGAGCTTTTCAACTACTTTCAGCTGTTTACCACAAAGAGTGAAAGCAGGTACGCACCCCTGCCAGTCGTATAGAAGTACTTTTTACTGCAAAGGAGCGAAGTACTTGTTATATTTGCGAATACTAATTTCCGACTAATTAGTATCGATTTGGATGGCAAGTATACTGTCGCTCAGTAAGACAATATTATCCCCATGCTCAAAGCCAAAAAGTCTTTCTTTACGTAAAAACAACACATTACTAGGACGCACTTCTTTGAGAACTATTTCTAGGATCTCACTGATAACAAAGTTAAAGAAAAAAGGTGAAACTGAACAATCCTGTATAACATCACTACTAGACTAGTACAGTGGAGAAAGATTGTTGTATCCTGTCAGACTACTCGAGGTATTTGCATACAAAGACTTTAAAACGCCATGAACTACCCAGACACATCTCCCTGCAACAGCCAGTTTCAGATCGCAGTCCTTTCCAACGAAAAGGAAGAGACTCTAATACCAAGAATTACAAAGACAGCTCGCCTACGAAACATGTAACAGTGTTCCAACATTTGATGGAGGGTAAAAATGTGACAAATATGTCTTCGGTCTGGTCGAAAACCAGCCTACTCATTGAGAGTCAGTCTTTCAAACATTTGGGACGATTTCTGAAGTATAACGAAAGCAAATAGTTTGAAAGTGATTGACAGCAGACTTATACCCCCCCCCTTCCCGATATTTGTTTCACTGGTTACGTGAGCTCATTTCAAAGATGGAGATGATGATCGCTTTGTTGCAAGACAATGGAACACTCACTTTTCCAAACTTTTTTAAACAAACATTGAAATCCTTGATTAAAATTTTGACAACGTTTTTAGAAAGATTTGAGGTATGTCATCTGATTCTGACGGTTTGTTTCAAATAAGAAGATGGAGTTCCTTGAGAACTTCCTCTTCGTTAGGTGTATCAGTTGTCCTGTGTCATGGTGAGCAATCTAATCTGATCTAAGTCGTTGGGGCTGGAGACCATCCGAAATGACCCTCGAACATCTTAACCATTCTGGATGTTAATGGTTGGTGTACCGTCAGTTTCATAGATTATTTTGCTGACAGCAGACTTCATACTGTCAATGAATCAGACATGGTGAAAGAGTTACTGGTAATAACCAGATGCAACTGTCTCTTCTACTTTTAAACCACTAGGTTTCGAGGTCCACAAGCAGGCATTTTACGATTTCCTGAGGTTAAGATTTACGTTCATTATCAAACTCACGAGTCATCGGATGGGACTGACGTTCCGTAAGAAGTTGCAAGCAATCTACAGAAACTCAGTGTTTATAAGCGGATCGTTTAGCAAAACTACAGGTGACGTCGTCCGCCATTTTCATGGTTTCATGAAGATGCAACCAGTGTCCATCTGTGTTGGCCAGTAGAATTTTGCTTAGAACCAGACTCTGATTGATACTGGCTCCAACAGAAACTGAATCCAGCTTACTGGTATTGAATAATTTAGGCCAAGAGGTTTGTTGACCAATGAAACGCAAGACAAACGTGGCCCAGACTAAAATATTATCTAAGTTCAGATATGTGTTCCGAGAGAAAAGACAATCTTAAACAAAACCACACAAGCAGTAACTAATAACGAAATGATCAACCTCTGTTCACGCTTTGTGTTAATGGGGGGGGAGTAGAATCCTAGTTAGCACATCAACAGTTCACTTGCTAGAAGTTGGTGTTGGCCAGAAACCGTTACTGGTTCTTACAAAGCCGTAGGAAACGATCGTCAACTACCCATTGGCCACCTAATTGACTCTCCTCCTCACCTAGATGCTCGACTTGAGCATTCAAATCTCCAGCTAGTATTAAAATATTTGTCAAAAGTGCTTTTTTAGAAGGCCGTTTAAGTGATGGTAGAACACATCCTTCATTGCATTTGGGCTACAAACTATCATTACGTTTCACGAGTGTAGGTAAGTATTTTCCACCTTCGGCAGTACCAGGGAATTTCAGGGGGGCGGAATGGCACATTCAACATAGAGTTATGAGTCTACGTAATAATGATAAGCACAACCACCTGTTTGAAATGAATAGTTTGCATTAGAAACTTAAGGGTATAGGATGATCTAAAGGTTGTATCAGTTATGTAATAAATGCAATAACAAAGATTGTAAAATGGTGTAAAACATAACACTTTTGAATTATTCATAAGTTATACTTGAGTTTCAATGAAATTGTAGTAAATTAAATCAAATTCAATTCATGATTTTAAAAATGATTGTAAAATGGAACTTATCAGCATACTCTACATTTTTTCTAACCAAATTTCACCTACATGTGAGAATTCTCAGTGTCACACACGAATTAAAGTCTAATTAAAACAGTATGTGTGTGTATGTGTTTTGTCTTTAAATCTGTAGTCAAACGTTGAACAAGTTAATATCATCATGGAAACTCGTCTCATATTAGTTTCTTCGTTTTTGTTTACAACATTGCAAATACAAAATATTTTAATTTTATGCCTAAATAATTACTCTCTAATCATATGTTTACTTTTATGATCTTTAGAAATTCAGGTGATTGAAAATAATTAGCAACAAACCCACTATCTGTATTCCAATCTCATTTACAATAACTAAATCGAGCACAGCGTTACAGCGAGCTGAGTAGTGTACTAGGTTTTGGTGGTCTAAGGATGAAAAGAAAGTGCATTCTGAAGAGTTAAAGTGTCCTCATACAACTGAAAGAGACGCACTGAAAGTAGTTACAGCGAACTCAGTTAACTCTTCAGTAAAATGGGATAGGATAGATGATGTGCAGCCCGGAGTCACATAAACATTGGTAACATACATATTTATATTTATCCAGATGTTTCGGATGACATCTTAATGTCAAGCAATCAATATGGTCATTTGAAAACTTATCACACACACAATTAGATTTGCACCAGTTTATGTTCACAAAAGTAGCAACACCACCACACATTTTCTTGATGACAGAACGATTTTGACGAAAAATCTGAAAACCATATAGCGATACCGAATTGTCATCATACAGGTGATGTAGCCAAGATTCTTGAACTATGATTAAACCACAGTTACGGTATATGTTAAGACTAAGGAGAAATTGTAGGTAATACATTTTTCCAATAAGGGATCTGCAGTTAAGACTAAGAATTTCAGGAATAAACGTATGATAAATATTGGTCCTTTTTAACGCATGTTGTCAGCCTCTATGATGTTAGCGTTTAGATCTAACTGGATTACACATGATTGATCGTAAACTTTTTATACAAGCAAGTGAGTATAAATGCGATTTTGGGACATTATTAGGCGGTTAAAGCAAAAGAGATAGCGAAAAAGTAACTTGTTGAGATACTGGTAAAAAGTGGTAGCCCAGGATTACAAACAGGCCGCTACTGATAGTAGATTGAATTTTTTCCATATCGATAACTGATTGATGATTAATGTATTGTTTGTTTAATTCTTAACGCTGACTGAGTATTTCCAACCAGGTGGTCTATCCTTAATCGAGATTAAGGAATAATACGTTTACGTTCGCTCGGGTAGTAAATGCCACATATTTTTGAAGAAAACCATTTTAAACCATACATTTTACTACTTTGTGTTTTTGCCCAGTATATCAAGTTTAACAAGAGAGAACACGTTCAGAGCACACAGTTGCAGACAACTTCAGCCAAATGTGTTGACTAGTTAATAAAATCAAATGTGGCGTCAAAGTATCTAAGCGAAACTCAAAACTAAACGAACAGCCCTTATTTTATCATAAACCAAGTGAAATCTACCAATAATTAATAGCTAAAGTGCTTTAAGATGATAAGTATGGCAAGCTCGAATAATCTAGATAAGATCTGATGCTTCTCGAAGTGATTTCAAGTCAGTAATTAGTTTATTAAGGTAAGGTAATAAAAATAAAATCAATTATTAAAAATACATAAAATAGGAATTTATAAAATGCCTATGCATTGCTAAGGAAGCAAGATAATACTCAATTCACTGTGTTTACCTTTACGAATCACAAGTAAAAGGTAGGATTTTTGTCTTAAGATATGAGAACAACCGGGTGATAAATGTGGTGTTAGCATTATGATTTAGTGTTAAGGTACAGATAAACTACCTCTATTCCCAACTGTTAATTCATGATTGTGATATATCTTCATTTGAGAGTAATTTTAGACCTTTTACTATAGATTATCATAAAGAGGTTAAATACACTGAGCTCTACTTGACTTCATAAGTTCTTTAATGGAGTACATAATTTATGGCAATTTAAATCCTTGCATTTTGTGTAATAAATTATTTACTCGTTTTACCTGTATTGTGACAAATAAATCCACGTCGTCACCCAGAGTTATTCATTCAGTTACGTAACCAAGTTGTTTTTTTGAGTACTATTCTTTAAATTCGGTCTGCCAATTAGAAATTAAGTCATTTGCCTGCAGTGGGTCACACTATCGATCGATTGTAACCACCTAATGTCTTAATACTTTAATTAGGAAAGTGATTTACGACTGTGAATATGATGCATGAGTAAAGTATAAAGTTGCCAAGTGTATAAATTGTCTATTGAGTTGATTATAGAAATTGATATAATGATCATCAAGGGCACTTACATAAAAATTCTATTCTATTCAATTATCTTTTGCTGTACTAGTAAATTTAGTTTGAGTTGTGATAATACTATTAATTACCACTTATAGTCATATACATTATGCTAAATTAAGTTGATGTCACCTACTTGAAGTTTTGTTCGTTTGTATTAGACCAATCACGATTAGTTTTTCACTGAAGCTATGCTCAGTTTTTTGAAATACTCCTTCTACATTCTTGTTTTATGATATTTCTTAAAGAACACACATACATACGAATACGAACTATAAGTTCATTTCATTCAGAGAGCATCTTCTTTACCAGTATTTCATTTCTCAGTGAGTGAAAACTAAAATGTAATCTAAGTCTAAGGTTTCCTGTTTACTACTTTTGACCACCTAACATTAAAAGATAAATCGAGTGATGTTGAGTTAATTTGATTGGTATCCATATTAAAATTCACAAAATAGGGTAGAACAAATATTATTTTAGTCATATCTCAGAGATCACTCAACTTTAGTATTTCATTTGCAGATTACTTTGAATTCACTGTATTTCGTTGCATTCTCAACAGCTACATACAGGTTTTTGGTTTTAGATAACTCAACACATTAATAAGCATGTTGGTTTTCGGGTTATCTAAAATCAATAACATGTGTGTAACTGATAAGAATGCAACCAAATACAATGAATTCAAAGTATTCTGCAAATATTGTCGTCCTTTTATTATTCTGATTTTCGAAGGGAACAAATTGTATGATAATTTAATTTCTCAGTCTCGTAGAATATCTGTATTAGCCTCAATATCTGGCTGTTGATGTCCTATAGTATGAAGCATAATGAAGAGATCTAAGATCCTATTAGTGGCATTATTTCCTCCATAACTGCAAGTATATGTTTCTGACGATTGACACCCAGCATAAAACTTAGGTCACGTAGAATCCCATTATAACTAAAGTCAATTATTTAACCTAATATTATGAGAAAGTCACTTCACCTACCAGACACTTCTCAATATACTTAATACGGAGTGTCTGAACTTGCAACATTTGAGCAAGTCCACTTTATACATTCTAATTCAACAATCGATACATATCATCCTACCTCGTCTACAAACTATCATAGTTAGTAGTGTTTCTTAAAATGTCTAAATTCCATTTTTCACAAAATATAACGTAGGATGAAACACATATTGAAAGTTACAATGCCATTGAGACTCTACTATTACTAACAATAATATGAAGATATCAGTTTTAACTACTCTATTTTCCAATGATATTCCAGGGACAGAGAAATACAATGCACAGTCCAATAAACATCTTATAAATATAAATGTCAAATATTCAACATACTTCCATTCTTCTTAAAAATAAACTCTAAAACCAGTCTTTAATATATTAATCATATAAAACATTATTATTGTCGTTTACAACTATATTTATTTAAGTATTATTTAAAATCATTCAGTTGTCTACAAGAAATTTATTTCATAAGAGAAGAGACTGATCAATGATGGATTAAAAACAAAATTGATTTGATGAAATGTGTCTACGAAGTGGTTTTCAAATGCTATCTCTACTTATTATCTTTTACTGATCTCTTTCACTCTCCCTCTTTTTCTAGTGATTTCTCTATGTTGACGTTATCCACAAAAAGTCTATTTGTTTGTTTTTTGTCTAACTGTTTGTCTGTTTGCCTATTATCTTAACAGCACAGATGTGTCGTCTAACTTATGAACCATATAATGTAGGACAAAATCTACGTCAAACAAGGGTAAAAAAAGTTCTAATATATAGAGTATATGTACTATAATGTAACATATGGATGAAGTTCTTACCACTGTTTTGCGATTGTACACTTGTGATTTAATCTGATTTCTATGCAAAATAAAAAATAAGAAACATATTGCTTCATTTACTTTTTCATTCTTAATAATACAGTGGTTCTATACACATACACACTCACTCATATACTTATACATAAATAAATAGGCCTACAGACGTAGTCTTGTTTCTCTAATCTTTCTTCAACATAACAAATAGTCCGGAAATACTGATGATTTTTTTTTTATCATAAAATTTGTGTAAACTAGGGAAAAAAGAACATTAAAATTTGTATTTTACTTTCTCTTGTTACTTTTTTCTTCGGTAACGTACAATTTTTTTTCTGATGTGTACCTTAATTTTTCATTTGAATATGAACTATGATAACCAACAGTACGAAAAAAGTGAATTATTCATTTTAATAAACTTATTTAATACATTGTATAGTTCTATTTTTAGAATATTCTAAATTGAACATGAGAAATAATTTCAATTATGTTTTTTAATCTTGTGACTTGTATTCTGTGTGTTTAGTGAGGGGTGGTGTAGGGGTGGGGTGAGCAAGGTTATTTCCATGCTGTGAATTAGAATGTATGGTATATGTCATTTATTCAAATGAAACTATATTGATAAAAGTACAATATTATCGACAAGCATAAGTGATGCTTAAAATATCATCAACGCATTAACCTATCAGCTGTTAACTAACAAACTATATTTTAGCCAATCGGAAATCAACTCCCCCCTCCTGGAATATTCTATATATGGTGCTGAGAACGTTTAAAATTACAACGAAAAATCGCTTTTTCTTTTAAATATTGAAGAAATCAAATAAATTTAGAATAATATCCAATAATTGGCTAATATAGACCCAGACATTCATTTAGCTTAAGTGTACTTTAATACATTGTGGTGTTATTAACATGTTACTGTTTTATCATTCAAGTTTTCCTTCTTATTTGCCAATGTTTTTTCACATCTGCTTTGTCATCCCATTTATTATATTGCTTTGATATTGTATACTAAACAGACTTTCTTATTTCTTACATGTCGTTGTTCTTTCTATTCTTAATCTCCTACTACTGAATATATTTAAAACATTGGAATTTCGATAATCAGTGATATACATTTTTGGCATGAATGCTTGCTTGTTTTGTTTATGCCTTTATTACTAGGGAATACAACACAATGCAGCAGCAATTACTACTACTACTGAGCTTATGCTGCATTACTTCGTGATATTGAATCGGAATTTTAAGTTCAAATAATGGAAATAATTAATTTCGTTTTAGAAGCATGATCTACGACAGTCATTACCTAATTCTAAAATACCACATAAATTTCTCAGATGAACAATTATTTTTAATTAATTAGTACGTCAATCAACCCTTTCCCTAAACCGTGATTTTAAATTTAGACGCCTAACAATAACATCAAACGCTAGCGAGAAACAATGTTAGAACACCTAGAAGAACGAGAAGATAAACGTTATATAGATCAGTAGACAAGTTTATATATCTTTGCTTTTGATTAACAGGTACTAAGATCCATATAGTAAATTCAATGTTCATGTAAAATCTCCATACCGTTAGTTGTAGCCATCTTAAGAATCCCTCTAGAAAGTCATCTGACTGTACTTTAATACATTGTGGTGTTATTAACATGTTACTGTTTTATCATTCAAGTTTTCCTTCTTATTTGCCAATGTTTTTTCACATCTGCTTTGTCATCCCATTTATTATATTGCTTTGATATTGTATACTAAACAGACTTTCTTATTTCTTACATGTCGTTGTTCTTTCTATTCTTAATCTCCTACTACTGAATATATTTAAAACATTGGAATTTCGATAATCAGTGATATACATTTTTGGCATGAATGCTTGCTTGTTTTGTTTATGCCTTTATTACTAGGGAATACAACACAATGCAGCAGCAATTACTACTACTACTGAGCTTATGCTGCATTACTTCGTGATATTGAATCGGAATTTTAAGTTCAAATAATGGAAATAATTAATTTCGTTTTAGAAGCATGATCTACGACAGTCATTACCTAATTCTAAAATACCACATAAATTTCTCAGATGAACAATTATTTTTAATTAATTAGTACGTCAATCAACCCTTTCCCTAAACCGTGATTTTAAATTTAGACGCCTAACAATAACATCAAACGCTAGCGAGAAACAATGTTAGAACACCTAGAAGAACGAGAAGATAAACGTTATATAGATCAGTAGACAAGTTTATATATCTTTGCTTTTGATTAACAGGTACTAAGATCCATATAGTAAATTCAATGTTCATGTAAAATCTCCATACCGTTAGTTGTAGCCATCTTAAGAATCCCTCTAGAAAGTCATCTGACTGTACTTTAATACTACATTTTGTTGTCATGTAAAGGCACTTGTTTAATGAATTATGAGATTAGATTTAGTACTAATCAGAAGGTAGTAATTCACCTTCTCTCCTTTGAAATTGGCAGTTATAGTCGTACTATGATTTTGACCGTAATAATGAATTCAGATGTGTTCAAATCCTCAAAAAATATTAACTTACTCAACATACTAATACACCTAGCTAGATAGCGTGTATCAACGTTTAAGGGATCTACACCCATGGATAATTGCTGATTACTGACAATAAGCTTACATTAAATAAAATGTATCAAATTGGCAAGACTTGTTGCCTTAAGAATTGCTCGAAAACCTCTTTATAGTTTAAAAATGAACCAAACTACTTTGTTCAATCAGCACTCTTCAGAAGCTTCAAAGAGAATTTTAGAAAACATCTATTTACTTTTTTAAGTTTGTTGGTTGGGTGTTTACGAATTTTCTTAATCACTTTTAGGATGTTTATGCAATCTCTAGAATAAGCAACAGCACGTGCGTAGGACAAAATCACCAAAATAATTTGTAAAGCAATATTTAGAATGTATGAAATCGTTATATTTTGCGCTTGATCCTGGTAATACTTAGTACAACTTCAGCCCTCAGACACCTTGAACCTTCTTGGTCATGAAACCAGATGGCAGGTAAGAAGGAAATCTTTATTCCAGTAAGTAATAAATATGGTACGAAACACTCGTCGTTACATTCAACAAATCCACATGCAGTAGTTTTAGGCTACACGTCAAGATTTTTGGAAGTTTTCTTCGAACGGTATTAGGACAGCATGTCTTCAGCCTCTTTAGTGCTTCTGTGAACATCGCCTAGTTTTCAGGAAGCCATCCCAGCAGAAATAGATGAATATACATTATTTATCAACTATTTATCTTATTTATTTACTCAACAACATTATTAACGGTGATAATAATGAATTTAATGATGACCGGATATTATAATCACAGTATTCAGATTGTATTGCAATGGTGAAATTTGAAAGTTTAGTTTTACCATCATGATAGTAACTAACATAATTGAACAATGATCATTATCCATACTGGAAATAGATTAAACTTCCGGTTTACTTTTCAATTATAATTAGTTACTTAATAGTTATATATGTAATAAGAGAAAAACGCTAACACAAATTCGTTGAACATAATTGAATTTTACCCTTTTTTCTAAAATTAATTTTATAAGTTAACTTGTTAACTTCAACGGCCTTAACGCTTAATAAATGCGTTGTTTCCAGCACTTTTGGTTATGTTTATATTGATTTAGGTAACGAATAACGTCTGTTGGAATATAATCTAGATTAATGATTTCATTTCAGACTTTAGCTTTTATTAAATACATTTTACATTCAACACGTTTGACTACACTAAAGTGAACATACCCGTAGTGTGCTTGAGTAAAACTTTTATCTAGTAAGGCTTTCGCGATGCACTTGAAAGCCAATTTTGGTTTTCCGCCTGAGTGATTCTAGACGATCTTACTGGGTTTTTACTTATGGTTGTTTTTTTCCCTTTTCTACCTCGTAGATTGTTAACTTCTGGTTCCATGATCGCTTCCTTCAGCTGCTGACAGAATATATACGAATAACACCAAATCTGTTCAGCCTACAGTCCAAATAAAAACAAATTTCTTTGTTTTAAATTAACTTTTCATTAAGTGAATGTCAAGTGAGGAAGTACTGAGGCTTGCATTTTGTTAATTTAATTTTATCTGTGCATTATTTATCAACCAAAATGTCCGATTACTCCAGATGTTTTATAAACTAGACTTAACAGTTACAAAATAATATGACTAAAAAAATGTTATGAAGAATATAAACATATCAGAATGAGCTGTTAGTATCCTATTTCACTTCTACGAAGAGTAACCACTGGTCGATTTATTAGTAACAAATAATTTTGTTTACGATAACTAACATAGATGGTATGAGACTGATTACCATATAGAAGACTGACAAAATTAAAAATTACAGTTGATAATATCTACAGTTCAAATGACTAGACAGTTGTTATTTGAAAAGTTGACTTCATTGTAACATAATTCTGTCTCATTTAGATGTTATTTCCATTACTAACTTTTAGTGTCCAGAGGTTAATTCAAAAGAAGGAAGTATTGAATATCTGTTTTGCTCTAAAGTTGTTTGTTTTTGCCACATCAACATAAAAAAATGGTTTGAAAATGTATGTTGCTGGCATACTGATAGTTTTCTAAGTTATAGAGAAGACATTGTAACTTGGGTGCACTTATTTTTTATTTTGAATCGTTTATCCATGTTATGTAAAGTAATATCAGTGGAGATTAGTATTATGTAAACTGATCGATCCCTGAGTAGTAATTAATGTCATACACATCTGGTACTTAGTTCTAAAAAAGTTCTACCAGTCAAGCTCCACTAATATCATCCATCTAAATGACTGGAGGCAGAGTATACTAAATATTGATGTCAGATTGTTGAAAACTCTTCTTGACCTAAATTTCTTGTAGTCTCGTGAAAATTGATTTTTATTATTAAACTAGGGCCCGAATCAGTAATATCATAATACTGAATGATGAGGGTTCGTGGTACACAAACAAAATCAATTTCTCCTCTTCTATGAAAACTATCTTTGTTAAGTACGCAGATGATCTTACTACTTGCATACCTAAAATTCTTGTGAAATGAATTGTTTATTAGCAAATGTTGAACGATGGTTTAGTTTGAGTGGTCTTCAACCTAATCCCTCCAAGTACCAAACAGTCAATTTCAATCTATGACATGAAAAAGATCCAAATACTCTTGTGAATTCGCACGATGTTTGTAAAATCGGAGACTCTACAATTAAGACTATGTCGAATGTTACTTATCTTGGTGTAAACTTTACTTCTGATCTATCTAGGTCTTCGCATGTTTTCCTCATATCACATTGTTTTGGTATTACCAATCACTTATTATTACAATTTGTCAGATCTTGTATATTAACGATTATTTTATATTTTTCCCCATTACTTTTTCCCGGAATTTGAGAAAAGACCATGTTATGTTGCGAAGAGTATTGGAAGTTGTTGGTAAAGTGTGTGGTGAGAACCACGACGTCATTATAAACACAGTTGTCGATAAACATATAAAATCCTGTAGACAGTTATCTAATGATATTCTATGTGATATAAATCAACTCCCTCCCTTCACATATTTCACTATATATATCTTCTGACAGAACGCGACGCTGCTACATTAGAATTCAAGTACGTAAGCAAAGGTATAAATGCTCCACTACTCCATACTTAGTACATGTTGCATGTAACCAATTTGTGAAAGCCAATCGAATTAAAACTCTGTGCTCTTAAATCACGGATTACTATGTCATGCTGTGAAAAATGCTAACTGGACAGGCAATGTCTTATATGGTGAAAAGGAAAATCTCATAAAATATTGCATGCATTACTTCCAATCATCAATTTGCACATCCCTCACGTTCTCTGGACCGTGTCGTTTATCAGCTTGCTTCTCTTGATTGTTCTCAATTTTCCTCTGTATTTTAATCATGCTTTACTTCTTGTCACCTCGCAACTCGCCTCCTATGCTGTTTACTGATGATCTTATAAGTAGTATCCACCACAATGCAAAGACTCCTTTTCCTTATGTTACCCTAATGTGAATTTTTTTACACATAGACACATTGCCTTTATTATATATATATATATATATATATATATATATATATATACATTGTTGTTGACATTATATATTTATGTATCATTTTTTCAGATGTGCACACGGTAAAAGAGTAACTTGTTGGGACATTACATGCTGAAAATTCATAGTGTACTTAACATACTAATGAATTAACCTACTATTGTTATTATTATTAAAATACCCTTTATCTATCGTGTTCCGAGCAGAACTAACCACTTGACAATTGATACTTGTGTTTGGATAAACAATAAAAACTTCGCAATAAAGGCGAATGCAAAACCATTTGAAAATGTTGGGACTATTACCCCAATATGAATTATAGACAAGGATCTGGAGAGCTCCTATCAATTCAAAAGTTAGGTAATTTCTACCATATATATATAAACATGTTTCTCCTTACGTTTTAATAAACATTGATTTGATTAAAGCTATTATTGATTTCCTTCTTCAACCTGAATTTTGATACTTCACTATAGATTAAGAAGTATTTCAATGTTTGCCTCAAAAGTTCAAAACCAAGATCACATACTATACATCTGTTAAGTTCTGGAATGATGTAATAATTTCGATGCAGCTTATTTACATATATCAAAAATCAACGTTGACATAAAGAATTATTCCTAATCTTCAGTAATTCAGCTTAGTTAACTAGAGATGAAAAGTTCAACTTGACCAGGAAGATGCAATTCCGTAAGTAACCCAGGGTGATAGATAAACAAATACACAATCCGTATATGTATGCAATAAAATTATACTTGGAAAATCGTTGCAAAACATAGCGTATTAAAACAGAAACGGTCTAATCAAGTATAACGTCCATAGAGGTGGGAGACATTAAGATGTAGGTGGTGTGAACACTTTCGTCAAAAAAAAAATAATAAATTTGTATTTTTACGAAAAAAATTTACAAAAGATGGTAGTCACCTAGTCATTTTTGAGATCTAACATCTCACCACCAATATCTACATTTTTCTTCGTGTCATCGAGCCGTGAATTACTGGAATTATTTAAAAGAACAAGGCTTTAGATTATTTTATTAATCTGTTCAAAACGAGATTAGATCATCACAGTACTAAAAGGTGTGTAGATTAGCATAAGTCGCTCCTACGTATATCCTAGTACCTTAAGACTCAGGGTCATTTGAATCATTATGTTGCATTCATTTTGCAAACTACAGAGTATCTACTGGTGATTTTGTTGAATTGTAATCAGAATGTATTCAATGCTAATATGTCACTGCGCTAATAAACACGAATGAAGTCGTTTAGTAAGGATTTTTGTAAATATCTAAATTATATTCATTATTTGGCAGTATCAGTCGAAGTACCATTGTAGACAAAGATGAACTGAACAGCTGTTTCGTTCTAGGTGTGAAACTTCTCAACAATTCACAAATATAACTTAATATAGATTAAACCCAGGATATTTCGTCTTCTCTTTTAAGCATTTAACTATTAGAAAGATACGGTCAGCAATTAGTGATATACATAATGAATTTAAATCGATTTACAATAAGGCGCGAATATTGTTCACTGCTAGGTGCACACAGTACTACAATAGGAAAATTTCTAATCTGAAATCACATGCTTCATTTCGATTTAGACATAATGTATTTTCCACAAGGTTATTTAATATCTTATAGCTTCATAAACAAAATTTTACAACATATACATGTTTATTTTTTAGTCCACATATTGTGTAAATGTGTAAATGATTTCTATGCACTGAAGAATTCGCATCCTATTTGTACTTTCCGAAGAGGGGTAGGGGAAGAGTTAATGAAATGATGAAGAATTTAATCAAACACACAATCATTCAAGTCGTCTTAAAATTAATGCTTCTGCTGAATCATTGAACTAATACGACCACTAATACGAATACTTCAACTACTGAACAAGTATAAACGCACATTTGCATTTGATTATCATTATTTGTTTCTTTCCCCTTCTTATTTTTCTTATTTAATTTACATGTTTAAAAATTAATTAGTTACCAACAGAAATGCGCTTCAGAAACAAACAAATGTTTTAAGAGGAAAGAAAATGTTCATTGAATATTGAGTGTTATCGATTACAACTAAAATATATCTGACATGTTGAATGCATTTAAAGTTTTGTAGGGCTGAATCTTTCTAGGCTGTAGCGTATGAGTTTTGAAACTGAAGAAATACAGTCTTTAACAGTACACAGAAATAAATCATATGCATATGGAAGTCATCTTTGAACAGAAAGATTCAGATACATTACACATTACTGAGAAGCCATACATAACATATGTTATATCAAGTTCACATCGTAGGTTCAAAGCAAAACATGTGGACGTTATTTTAAATGAGTGATTTATTTGTTGAATCAAGGTCACTGTCTAGATAGTTTTTTCACACCTACAAATATATATATATATACATTTGTAATTCAAACATTTGCTAAAGTTTCCTATGGAATCTAAGTCATCTCAGTATTACATAGCCTGGTGCAGTTGAGTGCAAAAAGGGTTGTATAACGTGGTTTACTCAAGTTCACGTATTATGGAAGAGCCAAATATTTGTAAAGGATTCATCTTATAGGAATACAGAGAAAGTGGCTAATATTTATCAAACTACAAGTGGTATTTACAATACAATGAATGTGAACCAGCATTACAGACAAATTTTGTCGGAAGTATCAATTAAATTAAAAAAGGTGAAACTGTTTTCCGATAAATTATTTTTCGTTGCTCATTCGGTGAACATTCGCTTGACGTTATTTCTACGATGTCCTATTTCTAAACATTCACTTGTCGCCTTAACTGTTGATATACAGTTAACCCTCTGTAAATTACAATTACTATTACTGTTGTTCTTGTTTCTTAATTGTGCACTTCTTATGCTCTAGTTCCACGGTGCCCATGATTTCCTATATATACTGTGTTATGGTTCTACAATTGATGTGTATATTCGTGCCGTTTTTGATAATAAGAACTTTTAATGCAAGTCAAATGTACAGCCCTTTCTCAGCTTCCGACTATGATAGTGAGGGATAAGAGAAATTTGGGCCGATCGATAATCTCTGAGATATTTGATCGTTGATTTGAAAACCACTGTAATATTCAGCAATTTAAAGGATAGCATTATAGTATTCATGTAATTGTCGTTACGTTGTGTTTGGGACTATCATCTTGGTTGAATGATCTGGTGATGGTTTAAATATTTCAAATGTTACTTAATACTATAAGTCAATTTTTCAAATTGACTGGCTATCACAAAATTAGGTTTTATGATCTTATAAAAGGAAAACCGTATTAGTGATTGTTATTAAACATAATAAATAAAGAGGATCCTTTAAAGGGATAAGTAAATTCATAATCAACCAATAACAGAAAAAAGTTGAATTTTTAATGTACAATTTTCAAATAAAAGCGATACCGAATTGTTACAAATTAGACAATTTTAATTCCAAATCATGATGAGGTTATTTGAAACGCTTTCAATATTCAATAAATGTGTTGAATCCGATATATTTATTCATTTATCTGTTAATTTTGTGGTAAATTTCAACGTATTAGTTTTCACTTCATTTTAAGCTCTAAATTTTACTATATATATATAATTTTTATTTAAAGTATGATCCGAGTAAGATTAAGGCTAAAAGAAGGATCCGGGACGCTATTCGTCCTGCCAGAGACGCGTCACCTGCATGTATCTTCATCCCAGTGTTAATGTTCACACCGGGACTCGAAGTCAGTTTGTTTCACACAAAATAACATTACACTACTGAGTTTAGCTCATATCATACTTGTGAACGATCAGTATATTGTGGCAATCTGCTCAGGATGCACTTATGACAACAAGAAGCTTTCAATTTCAGTACGTAACAAATCAACCGGAAAGACTGAAATGCATCAAAATTTCTTTCATAGTGTTTGGGTGTGCTACACTCTGCCGCTTCGTATGATACAGTTACAGACACTTGTAGTTGTTTGAATGAAATCTTTGATAAAATCTGCATTCTAACTTAAACCTAAATAAACTGTCAAGTGACCGAAAACTCTGAACATAACACAGTATACATTAATGTCGTTGCATATTACTTCAACGATGAATCACGATTTTATATATAAATATCCACTATACTGTCGTCACAATTTTTTTACATTGTAAATATTGAAAGCAGAGTAACCTGAAGGGAAAGACGAGGGAAAGGAAGAAAAATAAGAGTTTATCCTTTGAGCAATCAAAAGAGCAATTGATTTCACAATAGCTAGTTTAGTCATCATTTACTTTCTTATTTTATATAGGAAATAAGAGAAGGAATTATGATGGTTATTCATTTAAATGAGTTAGTTACGTATTCATGTTGTTTTTAATGTCAGAGATTTTAATGTCATAGAAAAGCAGCAAGGATATTAACATACAAGTTTTTTATCCGTATAATCAGTATCAGTTCATTTAGTTCATAGATATCAATAAATTTCAGAGTAATCAATAAATTTGTTCCCCTACTTTTTATTGTATAAAATGTAAAATAAGCAACTAAACTTTATTAACACCTAAAGAAAAAAAATAGACAGTATCTTGATGTTAATCGAATCCTAATTAAATAAGTTTACAATGTAATCAACAAATGAAGCATAGTGAGGATGATGAGAGTGAGTGATCACTGAAAGCTTAAAGTAAATTAACAATCAATTTAAATGAGACGTTAACAAATATTGTAAAATTAATAGAATTGAATTAAATGAATAATAATAACTAAAACTTGATTAGAGTGAAATCAATTAGATAGGATCATTTTATAATCTGACACTTTAGTAGGATTAAATGTCACTGGAATAAACTCAGTTAGTTTTCGACTGCACATCTTAATGAATAGAAACTAAAGTCCTTGAAGGTAGAAGCGTAAGCATTTTTAAGGCTTTAAATAGTTTTTTTATCAATTTACCAAGCGTCTGCATATTTGTGTAATTTTTATCAAAAATTTTATTTCCAGTGGCTGGAGTTATCCCTAGCATAACAATGTAATGTAGTCCAGTATACATGATTAAAAACTCAAATACAAAATGAGATTATTAATGAAAGTCCCACTGTTATATACAGTATCTATTCAATAAACAAACAGAAAATTAATAAAAAGTGTTGAGTAAGGCACAATTGTTTAATAAAAAGGACGATTTGAACAACTCCAGCTCACTTCTCATTCTGGACAAAATTGCATCTGTATGTTTTTTCAGTATACACGTACATATGAATGAACATAAAAGATGTTTTATTTGTAATTTGAACATGTAAATTTTATTTGTATGTCTTTTTACCATGTGAGTCATTGGAAAAACCGTCCAAGCTAATTGGAAAGCTAGGCTTTGCTTTCTACTGAACACAGTAGAATTTGTCATCAGATACTAGCCTTTCCTTATAGTCGGAGATACACATTTTTAATTATATGAGTAATTTTAACATTGATTTGGTGATTACTGAATGAAGTATAGACTGTTATTGGTGATTTGATATATAGATTTTCAAGCTGTACATGATAATTATGGGGTTTCTAGGTAAATTTATCTACCTAATAATTACTACAATGGTTGTTCACTAAGCAACAAACTACACTAACTTCAACTGACAAAAGAGATTAGGTAATTCCTTTTCCCCTGCTACATTGACCAGCTACGGTAGTAAGAGGTCTCATTTGTTCAGAAAGTATAATATTCGAAATAAAATGCTTTTGAAAATTTTTACAATCAAATTACAAATTAAAAAGTTATTCAAGTTATTTTTTGGATCCAATGTCTTCAGAATGGATCATTTTTAAACATCTAAGATATTCCTAAAAATATGTATTGGTACCATTAAAATGCTTCGCTTTTCGTCATAAATCGATGTACTTTAGTCACTAGATATGTTGGCGCGAATAGGATCTTATATTCATTTAAACCATAACCAATAAAAATATGTTGGCTATTGCATAAAATACTTTAGATCTGTTTAGTTTAAAAGATCTTTATGATTCGTGCATTGTATTTAGATAGGGAAGAAAATCTATAGTACCAATCTGGCAAAACTTCATTCTATAATTTGTTGATAGAACGAATTATTTACTGGTGTACTCAGCTTCAAGCTGCACTTTACTTTAACGTGGGCCAGTGATTTTACCTGGTTGTCCAAATGAAAATAGGTGGGATGGAGTTCAAATCAGCAACTTAACAGATGAAGTTGTGACACATTAACTAGTATTTTTGTTTCAGTACATTAAGAGTTCAACTACATATATACTGTGTCCTCATATTAAATTTTTCTACAGTGACTGAAAGTCTTTGAGAAAGTGTATCTTACTAACATTTTTGGGATTGCATCATTTTTCCAATAAATAAATGCTTAATCATTATTTGCAAGTATATAACAGCAATCCAATGCACTCAAAAATATTAAAGATAGGCATATAATAAGAAAACAATAAGGAGAAAGAATAGCAAGTGGCCTTGGTTGTGGTAGAAGTACTACTAATTGTATTAATAATAGTAAGAGCGGTTGTCGTTGCCATTGTTGGTATAAAGATGGAAAAGTGGACAAATGTTTGGACGTACTGATCCCTTGGCTTTAATATACTTGGTCATCAGTGGACATAACGAAAGTCAAATCCAGAACCTATCGCTTCAGGTACACTGGCTTCATGCTATAGCTACATCTAGTTAACAAAATTTCAAATATATTGAAACTCGAACCCTGGCAAATAAGAAAATTACAGTTCTAATTACCAGGAACGGGAAAATAAGAACTCCGTCACCATATATATATAATATATATATATATCACTGAGCGGCGACATTAATAACGTTAGTTTAGCTACGTAAAATTCACTGGACTGGTGATTACGTTGTAATCTGGTCGATAGTATTATATCAGCAATAATGACAAATATGACATTGATCACTAAATATCAATGATCAACCAACGTAAATATCTTAGTCCAACAGCAGCTTACTCAGGATTCGAATTGTTG
Source organism: Schistosoma mekongi (assembly GCA_034768735.1). NCBI lineage: Eukaryota > Metazoa > Platyhelminthes > Trematoda > Strigeidida > Schistosomatidae > Schistosoma > Schistosoma mekongi. Next base: position 29,660,363 of record CM068307.1, on the reverse strand, counting down.
AATGATAACACTTAAAGAATTGTTTACCTCCCAGTGACAACTGAATTAATTTAAAATAATTATTATAAATTATGTGCATACAAAATAATACACCGAGTTAGCAGAATATTTTATTAATTTAGCTGTCTCCTGAGAACTTGCTTTTAATTACAATATCACTAACTTATTACTTTTCAGCCAAAAGATCTGAACGCATTTATTAGGTTACCAAGAGGCAATGCATAATACCTCATCAGATAAATAAACACATGCTGTAGGTTTATAAAAATACCCATTTTTGTATAAAATTATTTAATTAGTTTTTATTTATTTGGGTGGTTTTTGAAAAATCTGCTGATTCTAAAATGGTTTTCATCAGTGTAACTGACATCATTGATAACATGAAGTAGCACTGAACAGTTGTTTTCATTTCAGTTTTAGTGTTACTCAATAATGTTTGGGAATATACTTACACAATCACACTTAAAGTTTAGCCCAGTACTTTTACTAATTGTAACAAGCATTATAGAGTAGAGACAACACTGATGCAAAATACAAGAGCACAGATAAATACAGCTTCAAACAACTTACTAAAAATAAAAGTATCCATCTACAACTAGTTGTAAACTTAGGATAAATCGTTTAGTGATTAGTTTTAATATTTCAATGCACGAGACTTCTGGTTGGAAAATTTGACTTATGTCGCCAACGAAATCGAAAATACTACAGTGGCTTACTAATAATGATAATAATCACTTTAAGCCGTATCCGAAGTTTGATGACTGTAAAGAACTTCCATATTATAAATTATACGAAATAATAAAATTTTTGTTTCATATGCACTCGACATGCGAATGCACAAACGTTATCCATCAAAAGTGTCATTTGTATTCATTCATAGATGGTAATAAGTAGTCTTGATCTCAAGACATTGCATTTCATCTCTGACTAAATTTTATTCATTATTTCTATTGTAATCTACCGATTTGTCTTAAGGAAAGAGAAGAAACAGAAGGTAGAGAAAATCATGAGAACCAGTTTATTGATGTGCCTTGAATTTTTCAGTAGTTTGATTCACAAAATGATGGAAACATTTTATGAAAGCTGCTAAGTGCAAATACTGTTTGGAAAGAGATAATTAATTAATAAAAACAGTAAAATGCTCGTCATGAAACAGGTATCCCAAAAGTTTGAATAGACCTCTTCATAACACTAAATGGTATGCACTGAGTTTCATGAAGTGTCTGAGCTGGAAAAATATAATAACACACTCTTTATGAGTTTGCAAAGTTGTCAGAGAATACATTGTAGAGGAAAATCTGTCAATGTTTTCTTAATCGATATCTGTTAATTAAACAACACCTTTAAACCATTAATCACATTACAGTATTTGTAAATGATTTCAAATTATTTTCTTTTTCAGTCAGTACACTCATACTTGTCTTTCCTGTAACATTACATCAAAATTTGCGATTACTCTCTATCTTTCAGTCTCTAGCTTTATATACGTATATCGAATCTTGAAATGCTATTAGTCGTCTGTTAAGGATAATATCAATCCACGTTTTGACATTATACACTATGTTCAAAAAACAGTTAATCAACTTACCGTACGTTTTCATCTAGATACATATCTAATTTGAGGAAAATTAAACTTTCGAGGATAGTGGCAAAAGTGTTTGGTTTGTTTGTTAGTATTCATATGACAATTTTTGAGAAGTGTGATAGAGAACATCAGTCTCTGAATTATTTATACGCCTTACTGCTAATGTTACAAAGTTGTTCTTTTTTAGAAAAAACATTTATGTTTCATCAGCATAATGAGAGCATTTCAATTAATTATCTGTAAATAATGACCTTTTTAACCGGAAGAGGTTGAAGAATTTGATCATTTTTTCTTTATTGTCGTTGATATTTGATAGAAGCATCATATATGCAATACAGCTGTCAGCATACATCTGTTTATGAATTGAAGTGACTTTCATTTTGTTAATAAAGTTGACAATTTGCTCGAAAACAAATCATATATTTTTCAATCTAGCAGTTTTTACCATTAACTTTCATGTCTTGAATTTGTATGAAATGAATGGTTATGAATAATAATTGAAGTATGTACTCCTAGTCGATTAAAAAGGTTTACAAACTATCGCAATCGAAAATACTGAAAAAATCAAAGGAAAACACTAGTTTCTGCAGATACCTTTTTAGTTCCCCTTTGAAAAAAAAACAAAATGAGAAGAATACATAGGAACTCATATATCTTATACTTGACTGTCAGAAATGAATTGCTGAAATAATTGAATTGATTGAGAATTTTCATAAATGAAATTAGATGTTAGGTATTGATCATTTTAAAATACTTGTTAAAATGTCTTTTTTAATAAATAACTGAACAGGAATATATTGCACCAACAGGTGGGACTAAAAATTCCTTACTGTAACAGAACGTATTGCGTTTAGTAAAGCTATTATTATTATTACTATCTTATAACATTTGACATCAGTGGATCAAGCACGTTTGTTATTGTATCTCTGAAATATTCTATACAGTCGTTGTTTGGTGTTGAATATAATGACTGAATGGAACATGGTGACAGTGATCATTTCATTAATGGTACTTCGTCACTAGTTTAATGAAAATTGATTGTGCTAACAGAGATTGGTAGAACACATTCCTCAATGTTACCATCAGTAAAATAAATTCACTATTGTTGAACTATTTGGTGGATATTTCAATAAGTTGCTCTTGGAGTTTGAAGTAAAATGAATGGAATTTGTTAGTATAAAATTTGATATTTGTAAGTGATTGGTAATCTAGTTAGTAAGACACAAATAGGATGAAACGCGTCTACTCGATTCCAATGGTATCTACAATTCGACTTAAATAAAAAAGATCCTATTTGTTGTGTAAAGTCTCGAGTCTTATGGTTCACTAAGTCAGGTACATGTGTTAGTTGTGAACTAGCCATGAATTACACTAAGTTACAGCTTATTTGTGATTTAACTACCATTCAGTGTGTAATAAAACTGCGTAAAAAAATTAATGTTCTGAGAAATCTAGTTGTGGATCTATTTTTGGTTCAAAATATATTTACATCTTTTCTCAATTCAGGTAACTCTGAACCTAAGTTTCGTGCTGGTAAGTATTTTCTAGCAAATTGTACTTGAAAACTCGAAGCAACTGATATTTTTAAGAGATTTGACTCTATGTCAGCCAACTATGATATCTCCAACTGCTACACGGATTCATATATATCCTTGACTTTTCGAAAGTAACTCAACTGCATGATATCCGTTCAAGTAGTTTAATGTCAGATTTGCATCCACTTATACTTAGTAATTACTAGCCTACATAAGAAAATATGTTTTTCTAATATCAATATCAACACTGTCATGCCACTAAGCGAAAGTAAGCGTAAACATTTTCAGTATGCATAAAAAACCAACCACAATCTGTAGGAATTCAGTATTAAAGTATTTAACACTGGCGTTGATTGATTATTCCTAGAGTTGTAGTGAAAACCCTCCAGCAAGTGAAATTCGATTATGTCAAGAGCGAGAAGGTTACTAGCAAACTAGTATTGTATATTAGTCGCACAATTACACGAAATGACCAAATTTGTACGTACAAGTAACTAGAGGATGGAAATTCAATATTCTCAAAGCTAAATTTTTGTTTTAAAATCTGAAAGTCTTGAGTATGTTCCTCTGCATGTTGATAACTGTACGCTACTGAGTAGACAATAATGGGATGAAACATCTGTCTATAACTTCTTGGCTTTTAATAATTATCTGGATATAACAGATTTTGTGGTAAACTGAATGCATGAAAAAGCTATATTTATCTCAACATTGTAGTTACACCATAATGACAACTGCCAACTAACAAGAAACTTAAGTCTAATTTCATGCAAATAACTGGAAATACCAACATATGCGTATGCAACATACAGCTTTATTTGGTAATACATCAAAAATATGATTTCCCGAAATTATTCCGTATGAATAAGAAAAGAAAATAATGTTTGTTGTTGTAATCGTCAACGTTTAGGACTCTGTATATCTGTACTGACGAAACATCTTGCTTTTTTTTCAAAATATACAAAACTAAACAAATTACTTCATATTACCATAATTTAGTATGAAGAAAGCCTGAACATAAATGATGTCAGCATTGACGGGGTATGTGACTGTCTAGACTGAAATTAACTATTCTAAAAAGATTAATATTAAAATAAATACAGATTGTTACAGTTAACAATTTTGTATTTATACAATTTCATGTAGTCTATCATTATTTCTTATGATGTTAATTAGAGAAACTCATAAAACCAGAAGAAGTAATCATTTTGGTGGTAGTTATAGTGTAGTAATCGGGTTATGAGTAGTTAGCGTTGTACTAATATTTATTGTTGATGTTGAAACTGTATTTCAATAAACTGCCTTTCACAGCGAATCAACTTACTATATTGCAATCAATAACTCTAACTTAAAACACAGAGTGATAAGAATCACTTCGTTATTCTGTTAGTTTCTGACAAACTGATTATAATCAGTAATTTCACTGAAATCATAGTTGCACATATACAATTTAACAGTTTTCGTTCATTTATTTATTTTTAAGTGAATCAGATTAATTCATATTATCCACTCATATGTTGTCAGTTGTTTACACTAATTAATCTAATCTGTATGGTCTTTTAGTACTACCTCCTAAACGATATTCCATAAAGTTCTTTTGTACATTATACTTATGTGCAACATTTTATTTAACCTTTGCGAAATTATTGAACTGTTGTTTAACAGTTTTCGCTAGGTGTTATGTTTCTTGAAGTGGATAGTTTAATCCTGAAGACTTTGTTGTCTTTCAAAGTAACATTACAGTCATAAATAAAGGGGTCTATTCGAATTTCTTTACAAATGAATAATAACTTGATCTATTGACATGGAATCAGATAAATTGTTGTCAATATCTGTGGCGACACTGTTTGCATACTTACTTTCATTGTTACCACACTTGTCATTCTCTAACGAATTGTTTGTCTATCCTTTGTCTTATAAGTCTACATATTTGGTAGACTATGATGTTTGGTGACAAAAGAGGGAAACTAATGCAGAGTCTTTGTGAAGTGTGGTGTTTCTCCACCATCTCCAATTGCTTCTTGCATTATGAAGAATGTTTGGTTAGATTAACGTCAAAATAGTTTCAGTTCTCAAAGTGTCTTTAAGCTCCCACGAGAATTGTAAATTTAAAATATGCTACTTGCTGTGATGGAATGATGAGAGTTGAAAGAAATGGAACGAAATAACTCTTTTTATTACCTAAGTTATTCAAAGTAATAGTTCCGTGGTTTGATTTTATTCTATCTAATAATTTACAAAAAATGGAGATCAATAAATTGAAAAATTACCGTTACCTATATTTTTTCTAAGTCCACTATTTTTATCTCAACATTGATTGTTCACAGCATAGTGATCGATAAAGTTGCTATGTAATCGTTAAACTAAATGTCTTGGTATCATGTGTATCTTGTTCTGATTTCAAATAGTCGAGGATAACCAAAAAGTGATCATCAATATAAGCAAACAAACGTGATATTGGTCACCAGTAGTCACTAATCTGTCAATACTAGCATCTCAGTTCTATGGGAGGTCAGTTGCAATATGACTAACTGGGTAGTAACATCTTAGACTTCGGAACCTTATTATGTGAGTTTGAATGGCGCAAGGAGCATCAGTTACCTGAATGTTGTAGGTACTCTTATTCTCAGGTTTGGTTCAGTCTATGTTGCTTACCAACTAACACTTTCATTACTGTTTATAAAAACAAAATCTTTCATCCAGTTTACTTCATGAATGATCTAATTTAATTAAGAAAACACATATGTATGTCAATTTTCTAACTATTTAGTGTCAGCTGATGAAAAACATTGAGTAATTGATGTATTTATGTTTCCACCTTACAACTTCTGTGTAGTTGCTCATTCCTATATAATATTCCTATATAATATTGAACCTATAATACTTAATTTCCGTTTAATAATTGCATAACTCAGACAAGTGAGTTTTATATAGAGCAATTCGTATGTGATATTTGTTTCAAATTGACCTTGATTAGGTTGTTGCTGAAAATCAGAGAGCAGTGGATACCCGTATCGTATTAATAAAGAACTCCATAGCAGTGCGAGCCAGCGACCTTGCTATGGGATAAATTCAGAAGTCGTCGCCAACTAAACTGATGATGATGACAAAAAATATACATTGTTAGTAATTACAATGAAAGTAGGTATGAGGAACTAAATAACGGATTAGGTGTCAGTGGTTTAATATTATGTCTGATTAAAGGCAGAAACCTTATTATTGAGTAATAACCGTGAATGTAATTTCTAACGTTTGATAACTCACTACATTTGTACTCATTTGTTCTAAACAACAATCAAACACAAATGGTCACAACTAGTACTCCATATTTTCTCATCTTTTGACATTCATTGTATTTTTTCCTCCTGAATAATGTTCTGAGTACATCGGTCTTTATTAGCTTACACTACAGTGACATAATTTTAATTATTTACAAAATATACAACATAACCACTAAAATCTATATATCCATTTTATAGCATGTTTCACAGACATATCAAGTCATTTCTCTTCGATGTAATTCATCTATCATTGTTTATTGAGTATTAAACTGAAACTAGATATAAATAACTTATTTTAGTTAACCAGCTTTTACTATTCATACACACCCAAAAACCAGTGACTCGATGTTTAAGTGAAAAAATTTCACACTGTCTCAATCATTCTCAGTTGTTAAATATGAAAATCATTAATTTTAATTTTCTGTTTTTCTGCTCTTTTCCTAATTGTATATTTATTATGAGTTAGTCACGTAATTTATTAGTTTATTTGAGAACTTTTAGATAACATATCATCATTATTAATTTCATTTCCAGCAAAAATATTTGTCCTTTTTCATCCATTGTCTATCCCCCTCTCTCTTCCCCCTACTGTTATTTCATAGATAATGTTTATAAAACTTTAGAAAGATTAGAATTTAGTCATCTGAAAAATTAGAAAACTGCGGGAGGGAAGCCAGGGATGCCATTACTGTTACTGCTGCCACTATGGCCACTGGTACTATTATTAATGCTATTGACACCATCACGTACTGTATTACTGCCATTACAATTACACCACACTGAAAATACTGATTGCAATAAATACCTGTTTAACTGGTGTAAATTTGGTGATGAATACCATCTCTTGTTATCTGACCGCCGTTTTAGAGACTAACTGGCAAAGCCAAACTTAACACTCATGCTGTATGAAAAGACCAGTTAGGATTAAAGGGCAACCTTTGAATTTTATATTGATAGTTTTCACTCTAAAATGTCTTAGTTTTATCTAATTTGCAGAACCGCGAATTTCCGAGGATATTCCAATAAAAATCCCGTGCTCAAAATTAATTCTGTGCAGGCTTGTTACATAATTTTTTATCATATTAGTAATCACTCTCAAGACATGATTTAAGCTCTTTTTATCAACTAATCCATAAGAAAATTGGTAAAACTAAAACCTCATGTCCACTCAGCTATACACCATAAACTGAAAGCGACATTTGTGATACTGATGTGAATTGAGATGTCATGCATTATGTTTAAGTATTAGATGGTTAGAGGAAGTGAGCGGGAAACCATGCAAGGTTTCATACTAAATGATATTCATTAGAGAAGTAACCTACTATCCTGAGGGAACCGATGCTTTCTTTTAGACTCAAACTCACGTCACCTAGTTTCACAGTCTGAGACATCATCATGACTGACTGCTTTTAAGACCGAGGTGTCCATAACGAAGATTCAATTCTTTAATGCTGGGTGAAGTTTATGGATCAAGTTACATTACCATGAAAAGTTTATGTGACTTGTTTTTGTGTGAATAGTATTTAGATACCGTATAGCCGAAGACAGTCAGCAAAGTTTAAATCAATAAAATCCGTTTAAGATTAGAAATAAAACAAATTTGACGTTGATAACTACATAACAGTGTGAACATTTCAACCACAAGATAATTAACTCTAGAGTCGAAATTCAAACTACATAGCTGTACGCTGCGAATTTGAATCCATCAACAGTATTAATTTCATAAATGTTGTAGGTACGCCATAATGATGACTGCAGATTTTTCACAAAATCTAATTCAAATATTGTTGCTGACTACTTCCTCTCACCTAACATCATAAATGAAATAAAATCATGTCTGATTATCTGATGCTTATGGTTGTTTATGTTAGTCACAGACTGATGACGGTTGGATACTACGAAAAGCCGAGACACTGAACAGAAGCTTTGTCCTAATATGGGACTCCTTAACAGCAAACACTCAATTTCACAACGGAATCAGACTCTGGGTTTTTATATCTCACAGTAAACGTTTAATTATCTGAACCACTGGTCTGACCTGCTACCAATGGTATAATCAACTTGTGATATAACGTGATGATTATCGAGAGTGTCCATTGCTAAGGAGCAACATACTAGGCTAAAACTGCTGTTAAAATACTCGTCCTCTTTTGTCTTTTGGCGACAATCAACTGACATCATTCTTTGATGAATACAAACAGTTAAACTTAATATCTATCTCTACATAACCATCTCAATTCTATCCTTTATTTTTCAGCATATTCCCCCTGAACATTTTTTTCATATCTTATTTATTGAGGGCTTAGAATTAATATATTTTCGTAATCATCAGAAATTATCACCCAGACAAACTTTACTAGTTTGTATATTCACAGAAATTATAGAATCATATTTAATTTGAACAAACTTCACTGATAACAATGTGTACTTTGAAACAGCATATTTATTCACTTACTGAAATGTCTATGTAATTCTCATTACAATCAAAGTTGATTTAATTTATATAAATAAATTGGATTTATTTATTTATTGACTAATGAGTAAACCAGTAATCACATCTGGATTTTTATTCTCACATCATTGTTTTCTCTTTTTTTCTCTCCTTTTTGTTTTTATGATAGACAAAACAATCCAAAATATGCATTTAGACCACACGTTTACACAGTTCCAATGAATTGATTTTTTTCATATAATCAAAATATGTATACATGATTTTTGTTTCTAGAATAAATGAAAATAGCAATGGAGAAATACTTTGTTTCTACAGAAACTGATTATGATATTACAAGATAGTGGAGTCATAGATTCATTTCAGTTTCCAAGTTAAATTCAAACATGTTAGAACGAAATGGCCTGATTTAGACAACCAATGAAAGCCAAAAAAATGATATTGGAAAACAATTTCGTCTCTTTTCAATAGTAAGCACCCACTACTTCCACTGGGTAATCGAGCCCAAAACCTTTATGCTTTGTGGAGAACGATAAAATGTAATACCACTAAACCGGCCGGCATTCGAAGATTGATATTTCTGTTATAATCAATTCACGATGTACGGTTTGGATGATAATATTCTTTTATTCATGTTATTTCTGTCTAAATCAGTTCTGTGGTCATAGGTCGGCCAAAAAATAATCACTGGTATAGTAATGTCATCAAAACAACCTGGATTATACAGATAGATCGAATAAGTTTACACCTACATGAAGTAAACACTGATAATGTTTTCCATAACAACAACGTAAGCCTCACAATTACATCGTCCAGCTTAGTGGACTCAATAGTCTCAAAAAGATTGATAGAAGCTACAAATAACGGCTGGATCTAGACATTCATTTATCAAATCCAATAACTACGTCACTTACTAATCAATTTTTGTCGATTGTGATGTTCATAAGTGCATACTATTAGTTATTGATTAATTAGTAAGGACTATGACTAAGCAAAATCGACTGAGATTACTTGGAACATCCGTAGGAATTCTAAGAGTTTCGCATTCATCATTTACGATCATCATCCGTTAAGTTATTGGTTAATTTTTTGCTTATTAGAGCATAGTTTTCATTAAAGATTTTACTCCAACCGTCCTAAGTAATTCACAACTAACCGCTATAAATATGTCACACTGTAGTGTATCCCAAAATCCTGGATGAAAAACTTATTTATAATGAAAGCTGAGAGATGGAAATAAAATTTTTAATTATAAATTTCACACTCAATTACTAAATGAACGAAATGACTGCATACAACAAAATGAATATTGAAAACATAACTTCACCCCATATATAACTAATCATTCAGTAAAAATTGAAAACTTCATTACTCAATTTTTTTTTCTCTAATTTATATCAATCAAAATATTTATTTACGTTAGAGAATAAAAAATAATTTATCTTGAATTTCATATGTGTATATGCATATGTCTAACTGTACTTCATTATGTAAGATGAAATAGAACGTTCAATTTTCTTTTCTAAGTAGGAATTTTACTACTCATTCAGATCTTCTCTACCCCTCCCTCATCCACCATCTTCACTTTAGCTCTAGGTTTTATAATATATAATCATAAGAAAATTTTTCTACTGATTATATTGTTCACTTGATTGCCAATATTTTTGTATTTCTTATTTTGTTACAACTATGGTTTGAATACTTTTATTATTTACGTGTATCAATCTATTGATATGTGATATACAAGTATGAACAGATGTAAATGAGACACTCATTACGCAATAAATATATGTGTTCTGTGACTGTTAGTGTATATATGAACTTCAACATACGAAAGTATTCATCTTTTCTTCAAGTGTGTACATATGTGAGTACTAACCCTCATACCTTTACATATTTATTTATTTACGAAGACTTATGTAATTTCTATTAAAGCATGTGATTTTGTCGGGACAGTTTAGGAAGTGGATAATTTCATCAAATCACATGACAAAGTTATTGTTATTTCTTGTTTGCATCATTTCTAAGTTTTAGGATTATTTTTTTAAATGTTATTGTATTCTCTTAACCAAGAATACTTTTAATCTTTACTTTTTATTTGATCGTTCTTGACAATATCACAATATCCACCTTGTAAAAATAGACGGATGGAGATTTTAATTTGTGAACTTACGTTACATTCAATATTCTGTCTTTTAGTAGAGTTGTTGGCTTGTTTTAACAAGTAGGTGATGATTTAAATATCCGATGATAACATCGAAGTAATAATAAAAGGAATTCTGATTTTTGATAAGTTACAACTTGCGTTATTGTCTTAAGCATTTGTTAAAAAGAACGTTATATTTGAAAACAGATTAGTCAATAACGTCTAGTTTATCAGTTATACGATTATGGCAGAATTATTCTTACACATATTTATTTCAATAGTGTTAACGACACAGCATTGTTTGATATGCACCTCGTTCTTACTTCAGTTGACTATGTTAGATTTTCTTTAAGATGTCATTAAAGGATACCATGTATATGAACACGTTAGAATTATGGCATAACGACAGTAGCTTCTAACAATTAAACCCATATGTACAGACAGGCAAAAATCAGCAGCATTTATCAGTATTGATGAGTAGAGAGGAAGATATGTTTGATCGTATAAAGAACGTAAACAAGATTCAAATTTCTGTACTGGCTGACTAAAGGAGTTGCTTTTCATTGTGCATCCTATCGTCATCAGGTGGTGATGCTTGAACGAGCTTCATCAGCTAGTCCTGTCTACTAATACAAACGTTATCAGAATCAATTATGTGAGCCTACACAGCTATTTATTTCGGGCACTATTTACCGTTACATTATCCATATAGCTGTATTTTAGTTCTTCATATACACAAAATATCTTAGGTACAGTCGTATTTATGCATACAAGTATTTTCTTTGTATGTATCGGTAATTACTGTTATATTCTTATCATTCAAAAATTGGAGCACTTTACCAGAAAATAAGCTTCCACAATGAGAATAAGATTATTTTCTCAAAAAATATCAACCTGTGCCCTAATAACAACCAAACAATCAAAGGCAACACCCAATCACCTTAAGAGTCAATGAGATAATTATGGTAAAATTGGAATTGCCGAATTCTTCTTTGAAGTCTGGACCGACGACGTTGTCTAGATAGGCAATGAACTCTTCATGATTCTATGATTTCGCTCAAAGAAAACACATTCAAAATTCTACTTTTGAGTTACAAATCTCCATCATCTCAAAATAAATAATTACACTTTGATCAATGAACAACGAATTCTTTAATCAAATTTACTGATATACTTAAAAAAATTGAGTAATTATTCTCAATGATCAAATTAAACAAATAAAATGTAAGGTATACCACCTCCCCGCCAACTAAAATAAACTTTCTAGATAAACAAAAATATTGGCAAGTAAATATTCATAATCATTCTAGGAAAATTATGTTTAATATTCAATATAGTCATATTACTCATACCATTAGAATGTATCATTCACTCAATATAAAATTACCATGAATGCATACAAGTTCAATTTCTAATACTGCATCAATTAAAACAATTGCTTTACGATTGGTTCTTGCTAACTAATCATTTTGTCATTAACTTATTGTTTTATTTTTATTATTTGCTTAAAATTACAGGAAATGATTTACTGACTCATTATCCTCACTTTAAATAATTTGTACTGAAATTTTGTTTAAAGTAAATCAATTATTTTTATTATTATATTTGATACATAGATATATTTCAATTGGGATAGTTAGTTGTGTGGAGATTAGTTATTTATTTGATTGAATATGTCACAGATTGATGTTGGCAGGGTACTATTGAAAACCAAGGAGCACTGGGCAGCTGTTTCGTTCTAGTGTGGAACTCCTCAGCAGCGCGCACCCCAGATTCCGCACCAGGGGCTTCAGGTTGACGGAGAACGCCTAACCATCTGCACCACTGGGTCGGCATTGTAATATATCACTAATGGAAGTGGGAATTCTACTACTGGATGCCGACGAAGTGGTGCAGATGGTTAGGCGTTCTCCGTCAACCTGAAGCCCCTGGTGCGGAATTGGGATAATCACTGCTGAGGAGTTCTACACTAGAACGAAACAGCTGTTTAGTGCTCTCTGGTTTTCAGTGATACCCTGCCAACATCAGCCTATGACATAGATATATGTAGAATACAAGACGTGTGTTACATCCTGTTTCGAATTTGTTAAATGAATGTACCCGCCACATTTTAATGTTGATATTCACATTAAGGCTTAAACTTAGTATATTCTGATTGTTGCAAAAACAATTTCTGAAGATCTACAACGAGAAATTTCATAAGTTTACTAAATTGATTATACTTTTTATTCCGATAGTTTATGTATACTATGTTAGTTTACGATAGCTCTACTATATGGTAGTTCTCAGTAAAATACTACTATTATATTATATGGAATCTTTCCTGTTTTCTAAATAGTCAGTTTAGAAGTCATGAACATCCCGATTTCAACCAACCTTTAAATAGTTTATTCCTGTCAACCATTATGGTCTACAGGTTATTACTGGTACAGTATCTGAATGCCATTATTATCTAAGTTAGTTTTATTTGAAGTAAGTTTCTTCTTATCATGATACAAATTCTTACTTATTACCATTTATGCTTTTCCTCAAAATCAACATCAAGTTTCATTAATGAGTGGTGATTTTTCAACTGTCATTTTAATTCTTCATAAGTCAAATGTAGCCCAATAGATTTTATTATCCTGACAGAACAGGATATCAATAAGTGACATTTTTAAATCTCAAATTACATACTTAATCAGGAATTCTTTGCAGCTGAGGTTCATATATTTGGTCCACGAATAAAATAATTTTTTAGTCATCTCAGTAAATGTATTAACTATGCCCAACTTTGACGAGAGATATTCACTGGCTTAGGGGAAAGCTGGATAAAAAGCAGTGGCTGCCAAACTGAAATTTAGAACCAGTACATGAAGTCATTTGCATCATTTTATATCTGTTATTCAGTAGACTTATGATTTTTTTCCGATCCTCACTGCGTTTGGTCATTTTTACTACTACTGATGGTAATAATACACCGACTACTTTGGTACGCATCTCAATACACTGATCCTGTCTGACACCTTAGGGTTATGCTTATACATACCAGATTCCACGTAGCATTTGACTGAGTCGCTGATTGGTAATATTATCAGTCACCAAACCTGTTGGAACAGTTATGCGGAAGTGGTTACCATTCTCATTTTTAAGGTAAGCAGCCAAAATTATTAAGTAGCGTAATCAAATATAACATAATAAGGAATAATTCATTTAGTGTGCGTTAGTTCACACTATGGCAGTCATTGGACGATTCTATTTGTAGTTTATAGATCAATAATAACTTTATTTTGAATTTGACCTGTTTTGGACAACGACTGAGAATTTTGAAGCACTAGACAATAGTTTCTCGAATGTATGGAGCTCCTTAGATGTGCCCACCCTCTTTATATTCGCACAGCGATAGAGTACAAGACCTTCAAATAAATATAAAGCATGAAGATTCACAGAGATATATACTGACAGTGGGAAAATAGGAATTTTAAACTTTTTGGTAGCCTGTTTTATCAGTTTTGTCCTGCAATTAATGTGAATTTCAATTAACCAAAGTAAGTAGCATTCATAAAATAACAGCGGATGCTTTCTAGGCCAATTTGTATTATAAAATAAAATTTCTAATACATAGTTTTACTACGCTGTAAAAAAATTACTATGATTTGCAATAATTTGCACTGTAAAGTAACGGTTGAAAATTATTAGAATAACGCATTCACTACGTCGACTAATTGGTAACAGTCAATGATGCGATAAGTCTGAGAGACGGTTCTTCACCAGACAGGTTTCTTGGCACAAAACATCAAAATGAACAGACGACTGTGACAAAGTAACATTCTTAAATACCAAATATTAATGCTAAATGAATACACGACATATACGTTTCAGTTCAGGTCACCCCGCCAGAGTCACATATTAAAGTAGTGGAAGTAGTAATAATATCAGTGGTCATAAAATAGTTTGAGTATAAAGAATATGATTCAAAAAGGAAGAATTATTTCGTAGAAAGTCATTCAATAATCTCAAAGCTTGAGATTGAATGAGTAACAATGACTAAATGCACCTGAATCACTGAGGTAGATTCTTAACCATGTCACAAAATACCACGTACTTATTACTATAGTCATGTGAATCCAAATCAAGCCCTCTGAACATACCAACATGGATGAGATCAATACTCAACAACTTCAGTGACCACGTATAAAAAACCAAAGATCGTAAGTAGTTTGATACAACAAACTTATTACTCATAGAAACTACACTAATTGGTGTGATACTGTTTTAGGTTTATAAAAGTCACTAAGATCAACGTCTGAATTACGAGGATTCTAGTTAGCTGAAGGAACATGCTTAACCAGAGCTCCCCTATTGAGAGACGTTGAAGCCAGAACATATCTCCAGAGTACGGAGTCAGTGTATAAGTGAGATAAACTATTTTTATTATATATCTTGGGATACACCAATTCATAAGTAGAAATACGGAAAAAAGAAAATAGGACTAAAAGATTTGTGCGTAGAAGCGGTTAATAGGTCTAATGTAAAGTTGTAACAACCCGTGAACGTAAAGTGATAGTGATAACGGTCAAAGGAGTGTCTGTAATCAGTGAAATGCAAAATTCCTATGAAACAAATGTCTTAATTACTGCTTAATGAGTCCTGTCAACACAAAAGTAAACTCCCCACATTGTTATTGTCGACTGTTTATCCCATATCAGCATAGTCTAGAAATATTGATAGTTTACTGAATTCATAATAGAGTCCTCAATATAAAATCACAAGGCTTTTTTCCATGTGATTTTGTTTTATGAAATACACTGCAATTATTTAAACTCTATTTACCAACATAATACAATGTAATGAGTAGTTGAGAAAGGTATGACCAAATATATATATATATATATATATATATATATATATATATATATATATATATATATATATATATACAGTACTTTTCTGATAAGTACGTACATTGAAGCTTGCCAATATTCACTCTATATGGCTTTTAAAAGAAAAGCGTGACCAAATCTTGTCTTAGGTAAACTAGAAATTTTTCATAAACTACCTTATGAATATTAACTTTGCGTACTTTTTTTGTCTAACTAATTTCCAGCATTTTAAACAGTTCGATATTAGGAAATAGTATGAACTAGATAACCACTGAGAATCAGGAAGCCCTGAATGGCTGTTTCATTCAAATATTGGACTTTTTGGCAGTATATGGGTGCAACTCCACTAAAGGGTCAGACCTAGCAACTTCAGGCTTCTGGACGAACACAGCCTACTAGCGACCCACTTTAGAAGGTTGTTCCTAGAGTTCTAGTGAGATATGACTAGTGAAATTCACCCATGTCGGGAGTGAAAGCGCTACCCACTGATAATAACGGATAAGATTGTACAAATATATAACGTTGACTGTGTTATAATTATCAACCGTTGAGTACAGACTGGGGTCTGCCCCTTACGTACTTGTCTCGAAACCTAAAGGTCCTGGGATTGATTTCCTGGTGAAGTTGTAATTGCACAGTGCTCAATAGTCCTAAATTATGAAGAAGCAGCCCACCTTGTGCCATTTTTTCGTTTCAATGGTTATCAAGCCCAGATCAATTCATAATGTCAAATTGAAACTCAACACTCTTCACAACATCTGATTATGATTTTATACAGTATTTAGTCTATGAACAAATCAAAAAACTTAAAAACTCGATTTAGTTATGTAACAGACGTTATTTAGTGCAATATGTTGTATCTTCATTTTCCTCTCATATGATAATATAAAAAATAGAATAGACAACTAATTATATTATCCCACCCTTATATTGTTTTATGAAAGAAATAGAAGAGAAGACATATTTCTGCCTCATTCTAGTTATTTTGATAGAAAATAGACAAGTATAGAGATATACACTGAGATATACAGAGTGTAGAATAGAAAGTAAGAGTGGTAACAAGAAATTTGTAAGTTTAAATTGCATAAGATATGTGATGCAATGTGTTTTCTTCGTCGCTTGTTATTACACAAACATGCAAAATCAATAAAGTTTGACAGGAATGGTCTGAAAATACACTTTAAAGAATTCGAAAAAAGGTAAACATCAAATATTTTATTGTCAACTTTCTCGAAATATTAGATTGATACCAGATGAATTAATGATTAGTGTAATCATATTTTAAATAGTTGGCATAGGAAAATATGAATGTCGGATGGTCGTGAAATAATTGCGACAGGGTAGGCACAACATTAGATTCCACCTCAGTGATATACAAATAACCCATTCTCTTAAAAACCCGAAGCTCATGAGTATAATCCCAAGTTAGGTGATGGATATGCTCTTCCGAAAAATCTCATATTCAATAACCGTTAATTGATACTTTTCTTCTAACAATATGTCAAATGAGGTAGATGAGTGCGAAGAGTCGTTCAGAAATTAAATATCTCTTCAAAAATATTTAAGCAACATGATAATGCCGAATTGAAATGTATCCAGTAATGGGAGAAAGGATATGTGTTTCATTTCATTGTGGACTGCTACCTGGGAATACCGCTGTATAACTGTTCACATAGGGAATTGAATGCAATTTTAACTATTAAACGAAGAATAAATACTAGTCAATAGATGAAACTGCAATGATATAATATGGCTGACTGGAGAACTAAAATCAAAAGTAAGGCCACTGGTTAACGAAAGAGAGACAAATCTAACAGTCCAGTGAGTTTGTATACAACATATTGAATTAAAATAGCCTGATGAAATGCCAAGAGTAGGAGGGATTGTCATTACCTCTGTAGGTCGCTTATTCTCTAATCACTTAAGAGCTATCTGCCTTACTCTTCTCATCACATTAAAGCCCAAACAACCAACCGTTAATTTAAAACTCTAACATGACATCCATAAAACTAATGAGTCTATACAACAATTAGGTTTTCAGAGAGTATGAAAGAAGGGGTTTTTATTTTCACTTCGTAGATAAACTATACAGTAAACACTGTTAACGTTAAAGACAACCTAAACCCTACTTATTATTATCTATGTTCCGAGTGTAGTATCACTTTCTCTATTTCTGCAATCATTTTCATCGTATCCGAAAACAGTAATGTAATCAATATCTAATCTGTTCATGTCATCACTTTTTTAAGTAAAGAACACTTCTTAGTAATAAGAAGTAGCACACCATACATTAAAATGACATAATAGACTGATTTTATCGAATATGTGCGCAGTAAGAAGTTTAAAAATTCTATTAAACCACAACTAAGTAAATTATGGCTGTTTGCAGAGTGATCATTTTAACCAGCACAGTCAATACACAAAATCACACCATATCACGTGGTCGAAGGCAATAAGTTGGGAACCCTTGACTTAAGTTCCGTGATAATTAGTACTCGATAGAAGATCGTATATACTGAGTCCAGTTCGCAAGGCATTCTCCACTTAATCAGTTCTATAATCAAGGTCTTCTTAACATCCTTATCTAATTTAAGATCATTACACTATGACTAGCCATTTTAAATATTTTGATACCACAAGAGGTCATTTGATACTCAGTAAGTTCATTTGTCAAGACTCAAAAAATGAAGCTGGACGACATAAGTTTAAATTTCCCAAGAAACATAGATTTCCTCAAGATTATAAATACTGCTTTTATTAAAATGAAAATTAGCATAGAACCTAGGTTTATCGTTTTTCTCTGATTGTTTTCAACCAAGAACTTAAAATAAATGTACATTATTCACCAATCTGAAATCGTAACGTAAACAAGTATCAAAATTAACAACGGCACAATAAGAATCTTATAGAAATGAATCAATTTACATGAACATTTGAGCTCAACTTCCTTTTATTTCGTGCATAAACATACATTTAATAAACACTTCTCTGATATTTTTTATGAATAAATATGAATATGAAATGTTGATAAAATAAAAACTGAATGACTTAAAGCAACCAAAAGAAAATGAAGATGTGAAAGCATATGTTAATGTTGACATATGTAAGCAGGCTAGTTTGAGACAGAATAAAATACAATTTATAAGTTTTATATCACGGACCAGTGTTCTTCATAAAACCACTATAGATCAGAAAGTGTTAAACACCAGTTTTGTCTAAATATGCGACTCCTCAGTGGAAGTTCACATTTACAAACTTACAAGAAATTAAAATCATGACTTTCAATATTCACGGTTAATGTTTATCCTTCAGATAATCGAGTTAAAATCTAATGGTTGCTGGCATTCTTGACTTCAGTTCCTTCGTTATATTTCGAAATCATCATCAAATCTTAGTGTTGGGTGATTGCTTCAATATGGACATGACTAAACTCAATTGTTCACATATGCTCACTATGGAACTCTGATAATAAATTTCTTAAGTCAGCCATTAGGATGTAAATGATGGTTGCTATTATGGAGACTATTGAAATACAAGTACCATATGTTCATTAAAAACAGCACAAAATAAAACCGATACATAATATCATCAACTATTTTGTTCATCTTACCAACTTCCAGTTTTATTTCAGCAAATAGAAATGTAATTAATAAAAGTAAACTATGAACGAATATAGTTATACAACCGGAAATTGGTTCTGTGACAGGAAGTATTGACAGAATAAAGAAATCTGTATAATATAAACACAAAGAAAAAAAGGTTTCCTATCTACTATGTTTCTGGTTTTAACATTTGTTCTATGTTTAGAGCTTGTTTATCTCGTTTGATATATGGCGTTTGTTTAACTGTTTGGTTTGTTGATTCTCAATGAGTATAAAAGAAGCCAATAGCAATGTTATCCTCTCAAATGAAAGAAACTAGTTCAACGAGAAGAAAGAAAATGTTAAAATAAAGAAAATTACTTTGTCAATCGTTTTTCTACATTTTCCTTTATTTGTTTATCTCATTCTTTGTTTCTTCCACAGATTTTTTCTGTGTAGAAATTTTGATTATTTCAATCACATTAGATTCTTAACTAAAACTAGTCGATAAAATTCCTACTTGAATGGAAAAAAACTTAAACTAATAAGATACGTTGATGGAATCCGTTACGGATTGATGTTATTGAGATACCATTAAAAACTAGGTAGCACTGGACAGCTACTTCATCCTAATATGTGACTCTGTAGAAGTGTGAACTCTCGATTTCACCAGATAATCGAGCCTACGGTTTTCACAGTGATAAATATCCTCATTTACACAAATTAGGTCATTGGTGACTAACTTCAGAATTTGCCTCAAGATGTGGTAAGAATTTGTGACTGCAAGAGCTCAGACTAGTTAAAATTGAGACAGTTATCACCAAGAAAAAAGGATGACTGTCCCCCTATATAACCAACTGATGAAAGTGGGAACTCTACCAGCCCGAAGGCCCTGGGTTCAATTACCCTAACGGAGCCGAGGGTGTGAACTGCTGATAAGTATCATACCAAGATAAAACAGCTGTCTAGTGTTCCTTGGTTTACAGTGGTACCCTGTCAGCATATATCTATGACGAATCCAATCAGCTGAACTCTATACAAATCTCTACATAAGCACCTCAATTTAAGAAGATAAGTTTTTGATTGAATACTGAAACATTTGTAGTAAATTGATAGACATGCTTTTTACAAAGACATTGATTGATCTGAGATAGATAGACAGATAGATCTATGATTCATATTATCCTATCGTTGATATTCCGGAATGTATATGTTGCTACATCTTCATTACAAAACAATATTTTGCAAATGAAAAAAATAGATGTAAATTATTGTTTATGAAAATTTGAAAGTATACTTCCTAGTATGAGGAGTATGTTCGTAACAGTAATGTATGTAAGCTATTATGCGATGTTGTAAGTAAATGTCATGAAACTCGTTTTACGTACTCAGTATTAATTGTTACAATGGTAAGTATTCTGGAAACAATTAAATTACTTATCTTTCATATTAATGAAACGGGTATCCACGCATTTTTATTTTTATGGCGGATTTCGGAATAAAGCCAAAAACTTAAAGTGTACCAGAAATATGGCCAATTAACGTTTGTCGTATAACCAAAGCAACTTCTAACATTAAACCCACGTACGAATAAGAACAAATCAAAAGGCAGTAAGAGATGTAGGAGAAGTTATATTTTGATCGTAAGTAGGGCGTAATTCGGATATCGACGTCTAGGCTGGCTTACTAGAAAGCGAGTTGTTTCCCACGGTTCGTCCTGGCATGATCTGGTGGTGATGCCTGACCGAGAGCCTTCAACCAGTCGTGTCCGCTAAAACAAAGATGGTCAGTATCAATATCGAGAGCTTATGCAACTATTTATTTAGGGGATTATTTATCACTACAAACTCTATGACTTTAAAGAGTATAACCAATTTAGTATTTAAATGAACTGATTTCTGATTAAAGATCTATGTCATGTTTGTCTATCCTTGATGAAATTGCTGCGTCGGGACCACCATTTTAGGTAACTGATGATCGTGTACTCTGTTTCTTGATGTTGTATTTGATGGCCGCTAGCAGAGTGATCATTTCTGGATCTAGATGTCCTTCTAGTTGGCACTTGCCACTTAGACGAATCTGGTAAGGAGTGGTGTTAATTATGGGATATTAGCCTATGTCATTCAGTTTTATAGTAAGTGATGTTACCACTGGGCTATTCAAAATTTTTAAAGCTTCAGTTGGAAACATGTCAATATTGCAAGTATATGATGATATTCTTGTTTTTCAACATGAAGAGTTTGTGGAATTCGTCGAACTTTGTAGTTTCACTAAGGTTAGAGACGTATATGCTAGCCCAGTTGACTAAGGGTTGGGTTCACTCCGCGAAGTTTTAAAATCATGAATCCACTTTGTGGTGAGGTCTATGATACTGATCACCACTAAGAAGTTCCACATTCATACGTAACACATATCAAATATATCTTCATTTTCATTCATTTGCCTTAATAACAATCAACCCACGTTATGAAATTAGTAAAACAAAGTACTATGTTTGTTAAGAATTTCCTACTTTGCAACTTTTTCCCTTGGACCAAATATCTCAATAAGATCTTTCGAGATTTAATTTAATATGGATAAGAAAAACTCAAGAAACGCAATCTTTCTTTATACCTCATTAGTTCAGTTTATAAATTAATCTGAATCTCACATTTGAAAATTACATTATACACTGTTTTCAATTTACTGGGTGTTAATAAATCTAAACAAAATAAATTACAGCAATGTAAAGTCAAGAATTAGTGAAATGTTCAATTTGTTGTTAGTTTCCATATCAAGAAATGATGTTAGAGTGTCTGTAGACAAAAATTTGCCTAAATATGATGACCTTTAAGTGTGTGGATATTTTTCATAGTGAATTCTTGTTATTCAAACAAGAAGCTGTAAACTATAAAATTTAGAGTTGTTAGGAAAGTAACATATTTTGAAGACGTTATGTTCTTTGAATTGGCTAGTTTATTATTGGAATTTTCATGACTTCTTTAGATGACATAATTAGTTAGTACTTCAAAATGAAATTGTCAACTATAATTTCTTGACAAATGAATAGCAGCCTTGTATGTTAATGTAGAATTTGATTAATTTGTATGAATATTTATGATTTTTTTGTTCGCACTTTTGTATTAATTGTCTTCCTTGTTAAACTGATTTCTGACTCTAAAGTCATCTGTATTTTGCATTTTCGATAATTGGTTTGGTGCATTGTGACTTTTGTCGTGACTAGTGAGTGACCGGAGTGTAATGCATCTAAAAGATTATCTGGTTTTCTTTGTACGAGAATTTTCACAGGATATGACATACTGTTTAGCAACCAACAGGTATTCAAGTGAAAACAAACAGAGAGAAGCTGATTTTTTCGATTTAATGTTTCACATAGCTAGTGAAATTTATTTCGTGGATGCTTTTTTATACAAAACCCTATCGTAAGAATCACATAGCTACGAATGCATTTGGAAACATGCTGAAGATAATTGGGAAAATGTATTGACATATCAAGTTTAAAGATCGTGAATTTGATGATGCATATTGTCCTAAGTACGACAACGATTTAGATTTACTTGGTCTGTATTGAATGAATAAAACTGATAATATTAATGCTTTTTTAAGTGCTTCATGTATGCCCAACGCTTTATCTTCAAACAACCTGAATCCACCTTATATTTCAATAAAACCTTTGTCTGATTTCAATATTAAATGTTATCAGATATTTTCAGAATCTGAATAATGCAAGAACAACAACATTTACAGAATACATTGAATTCAAAGTATTCTGCAAATGTTGTCGTCCTTACATTATTCGAATTTTTGAAGGGAACAAATTGCATGATTTTCAAGATCATCAATGAATTTCAATTCTTTTTCATCACCAGATTAACCATTATCTATGAACTCAAAATCATCATGTATTTTTTGGAAATCAATACGTAGGTGATCATTAAACTCTTCGTTCCATATGAACTTTAATTCATCTTATGTGCACCTAAAATCATCCGTCTATTTGTGTTCAAATTCTTTATTACCTGTGAACTCTAAATCTTCTCATAAATCTTTCAGACACAAAAGGCTTTCATATGTATGTGTTCATGCCTTGTTACAGTTTAATTAATCAGATTCTCCTATGTTTTTGAAGAAAATATCTATAGTCTGTATATTCAGAGAAACCTGTCCACATGATTCTCTCTCAGGTGCGTCGTATATGTTTGCAAAATCATTGATTAACCATCTATACCAAAAACTTTCATTAACTTTTCATAGCACACTTGGTTTCGGCAAACTTTCTTAAGCCTTTTTCTCATTAAAATCGCAAGTAAAATCAAGTTTTTCTCAGAAGGAGAAAGCCGAATGAAATTTTTATGACAGTTATGAAAACCGACACCTACTTCAGTTACAATTAAGAATCAAGCCAACAATATTAGCGAAGTTAAACATAGCAAATATATAAAACAACTCAGTCAATATAACAACAAGGATCTTACATCATTTTCAGGAAATGATGGTGGTGTTATCTGAAATTTACAGAAGATAAATGCAATCCCAATGTAAAGCAGTCATTCGTCATAAACTTCTATGAGCATTATTATCAAATTCTAAAAATGGAGAGGTTTGGGGACGTCAAATCCCCAAAAATACAACTATTCAAAAACTAAGAGGAGGATTTTATGTTGATTTACTCCGCAAGTTTGAGTTGTTAAACTTTCATCACATTCCAATTAATTCAGTCAGAGTAATATACAAATAATTTACGAATTAGTGTAGTGTAAGTGTTAAGCCATTTAGTTGTATTAATTGATTAGAAGGGATTATGCAAAAAAGTTTTAAAAAAATCCCTAATGTTAATGTTTGTTTATTCATTTGATGATTACTTTAATTCATAGTCATTTTAATCTAACTGATAGATAAACAAATGAACTTAAATAAACAATGAGTAGTGATCCTTATTTCTGACGCCTTGATATATTAACCTAGTGACTAACTTACATACTAGTCTCCCTGTAAAATCGTTACAGTGGAGTGGATAATAGTTAGGTTACTTAACCTGATTTATCATGATCACAAAAATTTTGTTGGTTTGTGATTGTGCTGATTAAATTGTGTAGAAAGCCTATGAAAGTTACAAAATTAAGCCATTACAATATGAGGGCACAACACCTCTTAATCCTTGTTATTGAGTTGAAAATCCTGTTCATCATTATAAAATCAAGTATGTAGCACTTGTCACAGAAAGGTTATTTTATAATGTCATACTTCAAGTAAAGATTAATTAATTCCAACTTAATAGTATTACTTCGTTAGTAGAACTAGGTTTCGGTTTCATAAATTTACATCTTTAAAAAGCTTTAACATAACAATACTTCATGAAATATCATATTTTTAATTTAGGCAAAGAATATTTTCAGCATAGTCTCTAAATCACCCATTTTATTAACATGTAACATGTGAATAATCTACAAATGTGAATAAAACAATCCGTAAACAATGATTAGTTGCCATTAGTATTCATCTGTAAATGATTCCAATCACTCTTGCACTCATGACATGTCTTTTCATTATTGTTTATATTTGATACAAGAATTCATTAGTATTCACTTAAACTTCATCTACGCAAATGACAAAATATGAAGAGGACAAAATTATACTAACTGTTTTGATGATGTCACTTCTTCGGTATGACAATAATTCAATTCATAATAGGTTCTGGACATTTTATGAAAATCCCGGTAGTTCATTTGGTTAACAGAGATATAATTTATTATTTTGAAACCATTTGAAACATGAAAATTCATCAGTATAAATGTAAACTTCGAAATTAATTGTTCTAGAACTTTAAAATGATACTATCAAAAAACTGTGATAAAAAAGTTTTTTCTTCAGTAGTTTTATGATTATAAATCTTTATTCAACTTACTTTACTTCAGAAAAACAATTAACTTCTACTTAATGATTGTAATAAACTGATTATAAACTTAGCAATAACATTTAACCGTTATCAAGAATTAATATTAATTTAGATGATCATTAAATAAGAAACAAATTAAGATGATTTGTAAATTACTTCTGACAGAATACACTTTTCATTTAGCATTTCAATCAATTATAAGGAATATACATAAAAAAGAAGCATTACATATCTGATAACAAAGATCCTTCATCGTGAACATAAAATCGAGCTCATATATTATTCTATAGAAATTAAGTTTTGTAGAGATTAGTATCAATTTGTAAATGATACGAGATACGAATTAATTTCATTTTTAGTATCAACAAAAAATGAGGATATAGAACTTTTTAGTATTAGTATGCATTCACAACGACTCTCAGGGAACTAATTTATGAATTACATCTCTCTTAAAAAACGCTAAATGTTACAAATGCTAGGTTCGTGTCCAATTGCATACACTTACAATTTTGACCACATGAGAGTTGCCTTACTCTAAATTTATATGAGCTTCAAAGGTTATAATTTGACACTAGAATTTTAAGAAATCACTTTGAAACTAATTTGTATTGAATTGAACCGAGGTGGTTTGTGGTTCATGGTATTAAGTTTTAGTTGGTTAATTTCGCCATGTAGTGATGTTGGTAAGGTACCGCTGAAAACCAGGGAACACTGAACAGATGTTTAGTCGTAGTACGGGACTATTCTTCAGTGCGCACCCTACATTCCGACTCAGAGCCTTTGAGTTTGTAAATACCTAGCTCTTCGCACTGCTAAGCTGGCATCCAGTAGCAGAATTTCCACTTCCATCAATTTGTAGTATAATAAGACGATCACAAATTGTCGTCCGTTATAACTGTTTCACTCGAGACAAGTCTGAGCTCAATAGTATCCTACAAACAATAATGTATGGTAAATTAAATCAACTCATAGTGAACTGATTATTCTCCAATTAGATGAAGAGATTTCGAACGGAAGGGAACAAGTTCATACTTTATATATTAACAAATTATTGATTCAATTTATCGTCAAGGTCATGCACAAAATCGATATTCAGAATAATTGTAATGATTATAACAACAATGAATATTAAATAGACAAAATAACAAAAAAAAAAGAATTTCTGTAAGAAAATCTCATTTGCATAAAATTAAAATAAAAATGATTCATTCACCTGTTTACATGTTTGCATATGCGAATGATAAGAAAAACTAACACACACACACACATACACATACAAGGAAACACACATACAGTATATAGATTGTTTGTATACACTATACAGATACATTGTTGCATGTGCAAACATTTTACGACAAAAAAAAAATGAAGAGAAATTCAATTTCTAATTAATGAATATTCTTATTATTGTTGTTATTACGAATAAATGAATTATGTAGATGATTATTTTGAAAAAAAAAAATTTTTTTTTGAATGAATACAAACATAACCTTGAATTTGGATTTTATCAAGTTTATTTTATTTACTTTTAGTTTTATTACAAGATTTGTGAGTAATTTAAGCCAAAAAGAATTGATAAAATGATTTCATCTATCAATTGAATGTTTAAGTAAATAATCAATAATAATGATAATATTAATCGTTACATTCATATATGGTTTAGTTTTTAGAGTGAGTGGATGTTGTGTGAATGTATAAATAGGTATGTCCCCATAAAAGTTAGTAAACAAGAGACAGGAATGATTGATTATTCTGTTTGTTGCCAAGTATGACGTTGGTAGTAAAGAATAGATGGTGGAAAACAAACTCATTAATCAATGCATATATTAACAGATTATGAAAAGTCAACTACTCAGTTTACGTTAGATAATCACAGAGTAGTGGCAAATATCATATTTATTTGCATTTAGTAAGGACCGGATTCTGTCCACTAAGTTGCAGTAATGTGACTACTAATTTATATGCCGTGATATTGAGACCACTGAGATTTAGTGTTAGGTGATTGGAAACAGTACCAACATAGGATCAGAAAAACATAAACTAGTGTGTATTCGATGGTCGCTCAATGGAAATATTCCAAGGGATCAGTAGCTGCCAAAATACTTTAGCGTTATCATCTCAGACTGAGTTCGGTTGACTCAGGTTCAAATGAGTAGTATCGCTTCCTTCAAATCACAGATTAGATATACTGATGATTACCAGCTTGCAAGGAGTCTAGTTCAAGCATAGTTCCCTATGAACCACCTCAGTTTATATCTATCGGAAACCACGCTAAAAAGTCTTAGAAGCTAGGAAAAATGTGGGAGTTTCTTTTGATTAATTGGAGTCTATAAAAATCTAATGTCATATACCAACTGGATATGTATAAGCCCTTGGACACAGTAAATACTTGTCGGATTATTTCTCTGCAGCTAAACCATCAATATCATTGATTCTTTATGCGTAAATATACTTTTGGAAGCAAGTATCTACTCATATCTATTGATCTTTGTTATCCGTTCGAGATTGGAGAAATATGAATTGTGGTGAACGAAGAAACATTACAAACTAATGTTAGCCAATCAGATACAAGAACTTTCAATTAGATTACATCAAAAATAATAATGAACATAATGTCGGACCATTTGAAATCGAGAACACATTGTCAAATGATCTACAGTCGATTAACACAAAAGAACTAGATAATAATAAAGTCTGATCAATTATCATATATTCAATTGTTGTTGGTCTCCATATAAACTGATCAAACAAATTACTTATTGTGTAACCCAACACACATGTATACAACAGAATCAATAATTACAAGAAATGTAAATCAGGGAAAGCTGAACAAAGTAAAACATCTTCCGAAGACCACTTTGACGAAAAATATGTATTTCTTAGATGAAAGAGCATTTGTATAGACTATTCTAAAACTCCAGGTGATATTCATCATCTTTATATGGGGTATCAATAAAAATTAAGGAATACTGAACAGTTGTTTTGTCACTGTATTCAGCATTTGAGTATATCCATGATCTTAGAAATGGTCAAACCCAAGATCATCAGGCCTTCATCAATTTAATACGTTACGGCTTATTATTTGCATACCTTTTAATGAAAACGGTAGAACAACAATAACTTAATTTGTTAACAAATTCTTTAATCATTTCAACATTCAAAATTTACCTCATTACTGATTGTAAACCATTTTGTTAAACTGATGAAGTTATTTTTCCTATGTAAATACACTCCAACAGAGTAATGCTGCCTTTCTGCAGCTGAGTTTAAAATTATGTTAATGTTTTTAACAATTCAATCTCTTTTATCAAATTTAGTATGCATTTCTTAATAGTAAACATAAGATTAATATTTTATTAATTTCTGTAAGGACCAAGACCCGTTCATTAAATTTCTTTTGAGAACAGGAAATAATGACCGCCAGTTAAAAAATAGTGTTTATAGATTCGGATTACAAGCTGAATTTCAACAACAAGTAAAACTGATGATATATTTGACAAGGTGTCTATTTGTTGCACCACTAAGGTAACCTACTGCATTATTCACTACATCATGGACGGAACAAATAGTAATTAACCTACTGGACTATGAAATCACTAGTCTCACGTTGTAGTGTATGATATCAATGTGTGTAGATGACTATATCAGGCAAGCAGGTGTTATTTACATAGTAGATGAATCCTTTAAATTATGAACACTAAATGACTCAGATATTTACATACGTTTGATAATTAAGATTGAGAAATACTCTTGAATAATTTCACAGTATTCTACAACAGAATTTCAGCTACTTATAGACTTAAAACTTAATAACACCGTGCAACGTATTATGACGCAAGAAAATTAATCGGTTGAGCGAAACGCCTACTGAGTGTGCCTAGTTAACAAATGCGCCTCTATCCTATGCCCATTCGGTCCCAAGCCGGAGATAGAAGAACAGGACGATAGACCAACCAGACAAAATCAGAATCATATTATATTTAACACATCCCTTCATATATTTATAAAACCTGACCACACAATCAACCAATTAGGAAACTAACATTTATACAAAATAGAAGTAATACCGAGTGTGAACTGGAATACGTACACACAATTAATTAACCATAGTTCATCAGTGAGAAATGATGTAATAACAGTTAATGTGTCAGATGGGAGGATAGGACAGGAGGAACTGAGTAATAATAGGAATAAAATGTTCACCTTGAATAAAACCAAAAATAATGAAATAGACTGCAGTACAACAGTTCTCGAAGATAATTAATCTTCTTTAGGTTCCCGGTATATCACTACAGCAGTTTAAATGGTTTACTTTATTACATTGTTTCAAAGCAACTATTTCTGATTTGTCCCAACATTAACTTTTAATAAACAAATATCTAATAATGTTTCCCTAGTTATATTTATTACATGATTTTCTTCTGACAGACAATAGTTTCTTCGTAGAGAGAACTAAGGATAAAAAGACGAACTGTCTTGACGACATACAATTCATCTTTTGAAAATACATTTAATTACTTCTACAGGTTACATTTTAATCAGTCAATTATTTTGCCATTCATTCTTTAATTTACATACAAAATTGTTTTTCATCAAATTGAAAAAAACAGCTCATCATGATATATGTATAATTATTATATTAAAAATACATTCTATATACCTTCATACTACCTTAAATCACACTGTCTCTCTCTCTTAATGCCTGTCTCATTTGTTTTCTCGTTATATTCACATACCTTTATTGATGTCCGTATATTCATTAAATGATTAGGACTAGATAAATAAACTTTAAACACTGTATACAATTTGCGTATGATATTAACAGATTAAACTTAACAATATCTATGTATATGCATGTTTTTATAGATCAACTAAAATTGCTAACAAAAGAAATGAAAGGAGCTATATATTGTTATTATAAAAATTAATTAATTAATTTCTATCACTCGTCGAGATGTTTTATGAAACTGTTGGGAAACACATTATTCCCTAAAACATAATCTTTCCAATAATTGACATTTTTGATCTCTAAGTACCCTTCAAAACATGCATAAAACCTTAAAAATATGCCTGTGAACGATTATCAGTTGAAGTGTGGGAATGAATGAATGACCTAATACATATTTGTCTATTAGTGATTCAATTATAAGTAGCTTGGTTAATCACTGAGTATTATGATCATTCGTTGTGAAAATCTGATTCCTACAGAATAGCAACCGTGAATCGAATAACCCTGTCGTAATCTCTCAGATTTGAATATTGGATGGAAGAAGTCTGAATTCCCTACACAGTATCATTTTCCTGAAGAATACAAGTAGACCTTACTGATGATAGACAAGCAAAAAACTAATTCCGACTATTGTTTACTTCTGACTCTTTTAATTACTCACGAAGTTCAGTAGCAGACTTCAATCGAGTTATGACACTATATTAAATATTTCATAATATGCAATCTTGAAAATATAATCTCTTTCACAGACGTTAATAATTAAACAACACCTGGGTTGTGAATCGTTCACAGTGTTGTTTAACCTTCTAAATATATCCAACTTTAAAGTGTTTTGTGTGGGGTCTGGTAATCTAGATACTTGGAGTAAGGCTTAAACTGGTTTTTGAATAATAAAAAGACGGGTGGATTTTTTAAGTCACCTTTCCAGAAAAACCAATACTCTTACTCATTAGTCTAGAACAGATAGAAGGCAGTCTTCTCAAACCATCGGATTATCTATTTTTCAACTATACAAATATTATACTTAACTTTCCTGTCTTAGATTAGTCTGAAATAGGTAAGTCATGAAAGTCATAAGCTGGTTTCTTAGTAGGGAGTCCAACACTCGAATAAAATAGTTGTCTAATGCTTCCTAATATTGAAATTTACCATATCAAAGCCAGTACTTGATTTAAATTTAACTTAGGGACTTGGACACACCATAATGTTTGCTACCAGGTGACCAATATTGTGTGAACCAATCAGTCCTACTAGCAGGCAGTGGCAACTTGAATCTCGATGTTTCTAAATGTTATAATATGTAATACATATTAGAAACCCACGAAGAGGATCACTTCTGTTGGACTCTGCTAACGAATTCTTGCAGACATTTAACACCAAACAAGAGTGCATAGTAATGTTAAGATATTTAAACTAATGACGAAATACAATCTAATCAGTAAAATTAGGTTGATGCTCAAGATTATACAGCTTTGTACAATGAAAGTTGCTTTATTCGGTGACTTTTTTTTACCAATAACACACTTAAAGTGTATTATGTTTAAATTTCAATAATTTCCATTCACCTGGCCACAATGAAGTTTTTATTAAAACACTATACAGTGGTGTACAAAAATTACGTTCAGTCGACACTATTGAAACGAAAGAGTCCATAGTTAGAAAGCATCTGCTAGAAAATATCTGCCTTAAAATGTTCACCAACAAGAACAGAAATACAAACACGAAGGAAATGAAAAGTGATACTGTCTAGAAGAAAGTTAAGTCTTTAGGACCTAATTTTAAAGGTGATGAAATAAATGGTAGAGTTAATTTAAGACTAATTTTCACTGTAACAAATAAATACCTCATTTTATTAGACAAAAGTGGACAAATTTTCCCTTCGTGTTACCTTCAATTATGTATATTAGTTTACTTACATTGAAAGGATAGAAAAGAGATTTAATATTCACACTGTAGGCACATACCATAGAAACTGAGAATAACAAACCAACATATTTTCAACAATGTCACGTCATTTGTTAACGAGCAGACATCAAATTAACATTGAAAATCTCTCAAAATACTCAATTGGCAATGATTATCGAAGGCATTACGATTAAAAGGATGAAATCAAATTTATGCTTAAGGAAAATACACTCGTGAGTTTTTCACTGATCTGCTGAATTTAATGTGTAACACTTATTTCATGCACATAATAATTAATTCCAATTTATTACTGACTCCTTTTTTGGGCTTTACTCCGCTACTTTCTCCAGTTTACATATGTCAATACGTTTAAATCAATTTCCACAATCTAATCTCTTATCTGTGTGATTTCAAATATTCTCCTAGAATTTCTATATTAGTCAATATATAAATATTCAACCAATTTAGAGGTGCATTTACTATTCTTCTGTTGCAAGGATGAAGTACAACAACATAACTGGCTCGTATTATTAAAACTCCGTACATGGATATAATGTAAAATTTAAAATTTATCAATCTCTGCAGAACTTAATAATAACAATAGTAGTGAATGAATTAAAAATAATTCCTGCAGATCTAATGAAAGGACGTTGCTAACATAGTTCAACCGCTTCTAGTATGATACAGTTATCAACCACTACCAGTGAATGCACACCAGTAATAAGTTATAAACCAACCGAATATGAAAACATAATCACTAATTAGAAGCCGACTTACTGGTCGAAAGTTTAAGTTTGTGTGGCCTAAAGTTTTTCTATTCGATCCTGAATGGGGAGTTATGAATGTTTACTGTAATAATAGGGCGAAAAGTTTGTTCATTTCTTCCTAAATTTTAATATTGCTTAAATAAGGTCACTTCGTGATATTAAATGACCCACTACTGCGTACACTATGATTTGATATGACATATCCCTTGGTAGTAATTATTAGAAAACTCTGAAATTAGGCTTCATACTCTCTGAGTAGTTGTAAGAATGTTATATTTGATGAGATCAGCTTACACCAAATAGTACGATTTGGGATTCGACTATTATCCACATTCTCAAAATTCTTGTGGCCTTGTAATTACGGACAATATATCCAAAAAATATTCTAAAGAACTCACATATACCAATGGAGATCTATCAAACATTTTAACCCTGAATATCAACAGTAGAGAAATGTCACAGTTTATGAATAATAATTAGTCAATGATCAACAAAAATAGATTGAATACTAAACGACATGTATATTACTGAAAATTTAAATTAGTCATTTGAAAGTACAAGTAAAGCATGGTATATAAAATTGGGACATATGGTTATTTTAAAAACAATAAGTAATGTAAGACGACATCTAAATAATAATATTGATGATTTCAATAGTCCATAGACGGTTATCATAAATCTCTGCCCACCTTCGTACCTAAGTATGAAATCATTGTTGAGTTGCTCTTAAAATTTGTACGTATATACTTTTTCTCATATCAACCAGTAAATTTAGCGTTTTTGCCATGTTCTCATGGTGATGATGTCATCAGATGCTTGATTTTTTGTGGTAGTAGTAACTTCAATATGACATTGATGGTTGTCATAATCTGTAATCAATTGAGTAACAATAATTAAACATTGGCTAATAAGTGTTAGCTTTTTGCTTGAGGTTTATATTGACTTCAAAATCAAAGCCAATGATGCCTTCCTATTCTGACAGAGTATAAGAAGCTATATCTATCTCGTTGTTAATTATAAATCAACATATTATACTTCCAGAAATTCACCGACAGTTCTATAATCCACAAAGTTCAGAATGTTGACATTTTTTTAGTCAGACTTGTGTCCATGGATGTTTGAATCCGTTTACATAATCTAAATGCCTTTATGTTGTTAAATTTATGTTATTTCGACACTTGATGTTTTATTGTCATAGACACAAGAAATTAATGTATATTATAGGTGATTATAAGTAGGTATACGACAAAAAAATGTTTGACATAGTCTGTGTTCTGTGAAGCATTAGTCAGAAAAGTGCACAATTAATGCTGAGGGAACTGACGTTCCTTAACAGATTCGATCCTGGCTCAGTCATTTTCAAAGTCTTCAAATGTCACCACTATGTCATTCGGCCTGTGATGTATAAACTGAATGGTCACTGGGTAATGGTCGATTCGAAACAACGTGACCTTAGATCAAATTAGTCGTCGGTTATCACTGCCCTCAAGATTATAGGTACATTGATCAATCGAACTCGATTGACTGTCGATGGGATACTCAACATACAAGATTAGGTAGTTATGATCCTGGTTACTACTCAGTGATCAATCATTATTCGTTAGTTAATAATTTAATAGTTTTAATTTTTTCATCTTTAATAGTTTATTAATTAATGGTAGAAATCTACAATATATTTTCAAGAGTTATGGTGGTGTTATTGCTTCCATACAGGAAACCTGAAAAAGTTTACCTTAATTAATCACTTTACTTCATCAATGAATAGATAACACGAGTTCCAAGTTATGGAGTTCTACATTATACACTGATCTTAGTTAGATAATAATTGAAAATCAAGTAGGGATGAATAGTGGCTTTGTCTTTATATGATATTCATCAATATTAGTATACTTTCACGAGTGCATCAGCAGTCGAACTTAGGATTTTGTGGTCACTGGATATGAATTTAAGCCAAGAATTAGTAAGCTGATATCTTTAGCTTATTTACTTTATTGACTTATGTCGATTCACAAGAGCGACTAACCACCATCGATTATAATACGTAGTATTGGTCTCATACGGGACATGCTTAAATAAAATTTGTCTCGGCTTTTCTCTAGGAAACAGAGGATCGTCATATAAAATTTATCTGATTAAAATTAGTTGGTGATATAAGGTTATAAAATTCAACAATCGTCGCAACCCTATACTAGAAGAAACGTTTTCATATGTTTATTCCTTGCAGTCAAATACCTTGCGATGTAGTTACTAGTCATTTTCGTTTGATAAGAGCATTAAAAATCTAAGGAAAACTTTGAAAACGTATGCGCAAGGGTAGAGGAAGAAATATGCTCTTGTTTTATGAAACTTATCTAAATTTAAGTTAACATTACTTTGATAATGAAGTTGATAACAGAATGGATCAACCAAAATTGTATGCATACTAATTCACACATACAACTATCAATATCATTCTCAGTTAGTGAAGTCTGCATATTAATCAGTATGATAAGGGAAAATGAAATCAGAAAATAATAACATTCACACATGCGCTTGCAATTTGTACTATCTATATGTTACAAGATGGTTGAATATTTTCGATTGAAAATCCCAGACCCAAATTTCGTGCTGCTTGGTACTTGTCAAAAAAGTGCACTTCCAATCTTGAGAAAACTGATACTGCTCGTGTGATTCAAATTCAAACCAGCCATTTACACTTTCAGTTAGTTATTTTAAATAGTTTCAAATTTATAACCATCTTATTATTTTGTTATAATCACTATATGGTACAGTCGGTGAATCCATATTATATATATATATATATATATATATATATATATATATATATATATATATATATATATATATATATATAAAGTTCGTATCGTCCCGTTGTTAATATATTAAGACTTCAATTGGCCTATTTCTGTTTCCACTTATAAATCCAGATAGACTGCAATTTTTAGTGTGAACTAATAGCAAAATACGAATCTATACATATAACTTCATTCCCATTAGAAATGTTAATGTCTCTCTAGACTCAGTAAATAACCTAATGGATAACATGTTGGCATCTAGGTTGTAATGCACAGGATTCCAGTCTCAGAGTTATCAATAACGATAAAATATGTATCAGGTTTATCTATCCAGTTGTAACAAATCCTAAAATGGACAAGAAATTGAATTAATTCATAGGATTATCGTGTTGTACAGTTGATGCTTTTGGCATACAAAAGTGTTCTCTTTATATTTTTAATTTAAAAATTTACATAACCATAACAATTTTATGACAACGATATTTTTTATTCACTAAGCTGGTAAATAACTAAACAAGTTACGACTATTTCATAGATTTCTCCTTCATTCTAACTAGGTAGGTATTTGTACACGAGTATTTGTCATGCGTGTGTGTGTTATAACTTGTCTGATCCACCTCTATAATTTTATTGCTGCATACATCATAATTTTAGAGTATTCTAGAAATAAAATGAACATTAATAATTTCTCTATACTCAACCCTACACAATAATCTTCTTTATTCCATTTTTAGTTGTTGTTTTGCTCTCGTCTATGCATCTTCTTTCATTTGACTGACCATCTATAAATAATTTAACAGAATAAAAAGTTATTTTATTTCCTAGTTGGTGAACTAACCTCAGGCCAATCTCCTCCTTATCCCCCCCTTACCACCACCATACACCACTTAAGTTACTTATCAGTTATTACCAACGTTATCTCTACCCCTTAAATAAACTTACATACTTAGATATATGCCTATAAAAGTAAAGTGGGAAACTGTTTTTGGTGTTTTATCTTAACGAGGAGAAGCCATTTTAATTACACTTCACGAGACTATAAAATTGGGAGAAATTATTTTTACTTGAGAGAAAAGTAAAGGAAATCGATGATGAATGTATTTTTTCTTCACTTTCCTTGCATAAATAATACTGATCACTGTGACTGTTGATAAGCTGTCAGAATAGAAGAAGTAATGGGACGATAAGTTAAAATAGTTTTTTTTTCATTAATGTTACTAGTTTTAATAAGCTTGTTTGTTATGATGGTGGGAAGTAAAGCGGTTTAAGTGGTTAAAGGTAAGTGGAAATCTTGTTTAAATGATCTCTCGCGTAAGTTAATATTTGTTAGTGTAATATAACTGATTGAAAATGATGCTCCGTATGGACTTAAATCTCATGGTCTGAGAAGCTACTATTAGGATATTTGACCTGTGACTGACTTCCTCTTTTTGGACTGTGGAATTTACGTTGATTGATCAGTATCAAATTTATCTAGTTCTTTATTGTTGAATAAATACTACTGATAGGTTTACAGTGTGGCCACTAGGTCATATGGCGTGACAATGAATCCACTGTAGCAGTAAGAGGTAGTCATAGGAAATCTTTAACCTACTTTCCGTGTTATTTGATACTCGTCAATAAAGTGAATCTTGAATCTTAAGAGCCTTTTTCCCAGTGGAATTCCTACAAGTTGACAATCTGATTTATATAGTTTATTCACTATCATAGTGTAAGCAAACTCAAATCACTTGGACTAATGTCTAAATTAATACCTGTTTAACAAAACTCGACCACCCATAAAGATTAGATAAAAATTGGCGTGGGTCACTATTCAGTTCTGCAAGAAGAATTCACTAGTAACTTTTCAGATAGTGGAAAATCCTACTAGAATCATTAATCTCTTCATGAAGAGTATCAACTAGAACCAAACATGGACCAAACTATGTTAACTTCAGAATGCATTCGACTACATCACACTAAACTACCCACAGTAACGACCTACAGTAACTGTGCAGCAGAATTTTTCCCAGCTTTTTTTGTCCACAGTGTTACGTATCTATCAGTGCCAATCATTTTGTAACAATATATAACACTCGTTTGATGTCATTAGTAAAAATCAAAAACGAATGTTCTAACCCAATATTCTAAAGGTACCATGTTCATAATTAAACATGAAAAATTTCGGTACAATCTCACAAGCTGACATTACAATAGAAGTCCTACTAACATAAACTAAACACCTTAATTTTTGACTTCATAACTATAACTAACTTATTACTCATGTTGTATTATGCTAACTTAAATTTATTTTTTATTAATCATAAACTTTTCTGCATCTACCGACTATCATATCAGTAATTTAGTTAACCTTCATAATGTGTCAAAAATATCGAATATAGAACATTTATACTCTAGTATTTCACCTTAAGTTGTAATTTCCATAGAAGTCATCTATGCACTTTTTTTCCACTATTATTGTTCCATACCAGAACTTACATTTTCCTTGTAAAAATACTTCAGATACACATAAATGCGCTGGCATAGATCATATTTGTCATTACTTTAGTAGTTTTCAATAGTAATGAGTATTATGTTAAAAATTCTTACAATAAAATAATTTAGCTGTCCAAAATGTTATTTATTCAAATAATAAAGAAGTCTACATGACCAATCAGTGACAAGGAATACACTTGTATGTTGTACTATTCAACATATATGCACAACACAATGTGTATTTTTACGTGGATTCTGAAGCATATCTTAGCATACACTTCAACTGTGTCTATGCACATAATACTCACTAGTTCAAAAATTGCTATGAATGTAGATTATTATGTGAGTTTTAAATAAATGCTATTTTCAATTAGTTGAATACGATACAGATCGATATTGTCAAAGTACTATTGAAAACCAGGGAGCACTGGACAACCAATTCGTCTTAGCGTGGAACACCTCAGCAGTCTGCACCCCAGATTCATCTCCGTGAGCTTCAGGTTGGCTTTTCAGTGAAATATTTCAATCACTCAACACAAAATCAAAATAATCTAGACAGGATTCTGTTGATGTTACAATATTCCAAATTTAATATAATTTGTGGAATTGTACCTGATCGATTGTAAAACATTGTATTAAAATATTGACTAAACTCGAATTTTTTTAAGAAATAATACATTTCCAAGTACAATCAACTTCACAGGATAATAAGTTTTAGTCACAGACTAATATTGGCACGATACCATTAAAAACCGTGAAGCACTGAACAGCTGTTTCGTCATGGTACGGGACTCCTCAGTAGTGCATTCCATAGACTCCTCTCCAAGGCCTTCACGTTAGCGAATACCTAACCCTCGGCACCACTGGATCGGCATATAATTCTCACTTCCATTAATTCGTGATAATAAACAAATAAATAAGTAACAACTTAATTTAGTAATAATAGTAATCTAAAAACGTCTACCATTTATCCGACGAGTATGTAAATTAGAAACATACAATTTTCCAAATTGTAATAGTATTTTTTCTAAAAAGAAGTAAAACATTTGTTAATGCATAACCATATGAAAAAAGACACAATAGAGAACATTATAAGTAACGGATCGAATTTCTATAAATTTTGTTACAATCGAAAAGGATTAGATTCATAATCCTCATTAAGAATTATTATTTATATGCTTTGCCACCAGAAAGCCTCGTAACCATCCGTACCATATTACGATAAATTTCGGTTCGTTATGCATTCTGTTTATAATTATTTGAAAACATACTTTAAAATGCTTTCAGTTGTTAGTATCTATCACCCAGTTACAAAAGATTTTCGCCGATTTAAGTACCATAAACTGTTCTTTTTTTACCTATCATATACATACATTTAAGATCAATTAATATCAGCGAATTCATTTTACGTTTTCAACACCGGATATGAAGAAATCATGGGACGACAGGGACTAGAAAAATGAAATGACAATGGTGAAAGATGTACAAACCTATGTGCTATCAACAAAATGATTATAGGTGGTACAATGTTCCTCCACGAATGCATACACAAGGCTATATGGGTCTCATCGGATCGTACTACAGAGAATCCAACCGATCATGTATGCATCAAAAAAATCCAGAAGTTCAATGGAAGATGTGAGAACTGGGTGAAGAGCTGACAACACTTCTGATCACCATCTGGTGGTTGCCAAAATGAAATTGAGGCTGAAGAAGCAATGGACAACTGGAGTAACTGCATTACGACGGTTCAATACAGCCTTCAAAATGCTGACAAACTCAAGGAATTCAAAATAGCTCACAACAACAGATTCCAAGGCCTACGGGATCTACTGGAAGAAGAAGAAACTACTGTGAAGGACAACTGGAAAGGAATCAAAGAAGAGCTAGCTTCAACGTGTCAGTAGGTTCTAGGCCGTAAGAAGCACCATTATAAGAAAT
This sequence comes from Schistosoma mekongi, assembly GCA_034768735.1. Taxonomy (NCBI): domain Eukaryota; kingdom Metazoa; phylum Platyhelminthes; class Trematoda; order Strigeidida; family Schistosomatidae; genus Schistosoma; species Schistosoma mekongi. The sequence continues at coordinate 29,620,416 of CM068307.1, read as the reverse complement.
GGATCTCCACTGAGACCCCGATCAAAATTCAACAAAGGAGGAACAAGAAGATAGAAATCAACAACAGCCAAACATGAGCAGTGAAAACCAGGGTACAAACTGAATACACAAAAGCAAATAAGCAGATAAAGAAGATCATTAGAGCCAACAAACGCAAATACATCGAAGGCCTAGCAACGACAGTGGAAAAAGCTGCAAGAGAAGAAAATATGAAACAGCTATATGACACAACAAAGAAACTGGCAGGAAAATATAGTAAACCAGAGCGACTGGTCAAGAACAAAGAAGGCTAGACAATCATCGAGATTCAAGAACAAAGGGACCGATGAGTAGACCACTTTGAGTAATTCTTGAATAGGCCAGCTCCACTGAACCCACCGAACAACAAGGCAGCACCTACAGATCTTCCGATAGATGTTACTCCACCAACAATGGAAGAAATCAAGATGGCCATTAGAAAAATCAAAAGTGGGAAAGCAGTAGGACCGGAAAATATACTGGCTGAAGCACTCAACTCGGACAAAGATGTAACAGCAAGGATGCTCCACGTTTTATTTAGGAGGATCTAGGAGGAAGAACAAGTGCCGGCAGACTGGAAAGAAGGACATCTTATCAAGATACCAAAGAAAGGAGATTTGAGCAAATGTGACAACTACAGAGGGATCACGCTACTGTTGGTACCAGGGAAAGTCTTCAACAGAGTGTTGCTAAACAGAATGAAAGATCTAGTGAAAGCTCAACTTCGAGATCAACAGGCTGGTTTACATAAGAATAGATCCTGCACAGATCAAACGGCAACACTACGGATCATCGTTGAACAATCAATTGAGTGGAACTCGTCACTGTACATCAACTTCATTGTCTATGAGGAGGTGTTCAACAGTGTAGACAGGAGAACACTATGGAAACTTCTTCGACACTACGGCGTACCAGAGAAACTCGTCAACATCATCCGGAACTCTTACAACGGAACACAGTGTAAAATCGTGCATGGAGAACAGCTGACAAATGCATTCCCAGTGAGGACCGGAGCCAGACAAGAATGCTTACTGTCGCCTTTTCTTTTCCTTCCAGTAGTTGACTGGATCATGAAGACCACTACATCTGAGTGGATGCACGGAATTGAATGGACAAGTAGGATGCAACTCAAAGATTTGAACTTTGTGGATGATCTAGCTCTTCTAGCCCATACGCACCAACAAATACAAGTGAAGACAACCAACGTAGCAGTAACCTCAGCATCAGTAGTCCTGAACATACATAAGCGAAAGCGTAAGATTCTCAAGTATAACAGAGGGAGCACCAACCCAATTGAACTTGATGCAGAAACTCTGAAAGAAGTGGATACTTTCACGTACCTGGGAAGCATCGTCGATGAACAAGGAGGATCCGATGCAGATATAAAGACAAGGATTGGCAAGGCAAGGGCAGCATTCCTACAGTTGAAGAATATATGGGACTCAAAACAACTGTCAACCAATTTCAAAGTCAGATTCTTCAATTTCAACGTCAAGACAGTCCTCCTGTATGAAGCTGAAACTTGGAGAATTACTGCAAACATCATCAGACGGGTACAAGTATTTATAAACAACTGCCTACGCAAGATACTGAATGTCCGTTGGTCGGAAACTATCAGCAACAGCATACTATGGGAGAGGACAAACCAGCTTCCAGCCGAAAAGGAAATTAACAAAAGACGCTGGAAATGGATAGGACATTGCGGAAATTATCAGACTGCATCATGAGACAAGGATTAACATGGAATCCTGTTGAGAAACGGAAAAGAGGAAGGCTAAAGAACACACTACGTCAAGAATTGGAAGCAGACATTAAAAGGATGAGCAGCAACTGGAAACGGCTGGAAAGGATGGCTCAGGACAGACTTGAATGGAGAATCCTGGTGAGCGGCCTATGTTCCTTTGTGACGAGTAACCGGCGTAAGTAAGTAAGTAAGTAAGTAAGTAAGCATCTCACGGTTTATAGTGTTTCCATTTAAGTTTACCAACACAACAACTTGTAATTACTTTATAGTGGCATGAGAGTATATACAACGGTTAGCACTTCTAATTATTTAATTCAAGTAAACTGAAACTAGGGAACTTGCTTGTTAGTTTTCAGCTTATTTAGGTAATAAGCAACAGGTACGTGTCGCCCCATTCACCGGTACACAAAAAGTAATTAACTCTGATTTCTTAATTTTCATTTCTGGTTAATTAATTACAATGTCAGTCAATAAAATATTCTAATTTCTTAATTACATAATATTAAATGTTTTTACTGATGTGTATACATAGAAACAATTATGTAGTGGTAGCTAGGATAATAATTAGAGAAACAGTTCAAAAGTTCATGAAAAATTTTCATAACACATGATTTCAATTAAACAAAGAAAGTTTCACATATGAAAATTAAGGGGAGATGATAATCAATATGCAACTCGGCATGCTATTAGAACAAAGGTAAGATTATTTATAAGATTGTTGGATTTCTTTCTATAGGTTTAAAATTAAATGATTCAGGTCACTCACAAGAAAATGTAAATTTCCTATTGAACATATGTTTGTTTCTGTTTCCACTATCGGTAAACATAAGAAAATGTTACTTATTGTAACTGTAGTAACAAATTAGTAAATTTAAAGAAATTGAGCGACAATTAATTAAGTGCTGATTTACAGACAATGGCAGTTAAAGCAGAATTCGTTTGGATTAATTAATGGATTAAAGCTATCAGTAACACTTTACAAACTGATTTATTGAGTTTACATCTGAATTTAATCTATTTACCTATGTTTATCCCATTCCTAATCGACATTATATGAAACAGTGATGTCTATTTTTAAGCATTATACTATATTCAGGCAATTCTTAAAATAGTTGTTCAACGCTCCATGGTGTTCACTGGCACCCAGACAATATAAATCTGAAATAAGTACAAATAATTAAACTTATTGCCCATCTATCTTCCCCCCCCCAAAAAAAAACCATCTCAATCCATTTCTAAAAATAACTAATTTTCCTCCAAACTGTGATAGTTTCAGTGAAAAACTTTACGGCAGAAAGATACTTAGTCTCATTTAGTCGGTGAACGGCGCTAATGAAATGCCCCAGGCGAAAGGAAAAATAACTTCAGTGCTTTCGAGTTATTCACGTAATTTTTTAGATGACGACATAAGTTTTTGACCTAAACAGAAAAAGTATCCAAAGATTGCGTGTTCAAATAATTGAAATGCTAGTATATAAGCCTACTAGATAGAAAAGTTCCCATTCAGTCACAAGATGGATACAACACTAAAAGAAGACAAATCTAACTTTATCTACAAAATAAAGTGTATCGACCATTAGAAGCTTTAAACAGAGAAAAGTGGAAGACCTATTCACCTACCCATACATGAGCACAAACTAATAATAAGAAGGTACAATACACTATAACTTATATTAAACAATACAAATAACTACAGACATCACGGTGCCTGAAAATATATCAGAAGTCTGGATTAAGAAATGCTAGAGAATTTCAAACATCATGGGCTTCAGATTAATTAACGACTGATTGACAAATAGAAACAAGGTAGTCTATCAACCTATACAGTAAAGATCAATCAACCACATAGTTTTTAGTCAACCAAGCAAAACAGCCAAAGGAAACAAGAGAACATGTGAAGGCGATCATTCCATGACATGGTATTCAGAACATTCGGACTAAATGTTTGTAGATTAGTCAAAATGCTCACTTCTACCTGAAGTGCTGAAGATGTTATGCAGAATGACAATGAAAATTCTAAGCCTAAACCAATCAATACAGAACACATAACATTTCAAAAACCATCCAAATGAGCTATGAACCCCCTTCTTATGATACATATGTATGAAAATTAGTTACATATAATAAGTCTATTGAAATAATTAATTTGTAGAATGTGAAAAAATGCAATTATTCTCTGCCCCATCCCCACTCCTCATACATTTGTATGTACCACACAGCATGAATAATAAGGTACATATGTTTTTATTCATTGAAACCTCCTACTGATAAGAATTGATGAGAATATAAAACAACAGAACATCGAGAAAAAATTATTTTCACTAGAGAAAAAATGATATATTAAGATACACCACTTAAACTTCACCTAATTCATGTTAGCCTTTAACTCTTGCAGCAGCCATTTTTTGGTGTAGTTATAAACTGATATCACGGATTGATATAGGTTGGATAGCTATTTAAAGTTAGGAAGCACTTCCCAATAGTGCACACCCATACCTACACCCAGAATAGAGTCCAAGACCTGTGAACTTTACTGTGAATGTCTAACCTTTAGACCATCTCGCTACCCCGTATTTGGGCTCCAATGGTCCTACCACACTAGAGCTGCGGAATAACCTACCAATGTTAGTCACTATGAGTATCATATTACTTATAAGTGGATTTAATAGTGATTGATGTAATTGATTCAAAGCGGAACAATAAATATTGATGTCAAGGAAAATTGGGTGATTACAAAGTATAAACAAAACAAAATACAATAAACTAACAGAAACTGCTATCCAGGTTATGATAAAACGAGATATTATACCTTTTACCTTAAAAAGCGGAGTTCGATTTTAGATTGCCAAGTTGTTTAGGCTTTTACAATCCACGACTTTTTTAAACTTCTATTCTCTTTAAGCTTACTTATTTGACTGTGTGGATGATATTTAGAGAAGTATCCGGTGGGCTGCCTGGAATAGAATCGAAAAATGCTTTCATATTGAGTTGTTAATCGTTCTACATTCTCCTCCTAAAAATCTCATATTGTTGCAAGATGTATTTATAAAGTGCCTGCCTAATACAGCCAATGTAACTAGCTCAACACTTGAAAGTAAATCTTTAGATAATCATAGATGAAGCTGTAGCATAGGGAGAAAATAGGATGTTTCAAGAAATGTAAGTCTCTTCTTATGAATTTTGAAGAATTACTTGAAGTCAATGAGTGCCCGATAGTTTGAGTGTATCCCTTTCAAACACCTACGAACTAGCTCGAGAAACAGGCCAGACAGAACATTCCACCAACAATCTGCAACCACTTAACACTAACATGTATAAAATTTTTACGTTTGGAGATGTTAAAAATTAAATTTACTTGTACATTTGTTAATTCTTAAAACCGCCACCTGTGTAACACTTTAACCTGGTCATAGTATCTTGTAGGATATTTAGCTATTTTTTCTGAACTTCTAAGTAAATGGGAGATAAAGTTAGTTTTAGCAAAATCATTGTTGGAGTAAAGTGTTCGTAGAGACTAATGAATTTCATAGTTTTGTCGTGGAATTCTGTCGACAGGCCATGAATAATAGAGTTTAACCGCACAGAGAATGAGGCTGAGATTCACTAATCATATTCGTTGATGATCACCCAATATCATGAAGTGACGAAATTTAGATATATAGACGGCACTTGATTGCAATCGCATCAGTGGCCTGAAGGTTATCCACTCACGCTGGGGTCTTAATGTTCTGCGTTCAATCCTTGATAAGGTTCTTGATAGGCACTTTACAAAGAAATAACGTGTTATGTACTGACTCCTGGTTTTTAATGGTTGTCTAACACTAATCAATTTATTATAAATACTACAAAATCATAATTTTTAAACAAAATTTCTAATCATTTATTTTTTAATAGTTTAATAAGTTGATAATAATATGCCGTTGTGTAAACTGATGGCAATGAAAAATATCAATTATTAGTTTGATAGTGACGTGTTTACTGAGTGATAAAAGTTCTTGTATTAAGTTATTAGTGTATATTGTTGGGAAATCAGACAGCTGGTACATTCTTTGATATTTCAAAATGATACTTTTGTGGATCCCATTTCTTGCTGTAAAACGTCTTATCATATCATGTTTCATGTTATAAAAATGACTCTTGTCATTAGTATCATTGTTATTATTATTTTTTTGTGACCTAGTTTGATTATTATGCAGTGTCGCTCCAGTTGGATAAATTAATTTCATATTCATAGACCAAATTTCATACCAATATCATGATGGAAAACATAAAAAACTGTTGAGTTGTTAAAGAACTTATTTGCTATCCTAGACATTTAGTTGCCGTAAGTGAATACAAGGAGGTATATAATGGAATAGGATTTCGTTTTTTTTAAGAATCAAAATGGATTAGCTTTCCTCATATTTGAGCTTCATCTAAATAATGCATGAGGCAATATTATTCTAGATAACCGTTGGTTCTATTCTGTTAGATATGTAAGGATAATCGGTGTGCATTATTCTTTCTCAACTATCAGAACAACTTTGCTATGTTGTACAAATACTTAAGTATCGATTTTGTATTTTCCTCAATATTTTTACAGTCATCACAGTGAGTACACACTAAAGCCGTCGAAGCTAGTTGAGGCTAATTAGGAAATTGCTTACGAGTATATTATAACTCTTAATAAAAGGTGTTTCTGAGTTATATGGATGAATTTCCTTATTGAGTCTAAAGTAAAAGGATCAAAAGGTAATCTGGAATGAAAGTGTTAATTAATAATCTACTCATTCATACTTGGTGTTCTGTGACTAGTTATAACAGAGTCACCAGTTTATGATCAGTTTTGAAATCCCTAAAGTTCAACATTAGAATTAAACTTACTTGTCATTAAGTATATGATGAAATATTTATTTGTTGTTCCTTTAGTTTTTAGTGATTTTTAAGTATCTGTTGGTTATGTAGTTAAAAATCTTTACAAATTATTACTAAAAACTATTTCAGTCAAGCTGCTTTACTCAATATTAGTAACCGGTTCGGTCAATTTGTAATTAACTTCACAATTACTGCCACAGTATTCTATCTGAATTTAGTGTATACTCTGAATAGTCAATTGTAGATGACTTGAATTTGATCAATTGTGTTGTATATTTCGTCGCTCATTCAGTGTAGGTTCAGAGGCCTAAGCCAAAGCCACTAACAAATCTCAATTCTCAGTTTTCATTTGTTTTCGCTAATTACTTACAGAAACGTGATAAATATTATTTAAGTTGGATTGTGACTGACAAATGAAATCTAGGACACTCGTTTCGTCCTAGTCGGGACTCGTTGGCTGGACATACCTGCATCCCAGTATTATTATGTTCACAGCAGGATCCGAAATCAATCCCTTTCGTACCACTACTAGTCTTATGGTGAACTCCGTGGAGTTTGGCATGAAACGGACTAAGTTTGAATCCCACTGTGAACATCAATATTGGGATGCAAGTATGTCCAGCCAACGAGTCCCGACTAGGACGAAACGCCTGTCCTGGATTAAACTTGCCAGTCACAATCCAACTTAAATAATACTTGTGAATAATCGCTATATGGAGGCAATCCTCTGAGGATGCACAAATAGCAACAGAGATTGACCAGCTTCAGTCCATAAAAGAGTAACGGGAAGATACAAGTTCATCATGAAACTTGATAAAGTTTTTATCTCTCTTAATTAATTCAGTTTTATAATTTGATTAAGGTTTACTGTTTTTCTATGTGTCTGGAAATCAACCACTAAATCAAATCTCATTTTGTGAGGATTTTCAAATCAGTACACAATTACAGGCAGTCAATTAGTTGATAAGACTGAAAAGTCGTTGTTTATTACCTGCTGCAGTTTCTGGTTTATTGCCATGTATTTTTTCTCGAATTATTTAACGAAATCGTAAAAGTGTAAGAAGTGAAAAGAGATGCATTTGAGGATTCTGATGATAGGCAAGGTGAAGTGTGTAGTGTAAACGATAATACGAAAACAATCTACAACTCACTTATCTGACATAAAATTTTTCAGCTCATTAATTATTCTGCATAACATTGATTATGTGACCACGGGGGTGATCAGTGGGGTTATTAATAGTAATTGATGATGGTGGTGGTGTGTGGGGGGGGTGGGATGGAAGTTGACTGCAGTAATAGAAGCAGAGTGGTAAGTGCATAATTAAAATACAAATTTTTCATTGTTAAAAATTTCCTAAATTGTCGTTTATAGCTCTATCTATACTGTTAATTATCATCTTGAAAATGACGAAGGAAAAACAGTTTTCTTGTAACGGATCTTCATAGTTAATGTAAATTTGGAATTAATCTTTATACCTGTACAAAAGTGAAATAATTTTTTTTGAATTAATGGTTTGTTAGAAGCAAGAGGTGAAGGGATTATTGACAGCCTTGAATAATGAATATGCTGGAGTTTTACTTTTGATTGTGTGTAAATGCTAGCTGTTTATCCAGTCACCTTTGGACAGACATTATCATACGTATCAGTGCGATAAAAATTTGTTTATTGTTGTAGAATGATTATGATTCTCTCATAAAAACTAAATAAAATCACAACTTGGATACAATAATTGTTTTAAAGCATTGATTGGTATGCTTCTTATAAATAGCTTAACAGTATCAGTTAGAGAACACAATGACCGGGAGAATCTAATGTTGTTGGTTGGGTGGACAACAGAAATGGCTATTTTATGTGACTGTTCAGAATAGCAGTAGTAACATCAATGAAAAAGCTTACTGACAAATGACCTAAAATGTTAATTTCTACTTTACACGCTTTTTATCAGTAATACAACGATTAACACAGTTTTCATTTGTAGGTTAGACTATTTGACAATTAGTTCTGAAAAACATAAAAACAATAAACATAAGGACTGTATTGATTAATCATTGATAATTAGTAACTAATGTTATTTTTGTTTAGCTTTTACTACTGATCCATTTATTTGAATCAAAACACAAAGCTGCTGCTCGTATAACCCACGAGGTATCGGAGACGTACCACTGGTCGAAATCTTACCAAAATGCATAAATTCGTTCAAGATTTTGGGTAAACATTGTTTATGAGGGGTATATGATACAAAACATGGGCTCATAGCTTTCCACTTATTGATTTTCAACCAACAGGTATCATAAAAGTTGAAGCAGCGTTTTGCATAATGATTACAATGCCATGCAAAATTCTGTGCAAAGAGTAGAGTGGTTATGACATGCATGCTTTATATTCAGAACTGATATCTGTTGAGATATTATTACTAGTTTGGAAGAGACCTTGTCAGTCAGTGATAATTAGTATTGGGCCCGGCACATTATCGTCAGCTCAGGGTCTAAGGGCCTGACGTGTAATTAAACATGACTCAAAATAGAAACCACTGGCTATCCACTAGTAGTTTTGTAGTAGATTCTGTACAAAAGTCAAATAAAATTTGTCAACTTAAAGAAATCCATCTTTTACTACCTAAAAATTGAGTTGTTCCATTTTATTAAACAATAATTTTGTAAGACGCTTCCTTCATGCAGCGCATTTTATGAGACCTTCTGTGTTATATATAAAACAATCAAATGATCTACATTTCTGGCTTCAAAGAAGTTTTGATCAAGTTCAATCCTCATGGTATGTTGTGAATACATAAATGTAATGTTTCCAGTATTATTGACTCCAAAAGTAGCATTTTCTCCCCAGGATTTTTAGTGATCTCTGCATAGTAGAATAGGAGATAATCGACAAAATTCAGTGATCATTAGAGGCTGGGCAAACAAGACTTCTGTCGCTGCTCAATAAATAATGGATGTAAATATCTCGGTCTTGCAGATGCTTGGTTGCATCACTTACAGATCAGCGGCTAAACCTCTGATTACAAAGTTGGATGACATACGTTCGAGTTTGGAAAGGATATCATTTCCATCAGGATTATTGGTACCACTTGTTAACATGTGTCAGTCAGCAGCGTTTTCCTCCCAATGTCATCAACTACGTGACAAAAAACTGATTTACTTGATAACTCAGTGGAAATTTGTTTGGTCTTAGATATTTGGAGATAATAATAGATAATAGAGTTAGTCTGCATGGCATTTAATGCACTAACAGTGTTTATCTGCAGTCTTGTAGAAAATGAAGCTCTTCCATTTAATTCAAATTCGCTTAACCCAGTAATGTTGTTAACGATCAGTTCCTATTTGATTTGCTTAACTGTAGTGTTTAAACTGCGATAGTAAGTAATAAAGCCTAAAATAGTTGGACAAAATTAATTACCCCTTCCTAAAGATAGTATTACTTTAGCTAAAATATTTAAATTTACCTCTGCCTGACACTATGATTCCAATCATATAACTAATATTAGATTTTCTTCATGTTGGTAAATCAGCCTGTTAGTTGTGAGCTGCACGAATGTTTTATATTGTGAAGAGGAAATACACAGATGAATATTACTGGCGCAAATAATCTGCATAAGCTTTCAGCATTGGTTCGTTAGTGGATTAACAATTTAAAAGGATTAGGGGAGTTTGTAGAGATAGTTAACTGTTAATTTCAATTTCGATATCACGAATTGATCTGAATCAGACAACCATTGATCACCTGGAAGCACTGAACAGCTGTTTCGTCCTAGTATGGGACTCCTCAGCAGTGCGCATCCACGACCCCGTCGGGGATCGAACCAGTGCTTCCAGGTGATCAATGGTTGTCTGATTCAGATCAGTTCGTGATATCAAAATTAAAATTAACAATTAACTATCTCTACAAACTCCCCTAATTGTAATTAACATGAGCTCACTAGTGACTAGCTCCTTGAGGTAATTCCTGGAGTTCTAGTGTGAAGACGTGACCGGTAGAGTTCAACCGTGTTGGGTGTGAGTAACTCACTGATGGCATGGAGGAGGTCGCACAACGTATCACAAATTGACTGAGTTGAAAATATCAGCCGTTAGGAGTCGACTTAGTGGTTCAATGGTAAAGCGTTCACCGCGAAGCCAGAAGGTCCTGGGTTTGATCCCCTACGGGGTCGTGGATGCACATTGCTGAGGAGTCCCATACTAGGACGAAACAGCTGTTCAATGCTTCCAGGTGATCAATGGTTGTCTGATTCAGATCAATTCGTGATATCAAAATTGAAATTAACAATTTAAAGGATACTCAGACAAGTGGTAGTCTTTTAACTTAATCATCAGCTGTACGATGAAGTATAATTATTGACACAATGTGCTTATATATTCGATAGTGGTGTATAAATCAAGTCCCTTTCGTCTAAACATTCTTCTCATTTTATATACTGGTCGGTTTTTGGTGTTAGACAATGCTAATAGTTCACGGTTTAATTTATTCCATTAATAACAACATATGTAACTTTAGAATTTTCATTAAACTAGTACAAAATAAAAACAACAATTATTATCAATAAAAATCTTATCTTTTTTACAGAAATCAATAACTAGGTAATAAAATCTTTACACTCTAAACTTTCTATTAGCATTCTATTTTTAAAAGGACTCCTTGTTTTAAACAGTAACAATAATAACTTTAATGGCGTGTAGAATTCTTTTGTAATCATTTGCATTTATTACATCTGTAAGGAGATCTTATTGTAACCGAATCCGAACATTCATATACATATATTTAGATATCAATGATTGACGAACTACTCACTTTCTCTCACATTTTGAATAAGTGAATAGTAATTTTATGTGCATTCATAATTGTTAGCAGAGTTGAATTATACCTAGGAATTGGATACAAAACATATGTTTTGTACCACTTCGGGTGTACCGCCCACATTTTAATGCTGACTTTCGTATTTAGACTAGCAACTTTGTTAAATCAAACGTCAAATAGGCATTTATTTGAATCCTCTAAATAAATGCATCATGCTTATATTCAATGTGTAATAATTTTTTCACTAGGTTATTCGGAATTTCTACTATTTGTGCTTGTTTAATATCTATTCCGTAGTTAACAGTTAAAATTTGTTATTATTTACCCTTTGAAGCCTTCTAAATAGTAAAAATGTCTTGAACACAATCAATCAAAAGCTCTGGTAAATTTCAATAAACTTCTTAGGTGACTCAGTTTCGTACTAGTCTTATTGATTACACATACATACATCAGAATCATTGCTGATTTTGGCTACTTTTTCATAAGATTCCAGAACTCAAGAATAACTTACAACTGAATAAATAATTTTCCATTTCTTTGCCTAAAATAATCGATAAATGTATACTGAAATTGTTATTTAGTTACTGTTGTCATGAAATGTACATTATTGTGACATATTTCTGTATAACATTCATCTTGATTCTAATCGATGATAAATATATTTTATTAGTGATTTTAACTGTCAACAGTTGTCACGAGTGTTCTTTCATGCCTCAGTTGACACAAAGTTTTCTTTCTCTGTTTATTATATATATAATTACTTACTTCACTTTACCAGTTACTGCTGAATTTCTTAAGTTAATCATAGAAACGTACTCATATTTACCGAAAAAATACGGTAACAGAAAGTAAGAATGTGATGCTCCGAATGTTTGTAAGTCTGCGCTAATGCTATCTAGCCATAGTCTATAGAAAAAACGTAACACAGAAAACAGATCCATCCTGCTGTCCAGAATCTAGAAATATTCAATTAATGTATTCTTTCAAACATGTACTTAAGTTCGCAAAACAAGCAGTAAACTATTAAATAGATAGCATTCTTACAAAATAAGAGTACGAGTGAGGTTAAATTTGGATAATGGAAACGTAATTAATCCTAGTTCGATAATTAAAAATGGATGGATTACTTAAATAAAAACTTACAACTAGCAGAATATAAAATAGAATACTAGCTATTCATGCAGTCAAACTGTTTATCATGAAAATAGTTCTGAAAAGTATGAAGGTGCACCCGGTATATGACCAAGTTACGTTTGGATTATTACCAGAGCAACTTCTAACGATTGAACCTACTCTTACGAATGAGAAGAAATCAGAAGACAATGAAGGATGGAAGAGAAGTTATATTTGATCGTGAATGGAGCGGCGATGGGTTAGCAGCGTCTAGGCTGGCAAACTAGAGAGGGTTGCTTGTTTCTTTACGGCGTGACGTGATCTGGTCGTGATGTGTGACCGAGCGCCTTCAACTTAGTAGTGTCCGCTAAAACAAACATGGTCAGCATCAATGTCGAAACCTATGTAGCTATTTATTTTGGGGATTATTTACCGCTACAAGTATTACTTATTAGCTTAATCGACTATTATAGCACATAGGATGCACAGATTCCAATATAATTCTCTCATCCGACAAGAATGAAAATATACCCAAATCCATAGTGTTTCAGTTCAAGTTTTCTAGTATTTAGTACTACCATGACTTGTGAGACTTCTATAATAATAGTGTACGAAACATACAATAGCAATGATTCATAGTTATTCATATAAAATACTTCTAAAATAGGAGAGTTCAATTGTAACATATAAGCATAGTTGGAAGAATAGTCCTTACATACGTCTAATCAGGCTTCATTTATAGTTAGATGAACATATCTCTCCTAGCTGTAATTAATATAAATCTTCTCTAAAGAAAAATTTATGTAAATACTAAATAATAAAATCACGTTGATATGAATGTATTTAAATTGTCTGTCATAACCAGAAGAATTATGTGAAATCCTTCTTCTGTTTGTTTGTTTTTTTCAAACTAGGAAGACATAACAACGAAATGAAATGATTTCGGTTTATGCCAAGTTTCGATTGATGTGATATACAGAGATATATTCTCTTAAATATGTGTATGTATGTATGCCTATGCTCAATTTTCAAGTAATTTGTGTTTGTTTACTGATGAGAATTTTCAAATATCATTCTAATATTGATGATTCAATGTAGATAAATCGGTTTTAGCCCGTTTCCCCCTCTTCCTCCCGTTGTTATGATTATTGAGTGTATAAAGAAAACAATGAATGAATTTTTTTTCATTTACTTTCTAAAAATTTTTAATAGCCCAAATTATATAAAGAGGGTATAATTTAGATGTTTAGTAGCCCAGTTTTCATGTAATATTTGAGCAAAAAAACATTATGTGGACACTATTACTAATCCCTTCAACAGGATTAATAGAAAGGCAAACTCTTGCCTTCTAACGTTTATTGAATTTTTAGTTATCAAACGTCAGAAACTTGATCTGCATGTATAAAAATTTGTAACTGGCAATCTTTCTTTATCGACTGCCTTCTTACGTCATTTTTATGACATCTTCAGACTACAGTAATTTTAGCTACCTGAACTTTGTTCATTTTTATTTTATTCCGTCTTATGGTCAACATGCATTCACATTTTCGTATACTTTCACTGTATACACGATGTTACGTGAGTAATATCGAGGAAAAACCATCTGAAATTGTGGTTCGCAAAAGTAGATCTAACAAGTTAAATCAATAAGTATCCTCTTGATACAATGGTAACTTATAGATAATCAATTTAATCAGAATAAACGGACGTCTAATGTTCGTTTGAAGCAAATATGTGTAAACTTAGTCGCCTAAAATACCAGCTGCAAGTTTCCGAAACTATCGGAAAAATGATTGGAGTTAGCTTAAAGTTACGTGAATCAGAATTAAGTGAAATGCATTTCATGAACAGCAGGCAAACTAATATTTATAACTACTTATACGAATGTCTAAATGATGCTCATAGAAAGCTGAAGCTTATTGACTAACTGGATAAGCAAAATCAGAAGTTGCTTGAAAAAACAATTCCTGAAAACTAAGGAAGAATAGATAGGAATTATTCATCTATGTTTATCACTTCAACAGGAATTTGAACGTGATCTTACTTAAATAAAACTTAGTACTCACATTTTAGCTAACGAAATGCATTAATCATGGCGAAGGACTTTTATCTAAGTGTAAAGCTGACTGGCTAACATAGACCACTTCTTTAATCCTTAACCATAAATTTTCAGAAACAGTAGCATCTTAGTGCAACGACGTGTATTATTCATGCAAACATTGTCCTCCATTTCCATATTTACCCCTGTCATAGTCGGGTAAAGAATAGTAACTTCTAGTGTGAGCGTTTCAAACACTAGTGCTGCCTGATCGTAAGTAGTCAGTTACAAAATCTTAAGTCAGCTTTTGTGAATTCCCAGATATTCAGACTACGGGAAGGAACTACATTGTACAACGACCTTGTTGGGTAGTGTTTGAGGATGCAATTGAAAAGAGCACTCTGTGTGGGCAATGAGAAGTGAACTGGTAGATGCATACTAATATAACCCAAAGCAGTAGTTTATTTCTGAATGACCATCGAATTAGGTATTTACCGTAGAATACAGCTAATAGAATTTACTTATCAATATTATATACGGTCGTAGTAAATATACATGAAATAATTTTATTCATAAAAATAATATATTAAGACTAGTTGTTTGATATTGTCATAGATTGATCACGATTAGGTACCACTGAAAACCACGGTGTTAAGGATGGCTGTTTAATCCTAATATTGATCACCCTCGATTGTATGTCGGAATCGAACTCAGGGCCCTCATGTCTCATGCGAAAAGCTTAACCGTCTGCACCATTGTGCCAGAATCCAGTGGTAGAATTCCACAAGCACAAAGAACTAAACCTAACACCTCTCTCCATTGCCCCCTCAATTCAAATAAAATATTGACCAAGCATTTTTTCTGTTATGTCACATGATTTTAGTACATTATAGGTTCTAGAATGTAAACTGTGATTATTACAGTAGTGCAAATAAGATATATAAAATGCTTATAATTCACTCATTGTAATTTCCTGTTAGCGATTTTTTTCATAAATAATTTATGTATTACATCATTCACATCTACTACCGCCCCCCCTCCTGCCTAACACTTACATTTACACTCATATAACAGCATCATTCATGCACTACCGACGAAAATCGATTAAATTCCAAAAAGTAAACTCTTGACAGTTTTCTTTATCATGAGAAAGTTGTCACTGATATGTTTGATATGGTAAAAATAATGGTGCATACAGTATCATTATACATATATATATATATATATATATATATATATATATATATATTATATATATATATATATATATATATGCCAGTATATAAATGTATGTTTACCAATGTTGCTTACGGACTTTTAGTGCTTTTTAAAATTTCAGACTTAAATCAATACTTTAATTTAAAATGCAACTGACAAATGAAATCTAAGATACAATTTCTGTCCTATTTGACTTCCTGGATTCGACTTTGCAGCCATAATCCAAATTAAATCATACTTATGAACTCCAGCTGTATTGAAGCATTCTGCTTAGAACTTACATATGACAACAAAGACCAACCATTTTCAGTCCATATTAAACCAACGGAAAGATTCAGAGTACATTTAAATTAAATCAGTAAGAAGATTAAGATATATCGTTTAAGATAATGATTAGGATAAATATAAATAAGTATGGTTAAAGTACTGATAGAAGTGATTGGTATGTGGATACTAGTGAAATCTAGGACATAAATTTTATCTTACTGTGAGATTAGTCAGCTGGATACACCATTTTACATCCTTGTGTTTATGTTCATATAGAAATGTGATCCAGGTGCTTAACGCTGTAAACGTGAATGCCGTATTAACTATGTTACTGAGTCTAGATAACCAGTAACATATTCATGATAGACATCTACCGATGATATACATATAGCAGCAGAGATTAATTGAAATCCTAAATATCAACGGGGATAATGATCAGTAAAAAATTTGTCATTTTCAAGGAAACACTTTTTCCTCAAAAAAACCACTTGATAGTCGTTTCGTCCCAGCATCGGACTCTTCAGCAGCATACGCCCTCTAGTCTGTTAGGAGGATCAAACCCAAGGCCTTCACATTGGCGAATGCCTAACCATCCACACCACCGAAACCACCTTAATTCAATTATATTTGTTATTCACAAAATGAAATGCAGAACCCTTTCCCATTTATCGATAAATTCTTTGTCTCTACAAGTTTTTGGATGATAAAAAATGGTAAAAGAAACGTCGACTTTGCTTATAAATTATTAATAATACTAAATATGCATCAATTGTATACATTTGACATATTTACTACTGAATAAGGATCATCATAGAAATCGACTACTGTAATGATGTTCCCGATCTTCATTTATCAAATTGTTTATATTACGAAAAACAACTGACTATTTATGAAGATGTGCAGACAAATTTATGATAGACAATTTAATAAGGACAATGACATAAAAGAAAGAGTAATAGATGATATTAATCATGAAATATTTAATTGATACTGAACATTAGTTTTCTACAGTAAATGGAATCTATTTATGATTATCCTGGATAACGAAAGTAAGCATGGTAAATTACACTTAGACTAGATATATCGAAGAAAGATAAAAAGTACAACATATTTATTCGATAGATAATTTACTTCATAAACTAATTGCAGTTGTTGTTAGACTCAACAGCTTAACATTAGAACTCAATATCCAGACTGCAGCTGCTACCTTGACTTGGTGGTCAGGCTTGCCTATCGTGATGACCCAACCGAGCTATATTGGCTACGTCCTGACATGCCAAGCAGGTCTGTTGGAGGGCGATAAGACTAACGGCAGCAACTTAAGATCTGAGGGCAAAGTTGTACTGCTGACTGCAGTGGGGTGTGATAGTAGTAAAGTGTTTTCCTCGAATAACCAGCATCTTAATGGAAGGAAGGGGTTAGAAACGGTCAACTCTAAAAATGTCACACCACACCTTACTTCACGGATTTCCGATTCTGGCAGTAAGGTCTTCTAAAGAACGAAGCTGACACTTCACAAACTTCCCATAACAAGGTCGTTCGTGATCAACCTCAAGCAGTAATCCCTTGGGCTCTACTATCTCGTTCCCAGGTCACTAATATCAATACTAACCTAATTCCCTTTTCAGGTACCTCAGGAAGTAACATCCTTCCATAGTGTGGGAGGCCAGGAAGTGACAACCACCCTCATACCTCTAAAAGCATACGAGAGAACCCAATATGCGCAATGTAAATTCACTTTGACTAGCGTTTACATCAAAACTTAATTCAGTGAATTCGATCAATACTAAGGGATTAGATAAACGAGACACGTCACCAAACAAAGGTTAAACAATATTTGTCAGTGAATAATTCGTTAGTTTTAATTTGTTAATGTTTAGTAATTTCTTAATTAATAGTGATGATGTGTAGTATATTGGCAGAAATTGTGATGATGTAATTACTTTCTCATTTAAAAAAAACCGGAAACAATTCACGTTAACCAATATCTTTCGTCTTCCAATAAATAAACAACAAGATTTCAAAGTTTTAGAGTTTACTATTACGAAGTGACAGTTAGGAAATTATTTTAAACCAGGAAGTAATAGATAGTATCCTCATTTTAAAATGGTACTCATCAATATCAGTGCGCATTCACAAGACCACTAGTAATCAAATTCAGAACTTTTAACAACAGGAAGTGAGTCTTACAATAAGTTAATATCTTAAGATTGTTTACATTTCTAATGACCTTTTTGGCAAAATTGATCAACTATAATCTACTGAAACTCCAAAATTTTGTCTCACTCCCGATACCGTTAAACTACACTGGTCACGACTTCCTGCTAGAACCTCTTTCATTTGTCTACATGAAATCGGTTCATGCTACTTAGCTACAAAATTTTAGGATCACATTTTGGTGATTAATTAGTGCAAAATTCTACACAGATTTAGAATTTCGGCTGTTAGCAGACATCGAGAATTCTTGCTTTCTATGTTAACCTTCAAGAAGATAATCGTTGTGATTCAGTATCACAGTAAACAATTCCTCATTGTTTAAAATCACAAACACTAGATTTGCTTTTGTGTTTGCCAAAAGTGTAGTGATGGAATATATATATACATATATATATATATATATATATATATATATATATATATATATATATATATATATATATATACATGACAAAACACGAATCGGTAGATCTCACCTTTATACAGAAACAGACTAGAACATATAACTACAAAAACTGATGAACATCTCGAGAAATCAGTTTACTATAGAAGAATTAGTAACTTACCCAGTCAATACCAACAAAAAGATGATACAAATCTTCAAAAATAATGATATCCAGATTAGAGGCGTGAGGTGATAAGGTTAGGCTAGTCGGGTTAATCGTGGGAATAAGGGAGTTATTGAGAGTTGAGGGTGGGATTTGACCACGAGCAAAATGATCTCTTGTGCTGTTAGAGGTATGAGGGCGGTTATCACTTACCGGTTGCCCACACCGTGGAAGGGTCATTCTTGAGGAACCTGAAAGAGAAAGATGATTAGGAGAGGTCGTGACGACCTAAGAGTGTGACCGCAGTGTCCAGGGGACAGCTGTTTGGGGTCGGTCGAGTATATTAATTGTTGCTCCGGTTGTCAGAAGGGGGCGTCGGCCCCATGGCTTCCGAAGGAACTCGGCTTTCACCATGAAGCGTCATATTAGTCCTTCCAATTCCCAGGGCAGAGTTAGAATGGTTATATAGGTTTTTACTCGTAAGCTGTTTTTTAGCATGATAGTTGTTTTACGGGATGGGGTTGCTAACCCCATGCCCAACCCTCCTCCTTTATCCGGGCTTGGGACCGGCAGCAACCCCGGTCCCCCAAGTCTTAGTGAGGTTGAGAAGGCTATGGGGAACCTAAAATGAGGTAGAGCAGCAGGACCCGATAGGTTGACTCCTGAGATATTTAAGGATGGTGGTCCAGTTTTAGCAGCGAGATTAACCGGGATCCTGTCTAGAATCCGGGAATCGGGCGTAATCCCGTCTGACTGGTCTCAAACACTAATTGTTCCAATTTATAAGAAAGGACAGAAGTCCTCCTGTGACAATTACCGAGGAATCAGCTTAAAGAATATAGTGTCCAAAATATTAGCTTCAATCATACTTCGACGCCTAACTAAAGCCCGTGAAGAGCAAACTCGAGAAAACCAAGGTGGTTTCAGACCTGGACGTGGCTGTATAGACCACCTATTCACACTTCGGCAGATTCTGGAACATAGACACACTTAGACGCCCAACAATATTTGTATTCCTTGACCTTAAGGTGGCATTTGACTCTATCGATCGTAAGGTTATGCGGCAATGTCTGTCAATGAAAGGCGTACCAGTGAAGTACATTAACCTTATACAAGCTCTCTACTTGAACACCACATGTCGAGTGAAAGCTTATGGCAGATTGTCATCAGAATTGATTACCTCCAGTGGTGTTCGTCAAGGTTGTCCGCTTTCCCCATTTTTATTTAATTTTATCATTGATATACTTTTAGAGTTGACATTTTCATCGTCTGACTTCGGCGGGGTTGACCTCCTTCCAGGAGATAAACTAGCTGACTTAGAATATGCAGATGATATAGTTCTCTTAGGCGAAAATGCTGATAAAATACAGAATCTTTTGACTACCTTAAACAAGAATGTAAGGATGTTCGGGATGCGATTCTCTCCACCCAAATGCAAAATGTTACTTCAGGATTGGATTGATTCGACACCGAAGTTAGTGATAGGGAGTGAGGCAGTTGAATGTGTTGACCGCTTCACTTATCTTGGCAGCCTCATCAGCCCTGACGGTCTGGTGTTTGCTGAAGTCTCTGCGCGTATACATAAGGCCCGATTAGCTTTTTGGAATTTGCGTCATCTGTGGCATAGGCGAGACATCCGATTACTGACCAAAGGACGCGTTCACTGCGCAGTAGTTCGGTCCGTCTTACTTTATAGATGCGAAACATGGCCATTAAGGATAGAGGATATTCGTAGGCTCCTAGCATTCGATCACAGATGTCTTCGAAGCATTGCTCGTGTTTGCTGGGACCACCAAATAAGCAATACGTGGGTTAGGAATAGAGTACTAGGTAGATACGGTAAGTCTATTGATGAAGTAATAAATCTTCATCAGCTAAGGTGGTTAGGACATGTGTTACGTATGCCTGACCACCGCCTACCTCGACGAGCAATGCTGACTGGTGTAGGAGTAGGCTGGAAGAAAGCTAGGGGCGGCCAAGCCAAAACATGGCACCAGTCCATGAAGTCATTGACAGTTGGGCTGAGCCATGTTAATAGGTGCAGACTACCTGGTTGGGGTCCGCGTGACGCTCGTAATAAATGGTTAGAGACTTTGGGTAATATGGCTCAAAATCGTTGGCAATGGCGCAGGTGCATCCACTCGTTATCTTCCTCCAAACTCTAAGCTTCTGAACTTATCATAATTTTCTCTTTACTGAATCATATTTTCTTAAATGTTCTCGGTCTCTATTCCCTTCCATGAATACTAACTCTGTAACTACCTTCCCTACTCTGGGATTTGATTCGATAATTTAATCTCTATCTGCTAATTGAGGCATGGAAACTTGAACTGACGTACGCATGTACCAAGTTCTACGTTGTAACTGTCTGTCTATCCAGATTATCCTAAAATCTGGGAACAAAAATTAAAAATTATTGTTGATTCTTCTTCTGCTTTAGTGAGATAGAATTCGGTCACGTCAAAATGCGCTCCATGTAGCATTAGATCCTGGCAAGTCATTAATACATTTATATTCGGGTGAATATTAAAAACAATTATCCGAGTCAATGGACATATATTAAGCCATCGATCGGTTGTTTATTCTGAATGTACTTCTGTTTATGTCGTACTAGTTTATGACTGCTTACACCGTAAAGTTTAGGATGTTTACTGATATTCAATTGATTTTTGGCCGATATAATTCCTTGATTTTCAATCTTTAAAAAATTAAAGTGAAGGATGTTTTAATATATACCAGTGCTGGTTACTTTAGTGTCTTTTGTACAATATCATACTGTTCAATAGTGATTTAAAACGAGTTATTGCCGTGCTATTTCTTTTTAAAAAATTGAAATCTACGGATTAGTAACCACATTTACATCACTTGAACAATATAGTAGTTAACCGTACATAGTAGTAGTTCAATGAATATCTTGCTAGCATGAGTGGATGAAATAAATTTCAGTAAGAACAGAAATGCATCTGTATGCCCAGTGCATCTAGCTGATAAGCTTCAAGCATGACAGGTAAGGTTACTAATCACACTATAAACTTATTCTTCCAGGATTCGCAGATGACGTTAATCAGTAGTAGTCCATTACATTAACAGTGCAAAAGAACAGACCTATACTAGCAATTCCATTGACTTTCGAATAAGGATTATTGATTTACTAACTTCATGATAAGTCCCAGACTTTAATGAATTAACTCTCTAATTCTAGCTGGTTTTTCATTAGATGCTTTATATACTATCAGTAAATCGGATAACAAACTCTCTTTAAATTGAATTAATCTCTCTTAGTCATACAACTGTATGAGAGAATATGTATAGTTTCACTGGTGTTAATATACATGACTAAATTTGATCACTTAATCTATGTTAATGAGTAGATTCATAGATTAGATACGTATATAAATCTTTTATTCATTTACATAATGTTTGTACTTTAGTGTTTGGTATTAGTATCAATAATGAACATTTTGTTTTTACAGACACTATCAAATCAATTGTTGACATTAACAGAGGGAAATCCCAATCAATATATATATATATATATATATATATATATATAATTGTTTGACTGAAAGTAATTTACATTATAAAGTAGCTTCAGTTCGAGAATTATCGAATGCATAAAATTAATCGAAAGCCTAATGTTGGGATAAATTAAGCGTAGTAAACAATTTGGACTTCACAAACAGAAACGAACCCATAATGTTTAAACTTATCTGTCGTATGTGAGGCAGTTAAATCTAGTCAACAAGAAAGCTAGTTAGCTACCGGATTTCCTGCTAGTTGGCATTCTGTTTAGTAAGGTGTGTCTACTGAATTAAGAGAACTGGTGCTGCCTGTTTTATCCAAACCTGAATATCCAAGCTTCATAATTTGAGACGTTTTCACAGAGCTGTTTGTGTTATGGCTTACTTTCTGTAAAATTATAATGCTTCCACTGACTGATCACTGAGGTGTGAACAATTTGATGTTTATCTAGTTTCCTTTCTCTCTTTCATACACGCGTATTAAATATGATATCAGTCAGTTAATGAAAGTAGTTCAATAATGACTAGTTTGTTTTCAAAATCAACCAATTTCGGATCAATCGCAACACTCATTATCAAGTAAGTGACATGTTTTTACTTGCTAACTTGAGTTCCAAAATAATATAAAGTGATAAGAGTTACCAGTTAGTATACAAGTACTACTTATTCCAATGTTTAATATGTGGATTACTTATCACTTAAAGGATAAATGTCTCCAAATTACATTAGTAATTGGATAAAATTACCCGAAGGTTGAAACATTTGCTGTCAACCCATCGAAAAAACCTCAATTTAGTATTATTGAAGTAAACTGTTAGAGAGTTTGAAACCTGAATATAACACCTGTTTTCCGACTTTTCTTTATAACTAAAAAGCCTTTTCTCGCATGCCAAGTTATAACCCGGTTGTGTCAACGCAAACCGAAATATCAACGCAATATGTGAATTCAGTGGGAATACATTCTAACCAAACATGTTATCCTAACAAATTCTAACATAGACAGTTCTTCACAGTGCTATGATAGTAAAAATTCCAATGATCTATCCTCTAGTTTCAGTGACGTTGATACTTAGAAAGAAACATGGGCACTTATGTTTTCATTTTAGCATATCATTAAGAATCATCTGTTCAGTACTCCGGTTTTATGGAGATGAATACATACAAATAAGTGCTCAGTTTGAAAATCATAAACAGATTATTATAAGTTCCATTTTAAAAGAACTCTAGCTGAATCATTTAAGGAGATACAGAATTTCCCATTACTAACGGCAGTAAATCATGTTGTTGTTCTCACAATCTTTCAATCTTGTTATCCTACAATTTACATTGTTTGTTTAGAAGAAATAAACAAACCAATAATACTACTAATAATTTCAGTTAAGTAACCAATGTACATATTCTCTGTCACCGTCGAGTGCGACCCATTGTTACATGATTCTAATAAACTATACCTTAGTTCAAATCGTAGTATAGTAAATTTTGATAAGTTCTTGCATTTTTACTTATTTACAAAACCTGTGTTATATTTATTTACAATCGAGTGGTCTACCTCTACCCATGAAACGTTCGGCCGAAATAACGTTATGATGAACCAGCTAAGCAAATAAGTATAATATTGACCAGTCTTGTGATACAACTACTAAGATAGATGCCTCAAAGATGATTAGGTTAGAATGGTGTAATAATACTGAGTTTATATTTTTATGATATCAAATATTAGAAATTAGCCGTGTAATTATTTAAATTAATGTTGTTCCAGAAAATGACAACACTTTATATGAAAAGAGTTCTAGGAATAAAAATTAATGTACTAAAACGTTTCGATACCAATTTCTTAACCGACTTCTATTCATCAGAAACATTGTGTTTTTGAACTCTGAACAAAATAAAAGGTTGGATGTTTCAAGGTGACTTTACTCTCACGGTTAGTTTATCTACATAAAACGGGACTATTCTTAGGTCTATAAGAGACCTTAAGTTTCTAGAAGCTCTTGGAGGTATTCCAAACCTGGTGAATGATTCGATTATTGTCTACTCTGAAAAGTAAAGCTATAAACTATCTGAGGTATCCAAATACACTAAATATTCTCATGAAGTCATTAAAAACATAAATAGAGTAAAGAAATTTCTTTTTAATTAACTCCTCATCATAGTTCAGCACTAATGCATAAAGCTATACATTAGAATGCAAAATCAATACCCATTAATTGGCAGTTAATAAATTATCACAAAAATAGCATAACATAACGTTAAAAGGTCAAATTACATGGAAACAAGACATAAAAGAATAGTTAAGTGTCTCTAAGGCTTATGTAATAATAAAATGAATAATATAAGATTCAATTTAGAAATCAGTTAGTTACTTCTGATAATGACATAGGAACAAAAACGAACAGTAAGTTTGGGAACATATTAAAGTAACTGCTAACAATAAGTTGAGACGAAACATAAATAAAATAAAGATTAAGAGTACAGTGCAACTCTTGAAATTAGTTTGATGGCCAGAGTAGAGAAAGTGGCTTTATAAATGTTTTATGGATGAGAAGGTTTGGTTAGTTTAAATGCATAGATATGGCTCAAGTTGTTTGTAAGAGGTGATATCTGGAGGTTAAAACAAAATCCAATGAAATTTTATATATCACTCTAAGCGCTGAATTAATGTCAATTTGATAGCCTAGTAGACAAAATGTACACAGATGGAGGTTCATATTGTTTCAGTATGTCCTTCGCTAAACCACAACAGATGATGATCGGAAATGTGATTATAGAATTACCTCAACGCGCTCCTTTCCTCCCTCCCAACATAACTGGCTTCACATGAACAGTTAATTTGATAAGTACGCAACGAGTTGGTCGACCTTGGCAATCTATCTTTGTCTTTACGACGTTACCAATGGTTGGGTTTAGTACAAAGGTACATATATGGTTGCAATAAATGTTCTGCTAAGTGCATTACACAACCTTCGTAACACAATTTTGTTAGTAATATCACCTTCAAATTACAACACAGATTTTGTCGGTCCACTTAATGGATTTACTTTAGGTTTACTTACAGGCATATGTTTTACTAGGAACTTTGATGGATATTCATTTTTACTTGATATCTTATATATAGTCTTAGTTTCGTTTTCGGCGGTGTATTTAGAGCAATTAGTTTAAGCTCTTCAGACTGAATTCCTTCCATTCTGTAGGGGAATAAGGCCCGAAAAATGAATGTATTCGCCTAACCAGGTCGGTTTTTGATAGACTTCTATTTTTGTTACTCCATCACTCTTTCTCATCAAGAAGAGATCTATGAATGGAATGCATTGATTGTCTTCTGACCTAAAGATAGCTGCTCTATGAATATTAACGATTTTGTTATATACAATCAGTACTTCATCATTCTTTTAGTGTTATAAGTGTATCATCTAAATGAGAACAATAGAACTGCAGCTAGTTTAGCTAAGGAGAAATTTTCTGGGACTGGACCTAGTAGTGACCCCATTACAACGCCAGTGTCTGTAAAACTCTTTATGAACAAAAGTTTAGATACATTGTGCCTTTCAAAATAAGTTCTTTTAAAGGAGAGATTGGGATTTCAATCTCTATTCTTTTATTCTCTAGTTATTCACATGCAAAACCGACTATTTCTACTAAGGGAACGTTCGTAAATAATGATGATATGTAATATCATTAAATGTTTTCCAAATTCTAAATTCATTATTCCGTCGACGAGTTCAAAATTATCATTTACACAGTGAATTATGGCTTCTTTATGGAGTGGTTCCGATAACCATTTTACTCTCGAATGATAAAGTGAATTCAACACGGCTAGAACTGGGCGAGGAGGTATCTTCGTCTAAATGGTTATTAGAAATTCTAATTAGTTTAAGTATATCGACTGCTCTTTTTGTTCCTGAAGACGTTTTTGAGAAGTAATCGAAGGCCAATAACAATAGTTAAAACATGAAACAAGGTACAGCCATTTATTCAATTTTTGACTGATCAATGCTTAATGACCATCAGATTAGAAACGTTTACAGTCAAACAAAATACAGACAGAAATTATGGTTCGCTCTCAATCTGTGCGTTGTTTGGGAAGCTTTTTGCTTACAAATACTGATAGATACTTTTTCATCAGTGAAACATACTAGTAGGTATCTGAATTAAGTAGATAAGTAGAAAGCACATGAGTATTTGTAGAGATAAGTAGTGGGTTTAAATCTCATTGTTGGCACTAACTCCTGAGATGAGGGTTTCACATAAGAGGAAACGCACATCTCGCATTACACTATTGGTCACAGTCCAACATTACACATGATTTCTTCATTGATTATCTCTGCAAATTCACGTAAAACGTAGATTACTAAAAGAATGTGAATACATTCTACTTACTGTAGAATTGTTAGAATACGTGTCTTTTCTTTCTGTTTTGCTATCTATTTTAAAAAATGTTTGTTTTCCCCTTTTCCTAAACATATAATTAGTCATATTCAGGCATCATTCGTCAGTGACCTTGACCCTCCGTTTTAAGCAAGTAGGATAAACAATATTGAAGTGTATGTATGCTTATATGCATGTTTTGTAAATCAGGTTTTTTAACCTAGGAAATCACATAATTCAAAAACATATGAAGTAGGATGGGTGGCCTGAGGATGTTGTTCAGTGAGTGGGCAGTTTCTTTATAAACTGGGAATAAATGGAGATTGGGAAACTCTGGAAACTTTTTACTGATGAATCATCATGTACATATATCGACTGCGTCACGATTATATTTAATTTTGCCTAGTGATATTATACACCCATGTCCCACCTCATAGGAGCCAAACGTGACATCTATAGACTCTCGAGTGGGTGCCTACTTTACAGATCATAGAGTTTGCACTTACTGATTTGCACATCTAGCTTCAATCAGTTTGTTCTATTTTGCATGACCATTATCTACTGCCAATAGTTTGTAACTGCTGCACACTGACTTGACTGAGAAAAGAGCTTGTGATAACGCCTGTTAACTCTACGTTAGATCACCTGTGGGGTTTTGGGTGTTCATTATCAATGAGGAGTTCCTTGTTAAGACAAAACAACTATTCAGTGTTTTCGTGTTCGGAATGGTTGTTTGACAACGGTTAATTAGTAATATCAAATTCAAATGATCTTTCCCTAAAATACTTAGTCATTAAGATTTTAATATTCTATAATAACTTTAAGTATGCTGGTTTCAGCCAGTTAGAAAGAGACTCAAATCCAAGAACTTTGATAATTTCTTATACAATTTTTAATTCGCAAACTAACTGGCATTTCTGTTATTGGATAGATAAATTATTCAATTAGGAACTGATTAGTAAAATTCAGTCATGACCTTATCTGTTACCAAACACAGAACTATATTTATTTCAGGTGTAGGTAGACAACATTAGGTGGTTGAAAGTAGTCATTAAGAGGCTCATAGCCAAGATTTGATTCCAATGTATGTTCATTTCAATAAAGTGTGCTTGCAATCTGATGGAATCTAGACAATCTAAATCGTGACCTGTTTTGTTAGAGAAGACAGATAGACATCTTATATTTTACATGTCACCAAACTTATTGTTTTCAAAAAAGCACAATGAAAGTTAGCAGTGAATTAAGAAATAAAAGTGAAGAATAAGTTGGACTGATTTTGAATA
Organism: Schistosoma mekongi; assembly: GCA_034768735.1. Classification (NCBI taxonomy): domain Eukaryota; kingdom Metazoa; phylum Platyhelminthes; class Trematoda; order Strigeidida; family Schistosomatidae; genus Schistosoma; species Schistosoma mekongi. Next base: position 29,592,423 of record CM068307.1, on the reverse strand, counting down.
TTTATTATATTAAAAACCCAATGCAATATGAATAAAATCCATAGGTTATAAAACGAATGAATGATCCTAAAAATAGTTTGAGGCAAACGATAAGGTACATATTAGTAAAATTATTTCGGAAAAATATACCACTGAGTGATCAAATAGTAATAACTGGTAAATGTTCCCTACTTTTGAATACTACATTTCACGCCAATATAATAGGACGCATAAATTTACAATTGAGTACACTTGTCCTTTAATCGACTCATCTACGTAAGATGTCAAGAGATTAGCCAGCTTTCTGAATACATATCTAGTTTGTATTTAAAATTAATACACCAGGGCTGATGAAACATTCAATTCTTAAACCCAGAACTACTTGCCTGATTTGCCATTCCAAAACATAATATCCCCAAAAAGTACAATAATTTACTGCATGTCACAAATATATTGTTTGTACATGCCAGAAAGTTGTAAACTGTTGGGGCAGCTCCCGGAAACCTCAGTGAAGCCTCCAAAACCCTTGAAAGATACAAGATATTTCATTTAACCAATTTTCTGGAATTCCGACGTTGCATGTTCTGATTGGTTAATGGGTAGCACTTTATAGTCCGGATCGGATAGGTTATAATGATAGTTTTATTATTTCAGGAAACTGCAAATATACGAACATTTTGTACATAACTCACTCTCTCTCACTTACTGAAATAAAGATTCCTTTCTACTTGTCTTCTGTCTTCTGAATTTGCGTCTAGGAGGATTCAAGACATTCGAGTGATGAAGCTGTCCGCAGTTAGTCAGGCTATCAAGTACGAGTTACAACATAATGAATTAAGTTGTACATTTGTAGATTATTCACTTAAAATGATCTGTCTTTGGAACATAACTTATAGTCTCATAGTTTCCGCGCTATTTGAAAATTATGTTATGCTAATGAGAAACTTGATTTAAATTACATAACAACCTGAATTCCTATTCTCATATTACATAATTTCATGATAAAGATAGCAAAATACCTTCGATTCGTCCCTAGAAAGAAATATGATAGAAATGAGAACATAAATCCAACATAAATAATGGTAGAATCGAGGTAGTTTTATGGAAATATGTATTAAGTCTACCTGTTTGTCTACGTTACAGGTTGATGTTGATTGAGTGTTACTGAAAACCAGAGCGTACTTTACAGCTGTTTCGTTTCGGTATGGAGTTCTTCAGCAGTACGCATCCTCGATTTCACCGAAACATTGAACACGACTCTTCATGTCACTAATTCAGACGTCCAATTGTTGATCGAATTTTAGAGTTTAATAATAAGGCAAAGCCGTGTTCCCTGATTATAAGTATCACATAGCCGAGATCAATGTGTAGTGAATATAAATAGCATATTATTAAAAACACATCTGCAAACCATGTTAACTAGGATATATCCTGTTCCCTTATAATTACTTCAATTTCAAGAGTCTACAGTGGAACAAATTGTAAAGACAAGCAAAGAATCAACAGAATTCAGTAGGATATTTTAAAGTAAAATAGGACCCTACTTATTTTTTTAGTGAATTTTTATCTTTTTTTATTTCTTTCTATCCACGAAAAAGAACATTTCTTTGTAATTAACTAATTTTGCTTTAAAATTGACAAATGATAAATAAATAAAAGCCGAAGAAAAAAATCCTCCCCCTTTTGTCGAAAGTGTAATGGAGATTGTCAAATTGTTGACATGGAATACAACATACGCTTTGACAATTGTTTATTATCTTCCACCACGTCTTTCTTGTTTTCTTCTTCTTCAGTACCACTATATTTCAGCAATATCCTGATTTTAAGACATTTTTTCAGCACTGAAAAGAAATATTTGTAAATAATTGACTAAATAAGCAATATTAGTACACATAGGGATATATATATGTATATATTATATATATAAGTATAAACAATTTACTGCATTTAAGATGTAAACCTTGTACGGAAGTATCTAGCTTGTGATTACTTTATATTTGATATTGAGCTAGAATGATAACAATATTCTATTGTTCGATTTGTCTTACCTTTTCGTCAGAAATCATACATGCAACATGTATATTATTTCAGGAAACTGCAAATATACGAACATTTTGTACATAACTCACTCTCTCTCACTTACTGAAATAAAGATTCCTTTCTACTTGTCTTCTGTCTTCTGAATTTGCGTCTAGGAGGATTCAAGACATTCGAGTGATGAAGCTGTCCGCAGTTAGTCAGGCTATCAAGTACGAGTTACAACATAATGAATTAAGTTGTACATTTGTAGATTATTCACTTAAAATGATCTGTCTTTGGAACATAACTTATAGTCTCATAGTTTCCGCGCTATTTGAAAATTATGTTATGCTAATGAGAAACTTGATTTAAATTACATAACAACCTGAATTCCTATTCTCATATTACATAATTTCATGATAAAGATAGCAAAATACCTTCGATTCGTCCCTAGAAAGAATATGATAGAAATGAGAACATAAATCCAACATAAATAATGGTAGAATCGAGGTAGTTTTATGGAAATATGTATTAAGTCTACCTGTTTGTCTACGTTACAGGTTGATGTTGATTGAGTGTTACTGAAAACCAGAGCGTACTTTACAGCTGTTTCGTTTCGGTATGGAGTTCTTCAGCAGTACGCATCCTCGATTTCACCGAAACATTGAACACGACTCTTCATGTCACTAATTCAGACGTCCAATTGTTGATCGAATTTTAGAGTTTAATAATAAGGCAAAGCCGTGTTCCCTGATTATAAGTATCACATAGCCGAGATCAATGTGTAGTGAATATAAATAGCATATTATTAAAAACACATCTGCAAACCATGTTAACTAGGATATATCCTGTTCCCTTATAATTACTTCAATTTCAAGAGTCTACAGTGGAACAAATTGTAAAGACAAGCAAAGAATCAACAGAATTCAGTAGGATATTTTAAAGTAAAATAGGACCCTACTTATTTTTTTAGTGAATTTTTATCTTTTTTTATTTCTTTCTATCCACGAAAAAGAACATTTCTTTGTAATTAACTAATTTTGCTTTAAAATTGACAAATGATAAATAAATAAAAGCCGAAGAAAAAATCCTCCCCCTTTTGTCGAAAGTGTAATGGAGATTGTCAAATTGTTGACATGGAATACAACATACGCTTTGACAATTGTTTATTATCTTCCACCACGTCTTTCTTGTTTTCTTCTTCTTCAGTACCACTATATTTCAGCAATATCCTGATTTTAAGACATTTTTTCAGCACTGAAAAGAAATATTTGTAACTAATTGACTAAATAAGCAATATTAGTACACATAGGGATATATATATGTATATATATATGTATATATAAACACATTTACTGGCATTAAGATGTAAACTTGTACTAATATCTAGTCTTGTGATTACTTTATATTTGATATTTGAAGCTAGATGATAACAATAAGTTCTATTGGTTCGATTTGTGCTTACCAGTTTTCGTCAGAAATCATACATGCAACATTTATATTAGTTCAAGACTATCATCAACTATTCACTGACGAATATGATTGTATAATGGTACTCAAATATTAATACTGTATTCCCTCTCATTTCAAATCAAAGTACTGACCTCGTATAAACAACTTCAAGGCACTGGATATCGATTTTGTGTTGTTTAAGGCCTCTCATTAGAAATGAGCATCCACAACTCTATTGATAAATACATGATGACGTTTTCAGTATAATATGATTTGTGGATATATTTCAATTTATTTGTTTATACCACAGACTGACTGCAGCTAGACAGACACTTTAAATCGTACTAGTTTGATTATAAATGACTAACCTTGACATTGATCCCTAAGGTTCAATTAATATGTTTCAATTGATAGCGAATTTTACTAGTTAGAGAATACGACAAAGATAGTCAGAGATTGTCAATTCAATGTGAGCATTCGACGTACATGTTGTTATTGAGGGGTCAAAATCTGAGATAAAAGTCAACCAAATGGCTTCCACTTATCATTGACTTTTATAGACACAGGAATCGCTGGTTGTGAAACAGTGAGCAAGCAAATGTCCTAATGATAAATTTACTAATTGTACGTATGGAAACTGCAGAACATTTGAAATCTTTTCCAAAACCATTTTATTTATAATGTTTAGTCTATTTTGAATTCTGCTGATCCATTATGATTATTATTAACTTTCATCTCATTATAATGCTATCTAGTCAGTTGACACAACTTTATGAACGGTTTTCTTACTTCAGTATAATGATATCAACTTGATAAACATTTACTATAGATCTTCAATTCTTTTTTTTAAGCTTATATTGAATAAAATTGTTAAATTAACACTCTATAATTGTGTCTATATTATAAGTTACTGTAAATATGTTCTTGTTTGCAGTTTGAATTGATTATACTGAAAAATATTTATAAAACTGTCAACTAAGTAGCTTATTCAATACTAGTTGACCTATTATTTTTGTGCTTAGATTTCATTGGAAATACTACTTATATTTACATTTTTAATGATGAATACAAACATAGAACTCGATTTCATTTTAGTGTTAATATGATTGATGATATGCACTATTCTGATTCGTTAAATAAATGCACAGGTAACTGGGAATTTAAACCATTATTGTTGAAAACACCAATGATAATTAGTTTAGAAGTAATATTGATTTTCAAACCTAGTAAACAATCACATAATTGATCTGATATGGTACCAGGCAGAAAATGTTAATAAATATTTGATATTATTTTCATTTTAGGGTAATTCATATCTCTTAAATTCAGAATTCAATAAACTGTCAGTATTGATCTGTCATACTCCTAAAGCATGAAGAAAAGTGAACTAATCTTTAACACTGAAAAGATATTATCCACCTTTTCTAGAATTAGTTACCAATAATCATTGAAATTACTCTTAAAAGATTCATTTAAAAACTAAGCAAACCATCAATCTCGAACCTGTCAAGCTGTCAAGTTAAAAAGTTTTATGACACTTGACAGTGAACAATTACGTATTTGTTATCTGCATTTATCACAATGACCTCACTTTGGAACTACTGAATTTGTATTTGTCATTACTTCTTCATATGTTCATTAATTATACATATATCAAGATAACTAATGGCGATTGTAGATTACCTGTAGATTTATCTGAAGGTTGACAGTGTTCGGAATATAAGTAATAATGGTAAAAACAGTTAGTAATTAAAACATGGAAAACATAAAACAAATAGTTGATTTAGGGTGGTGATTGGCACTTAATTTGTTATTAAGTTGAAATGGTTACCTTATGTGGAGTTGGTATTTTTATTTGATTGAATACGTCATAGATTGGTGTTGGTGGAGCACCATTGAAAACCATGGAGTATCGAACTCAATTTGTTGTTTATATTCGACGCCTGCTCAGTGCTGCTGATGGTTAAGAGTTCAAGACTTGAAAGTCCCTTAAGAAATCGATGATGTTTATTACTAATAAGTTACACTCTAGGACGAATCAGCCATTCAGTGCCCTCTAGTTTACAATGTTGTCCAGCCATGATTAATGTGCGACGAACAAAAACAACAAATAGTTTGGAAATATTGATAATCATGTTGGCGTGAGCATTAGTATAATTTTTTATCACATGAATAATAAAGTGCTGAATTCACGAGACGAGCTCAAATTACATTTGATATGTTCAATAATTAGATTGTTCATACAACATGTAACAAGCAATATGATTAACTTTATTACAAATAGTCTTAATTGTATCAGTTTCGTGAATGTTGTGTGACAAATAAGAAATCGTAAACTTCAGTTTTGTTATATAAGATAGCTCTTCGAAACCTGAGCTTGCTCTGTATGTATGTGAGCAGTACAAGTTGTTTCATGTAAATGTTCGTAAACTGATTACTGTGAATAGATAATAATGAATTTAGTAATTTCACTTTTTATCACCTCGTACAATAAATATCTAATAGAATATGAAACAAGACATTTTCACTGAATCGTTTATGATCTAAAATATCAGTTTTCAAAGCTAACAGTAGTTTCTGAAGGATTTTGTGTTTCAAGCTTTTGTTTATGTAGTTTAACATCATTTAGATAACTGGTAATCAACTAGAAGCAATAGATAGTTATTTCATTCCAGTGCAGTTTCCTCACTTGTAAGGATCTATGACCACCTGTTCTATTTAACTAATTTATTGGAGAGTACCTATTTGTGACTCATCAGTGTACTGACAGCAAATGTACATAGCAAAGGCAGTAAGGTTTTCCATTCATTATGTGCTTCACTTACATATATATATGTATATATATATAGTGATAAGTTTTGCAAGTGAAAGCTTAGGCACCAACTTCCGAAGCCCTTCCGAATTCTCATAATTACGTTATTTTTTAGACCCAATACAAGAAAGGAGGGACGTGTAGTAGAGTCACTGCTTCAAAGAAAAGTTTGAGCTCGAGATATGCTATTTATACGTTTTTATGTGTCCTAAAGACTTCAGTAGTTTTTGAGTGTGTAAAAAACCGTCGGTGGGGGGAAACCAATACTTGTCCTCCCAGGATATTGAAAAAATCTATTATTCTTCAGTATTCCATTTAGGACTTCCGTAGGACTCAGACTAGTAGAAGTATATTAGGTATCCTCGTAGCTTCCTAAGACTTTACCACCAGGTCACTGGAGACTTTCAACCGCACATATTTACTTATTTAGCACTTTCGGCTATTTTTTCACTCATTTAGTCGTACTACACATTAGAGAGTAATCATCATTAAAGCTCCCGTTATAAACTCCTGAAGTTATTAATAGCTGTCTTCTATACACATGCTAGTGTAGTTAGTACATTCAAAAGTACTCACTCACCAAATGAAAAAAAATGACGGAAGGTTATGCCTGGATGCATCATATTTATTGAGTATCGAAAATATTGTAGATTACCACGACCATCTATTAAGTACTGATGTAGTAGATATGAAATCGCAGTTGATTAGCTAACTAACTGCCAGTTATACAATTTTTATAGACAAATTATTGGTTAATAATCGACATTATGATTCTAATATCAGACAATACAAAATTGTCTGTATAATTTACTATTGTTCATTACATTAGTACATTTAAGAGATTACTCCCTTAAGTAATAATAATTCAATAATAGAAATGTTATCCTGACAAGGAATTCTCCACATCAATTGCGCAATAATGCAATCAGTTTCTGTTTAGTATCCATCTATTAAAAAAAAATTTTCTAAGTATTTTTTTCAATTATCAGCACCTGTTGTACATATTTAGTCATAAATATTAACAAACTGTTCACATTTTACAACTCTTTACTCTTGTTTTCTATTACAACGAATAGACAAGAGAGAAGAACACACCAGCAACTATGGTGTTTCTATTAGAGTTTTCTAGTATTCACTAATGCGATAATTTGTACGTCAATTACATAATACAATGTAAGTATATAGAAAATTTATCGTTTATAATTATTTAGATAAAACAAATCTAAAATAGAAAGATTGATCGCGATATTTGCAAAGTTGGAAAATAGTTTGTCGACACGTTTGAACACACTGGTTTTATTAACGTGAATAATCACTGTCTACTCGACGTGGATAAATTTTAACGTCATTTATAATCATAAGTATCAAGAGATTCCATACTTGTTGCATTTTACTGAATTCATTGACATAAGAAAGCAGATTTACATATTCTTAAGGATACTGATGTAAGAGTTTTAGTTCCTTGGTGCTCACATTTTTCAACATTTAGTTGTGTTCATTATTATGCATTCATTTTCCTCATTTCATCTTGCGTCTCGTCTGAACTGTTCAGTTTAGTTGTTTAATCAACCCAATTCTGTATACCTTGTATCCGTTTTTCTTCGTCTAAACTATTCGCGTTACTTAACGTATGAATATTTAACCATATGAAGGTATCTCATAATTCCTTCCGTGTTTAATGTTTCTGTTATTATTTTCTATTCATGATAACTCTTCTAATATGATGATTCAAAAGTTATAAAGCACCTGATGCGAAACTACGGAATTTATTAGGATGAGCACGTAACCCTACTATTCAGCTATGATTGTCACTTCTCTATTTTCATATTTATGAATCGAAAATCTTGTATAAAATGTATTAGCAATAAAATCATTAATTCTTTCATTGTAGTTATCATATGATTGATAAGCCACATAAATCGTCATGTCCTCTAACCTTCAGTTGGAACTTCAAGAAGTCAAAAGAGTAACTCGATTACCAAGAATTACACAGTAAAATACAAAATACAGTATAATATTAACCAATGATCTATAATTCTTTGTAAATGCAGAAGTGAGTAACATATATTAACAAATTATCAAAATCTTAAAGATAATAGAAACAAGTAAATAGAACTAAAGTTGAGGCAGCTTACAGTTAGAACTATAAATACAAATGCAATAAAATTTCCACAACGTCCATCCAAGATTCAGCTGCTAACCATAGTGTAATTTTATTAAATAAACGGCAATATCGAGACATTTTGTTTAAGATATACACATAACAACCAAAACCAACTGACTAACTGACATCATCAAAAGGAAAGCCTAGATCTTTACAAGTAACTTGAACAAGTTAGTGACTATTTCGATTCAAATGCCTGAATAATGACACGTTATCGTTTAAAGTAGAATCCACTAGATTCGAGTCTTAATGTGCACATCAATATTCATTCGTCAAAACTCATGTCCTAGATTCTACTTTACTTAAGTAGCCAGTTATTTAGGTTTCCATTTTTCATTATTACTCCTCTTCTTAATAAAGTGTAGAGAGTAGACTAAAGTATTAAATAACGTTTAAACTAATTATAAAGTATGTCTATTTGTATTCGTTAACTTGAAAATCCAAAACAAAGGTAAATGATTTCTCAGATTATATCTTATAATCAAAATCATTTACAACAGATTTCATAAACATTATGTTTGAATAAATAAGTATACGTAGAAAACAATCGAAATAAAGTAATCAATCAACTTTCTGTATTTACTACAAGTCATAATAAATAAACGTTAATTTGACTGGAAATAAAAACATCGCAAATACTTTTTAAGATAAGTTATTTACTGGAAGTCAACTAGAAATCCAGCTTAATCGACTTTTCATGCTAGTCCACGCTTATTTAATAAGCTTAAAATCTCGCAATAATTATCAGCTCCTAGATTTCAGTTACACCTATTTAGTGAGTGTTCATTAGCACAAAACTCAATTTCAGGATTTCCCGTAAATTACACCCAACTAAATAAACTTCGAAATATAGTATACATAGTGCTAATTCATTAAGACATGTCGCCATATTACTACCAGGTGATTGAAAGAGCTCATTCATCGATAAACAAAACTAGGTAAACTTGATGTTAGTCATTACTCGGTCAGCAATCATTGTCAACTATAAATAATAATATAAGAAGGAACCTATGTGTCAGTGTATAATTTTCTTTTCAGTTACTTAAAGAGAGAATTAAATCAGTATCATCATTATCATAGTCATCATCATTATCATCACACCGACAATGTATTATTTGTTTGTTTAACTTTTTGTCAAGTTCAATCAACACCTTTAGGGAATATGTGAATAAGTGAATGAGTATGTGGGCGAGTGAGAACTAATTCATATTTATCATTTAGAACACGCCTAATGTTTAATTCATGATATCCATTTTCATTAATGAATTTCCACTGGACTGAAAAAGCTACATACAGTAACAGACTGATATTTCAAATTAGATTTGCAAGCTAAAGATAATCTTTCAAATTTATTTATCATCATCGACACAACAATTTGTAATCTCCCCGTTCTATTATAGGTAAGTACGACCTTTCAAGTTAACCTAATGTGAAAGATGATAAGTAACCATCATAAACATTATTCCTCCCCCCCCCCTTATGTAAATATCATATGTTTCATTTGACCTAGAAGTATATTAAGAATGAAAGAAAATACGTAATCCCTACTTTTATGCATTATTAAGAGATATCTTTGTTTCATTGTATGAATATAGCGAAACATACAACTAATAATGTGATTCTTCTGTATCATGTAGTCCAAAGCAGATTCAGATGATGAGGTCAGTAAATTGTTATCATCGTTAAAAAATTTATAGTAAAAATAATTTATTCATCGACGACTATCCTAACCATAACTATATTTGTTTATTATCGAAGGAAATTTTCAGAGATTGCTAGATTTCTCGGTCTATATGGCTAATTAGTAGAAATTAGAAATAGTTGGACAATTGTTTTACCCCAATATCGGATTCCGCAGTGGATTACAATATAAATGACCTCACCAAGATTTGAAACCTTGACATGCAGACGTTGCAGAAAGTACAAACCTTTAAACTGTCTAGTCGCAATTCATTGATTGTATTTCCACTTCTAGTCGTTGTTCATTTTAATACTTGTGAACTTAACATCGAATTCTATAAACCAGACAGCAAAAATGGTATGACAATGGACAAGTATCATGTAGTGTTTTCAACTGACTAGTGAAAAATGCTATGTATCTCAAAACTTTTACTTGAATGGCTTAAAAAAAAAAGGCTTTTTGGTAATCACCACTTTCAAAATTGGTGGTTTTTTTTTATCTTATCACTATTAATGTTTTGGACTTCACTTGGTCAGACACTGTTGTCATATGTATGCACTATTTGAAGCGAATGGACTGAGTTCCACTCCCATTGTGAAGATCTGCACTGACATGTATCCAGCCCATAAGTCCCAAATAGGACGAAATGCCCATTCGGGATTCCACTTATCAGCCACAGTTTTAATAATACTTGGTACTAAATAGTAATATCAAGACAATCTACTCAGAATGCACATACAGCAACAGTGACTTCCCGTTTTGGAGTCCTTAATATTTAAAACTAGAGAAAATAGATCCTTATAAATAAAATGTATGCCTACTAAAAAGTATGACTAGCTGGACCTAGCAGCCAAATAGGTATTGTAATAGAGTTTAAATCCAGTGGAATAAGTTTGAATTCAGGTATGGATATATTAACTTGATATGAACTAACTTGGACAAAGAGCACAGGGTAAATTTTTCGAAGAGCTTGTCAAGTCTTACGGTATTATTGTGGAGCTAGAACCGCTTCATAACACTGGCAAATATTAAGATTCTAATTCAGTAATCCTAACCCTATATGAATATTTCTGTTTCAATCCAATATGAAACTATAATTGAACATTACTGAGGCGTCCTTTCAAAAACTGAATTCAAACGACTCTTTACCTTCGATGTTACTTGATTTTTAACGGTTCAAGTGTTCATAATGAAATTCATATTATGACTGTAAAAAATCATTAAGTAACATAGAAGGTACAACAAAACTAAACTAATATTCATCAAATATTTTTCAGGCAAAATATCGTATCTGCTCACTGGCGACTTTGATAAAATTTAATAATAAAACAAACCAAATCACTTCTGAGAATGATGCAGCTGAACATTGTACTATTTGTACATAACTTCAGATGGAAGAAACGACTGTCAAATGTTTATCATTCCCATAACGTAAAACACTATTTGTACCAATCATCACAGAAACGACTTTTTTCCCTTCAGTTTCGCGCTTAAATGAATAGGTCATATGAGGACACGATATTAATGTAAAAAACGCTTCAACGAAGAAAACTTTTCATGCGATATTATTTACTAAAGCTGTGCAGTTATATTCATAACCAATTAAAAATCGTAAGTACGCAGTTAGAGCAGATAGATTTTATTATGATCTACGAGTCCAATTTCGCATGTGTACCCGTAGCAGTGCCTATCACAGTGATCTACTGGCCATCTTTATTGAGAAAACTGTTTCGACAGGCGAAGAACTTTATTGATAGACCATAATCGAATGCACGGGCGTAATGTGTCTTCATGCATACCTTATAGCACATGTTCAACCAATAATTTGGGACCTTGCTTGGTGTTCCCAAATTACTGAGGAATTTGTAAACTAGTAGGCTTCAAGCTTGAGTAAATTATTTAAGCCAGTTACATCAGTACTCATATTTCTTTATTCCCATGTCGTAACACCTCTGTGCATCACATATTAGATAGGCTGACCTATCAGATTTTGTATTATTGCCAAGATAATCGAAAGCGTTACTTTTAGGTAACAAGCATTAAACGTACTTAATAAGTCGTTGATTATATTTCATGATCCTATGCTATTTAAATGCACTGCGTTGCGATTATCGAAATAACAGTTCAAGTGAATTCACATTTAGTTTTAATGACTCGACAGCTTTCCATATAGTGAAAACCTTTAATAAACTAAACGGCAATTTGAAACTGTATAGTAGAAAATAAAATAAAAATGTCGACTTAAAGAATAACAACAATAATATAAGTAATCCAAGAATGTGAGTGAAAAATCTTCAAAACTAAAATTGGTGCACAATTATTATTTGGAAAGCAAGATAATATTACAACTTGAACTTGCGGTTTACGTGAGTACACTTCAGGTTTGTAGTGATGAGTCACTGACTCTGCCTTTTGTGCCATAGACTGGTAGTTTTCATTTCATTTAAGCCAGATTGTCTAATATTACAGGTGTTTTGAAAAGCTGAATCGGAAGGAACTATATGATCAGAACTAATAAGATGCTCAAGAAGAGAATTATCGAGATTTTTGTTACTGCCTTTATACAATTATATCGATTAATACTTTGGAATATGCTTAGAGATAGTATGATTTATGAGGTCCTGAGTTGGTTCTAAAATCATTTGCCAGTAGACTTAAACAACTCTAAGGTCTGCTAAATAGAAATGTATCCATAATCTCCCCTGGTGATTGCATATTTTAAGATTCCTGTTGGGGTATTGTTCATAAACTCAACTCTCACAGAATGTTCCTACAGGATATCCTAGGTATTCATTTTACTTATTTTATAGGTTTCATGATATGATATGATACCGTAGAAAATTAATTTTTCTCAATTGAATTGTATTTATTTTTGATTAATAACCCATTTGGTTTCTTTCATTACTTTAAATTACTATAGCTTAACTCACGAATGCTTGTAACCATCTTATAGAGGTTCTTTAATGAAATTATAAAATTTGTTTCTGTTTATTAGTGTGAAATGACCTTCAACGAAACAAATGTAAAGCAATCCCATTTTCTATCTTTTAAATAAGGTTTAAAAAATAGGCTAGAATTGATAAAGTTACTAGTAGGTTTAATATCATTATTATTACAGATATTAGTATGTTCATTAGTAAAATGAAGAACAGTTGTTTAGTGATATATGTTTTCCTTGCCTCTAAGGCATGCATTTGTTCCCTAACGCCTGCCTCACCACCACCCTCTCTCTATCTCAGTTCCATCATTTACTTTCACTTTTATTTAAAAACAGCCTGCTAGATTCATTCAAAAATGATAAGTATTGATTACGAGAATGAGATTGTTTATTCCACACACTCACTTGGTTGCTCTCACTTTATTTCTCTGACATGCGCATTCACTTTCTTCCAATACCTTTGATCATGTTTAGTATTAGCATGCAAAGTAAACTATGCTTGCCATTTCTAGTCTTATTATCACACTATTTTGTTTTTCATTCATACAACAGTTATTTATCTGTTGCCTATTATATTATTATTGTTATTATTACTAAAATGACTACTTGAATAAAGTTTGGCAATGAAAGAATGGAAACAGCTGGTTATTAACTACTAGATTCGTTTTTATACAAAAGAAATAGTTTTATATCTATCTACATGAAATAGTAAAGTCTGTTTCATACATTCACATATTGTATCTATCACTGCAGATTATATGAAATAGTGGAAATTTTAGGAGCAGCGAATACACACAAACTTGTAGTAAATTAATCAGGAAAACACTAATTAGAGTGTATTTTTCCCAAAATAAATAGTTTAAACTAACCTATATATATATGCCATGTAAATCGGGAATATGTAGTTAGTAACTAATTACAATTTGTATTGGAATCTGTTAATATTTTCAGAGCGATTCTACCGCTTTACTTAATCAGACATATATATATATATATATATATATATATACTGGTTGGTATCTAACTAGGGATCAGCCGATCCGCTCATTTCAGCCTTACAGTAGTTTAGTCGTTTCCTGAGTAAAGATCACAGACTTTGGGACTGAGTGACTCGGAATCGGATACTCTGGGGAACATTTTGGATATGATGTCTACTCATATTAGTTACACTGAACAGTGAAATATTTCAGAGTACAGCATTCTCGTATTAGCTAATCACTGAGTACTAGTGACCGATGTCATGTTAAGAAGAATTAACGCCCTGTTGATTCCATGTACACCATACTGACAAATATGAACTCGCATGAAACCCAAGTCAATAAGGATTTCAATATGGATACAATTACGCTGTATATCTAGAACTGGTCGATGTTATAATTGTTATTTCGTGATACCACATTCAAATAGAATAATTTGAATAGCACTATGTTTATTTGTTCTTCTCGCATACTTCATTTCTTTGTATTAAACATTCGTTTTGTGTTCTTATTAACTAATTGGTCTGATGTATTTTAATATTTTCCTATTTGTAAGCTTTTGTTCAAGTTAATAACTGTTGATAATTTATTTTACTGTTCACAAATTATAGTAAAAGTGCTTATCTGTCTGTTATCCACATTTTTGACCTAGTTTATTCTTATTTATACGAACTTTGTAGTCTCGTAATCTATGTGCATAAATGCATGAAGTTTCGGGCCATCCTGGTAAAAGACTAAATAGGTTTAACTTTTCTGATTGTTGAATTGAGCAAGTTGCAGGGTGCAGGAAAGGAGAAACATATGAAAATGAATACTACATATTATGATTCTTACACTTATGTTTCACACTATTTTATGTCAAAAAGTATACATATTGTTATTTTCAAGATTCTATTTGAATAATATATGTAAATAACATGAATAATTAATTTATTAAAACAAAGTTGATAATTGGAAAATTTATTACACTATTTGAATAGTTGGATTAATAACAGTTCACAAGTTTAAAATGCTGAAGTTATCCTCAATATTGCCAGTGTTCACAAGGTGTATATTGCCCAATGTTTTCATTTTAGCAAATGAATGTTATCTAATGTAATTTATGTTTTTCCATTAAAGTTTTCATTTCAAACCATAAACGCCTACTATAGGTAATATTAATCTGAACAGTAGCCGGTAACTCCAGTCATCATTGAATGACATTCATATATACTTTGAAACTTTTTTGTTGAAAAGTTATAAATATGAAAATCAATCTCAACAACTAATCAAAGTGACATTCTCTTTTACTTTATTGCTCTTATTATAATACATTTCATTGAATGACTGATTTATGCGAATTTATTGAACATTTTAAAATATATATATATAGTTTTATTGCATGTCAAAAAAGGCCAGGCAAACTCGACGATGAAATGCCAGAAAAAAAAAGAATTAATCGAACAGATTTATTTATTGACAATCAGTGAATTCATTTAATAAGATTTATGTTGTAAATTAGTGAGTATACAACACACATATGCATAATATGCATAATCATATACAAACACTATATATTTGTCAAGTTTTTCTTGATTGAAAGCGATTCTTTTCAGAAATTTTCGTTGAATGATTTATGTAGTTATGATTAATTTGTAGATAGTTGAAATTACAAATCTATTTTCATAAAAGAACTATAAGTTAAGTGAATACAAATCGAAAGAATGTATATAATCCAGTATGTATGTGTCATATGTAGTCTAAAATTTTCTATTTCCCTTCTTAGGTATATGGTCTTGGATTTGATACCTACTCCTATGAAGTATACGGAAAACTAGAATATTTCAGTGAACAACATTCTCATAGTGACATATCATTGAGTACGAGTACCAACCGTATTCTATAAATATTTGTTTTCCTACTATTAATAAGTAGATACAAATAAGTTATGAGAACAAATCGTTGTTGTTTGGACTTCCAACTCACTTTCCACTTTTTCCAACCAATTGTTGTCTAGTGAAAGTTAATGTGTGATAAGAAACTTAAAACTTAATAATTTCCGTAACAACTTATTACCATAATCAGAACGTGCACACTAGTGGCCGAATTTGAAAAGTAATTTCCTGAGTGCATCCATAACTAGTGTATTCAACGATGTTTATTGTTCGAAAGCCTCCAGCCGTGATCGATGATGACTGGATAATACCCAAAGTTGACTGAATTTAGAAATGTAAACGACCACTGTTTACATTCTGAGTTTATCATTATCAAAGAGTGAAACATGAGACAACTCCTTCTACATGCACGGGTGCTTTTTCATATTAATTGCAACGCAAACGTTTTTTCGACTTACTGTTAATAATGTTGCTATCTAGGAAATACAGTCTAAATGTATTTTAATTAAACTAGCCGGTTCAGATGATTTTATATACATCTTAAAAACAAACGACGCATTATTAGTATATAGGTTTATTTCATATGAGTAGGTTACAATTAAACCATCCCACGACTCTTTAATTTGATGTTGTGAATAAACGCTAATCAGATAACCACTCAAAAATGTGAAGGATTAGACAGTTATTTCTTCCTAATACATAACTCCTAAGTATCTGGGTTTAATGATGACTATTAGTTCACAAATCAAAGGTTTAACCTTCAGTCAATCGGCAATATTGCGTGACAATTATTAGTTGATTGCTTTGTTGGTGACATTTGTCATCCAACAGCTAAATACAACTGGTCACAACTTACTACAGCTCTCATTATTCATTCTCAGAGTTAATCACTAATAACTACGTGAAAATATTTCAGAACAGAGAAGTAAAATCAATTATATTGGAATCTGATAAGCTGACCAGTATTTTCTGGCTTTTATGCTTATGAAACTAATGTAAATTCATGATATAAGATTGGAATTCACGAATCCCACAAACCTTAATTATGATACATTATATGAATTTAGATGTAACTTATGAGACTTCCTTATATAGTACAATTCATTATTATTTATGCTACATATACTTTGTTTTTTCTCCGATTTACTTTAAATTTACCTTTATTGTATCCTTTCTATATCTAACCTTTGTAATACAAGGTTCTGATCTTGTTCCTTATTAATAAGTAGATACAAATAAGTTATGAGAACAAATCGTTGTTGTTTGGACTTCCAACTCACTTTCCACTTTTTCCAACCAATTGTTGTCTAGTGAAAGTTAATGTGTGATAAGAAACTTAAAACTTAATAATTTCCGTAACAACTTATTACCATAATCAGAACGTGCACACTAGTGGCCGAATTTGAAAAGTAATTTCCTGAGTGCATCCATAACTAGTGTATTCAACGATGTTTATTGTTCGAAAGCCTCCAGCCGTGATCGATGATGACTGGATAATACCCAAAGTTGACTGAATTTAGAAATGTAAACGACCACTGTTTACATTCTGAGTTTATCATTATCAAAGAGTGAAACATGAGACAACTCCTTCTACATGCACGGGTGCTTTTTCATATTAATTGCAACGCAAACGTTTTTTCGACTTACTGTTAATAATGTTGCTATCTAGGAAATACAGTCTAAATGTATTTTAATTAAAACTAGCCGGTTCAGATGATTTTATATACATCTTAAAAACAAACGACGCATTATTAGTATATAGGTTTATTTCATATGAGTAGGTTACAATTAAACCATCCCACGACTCTTTAATTTGATGTTGTGAATAAACGCTAATCAGATAACCACTCAAAAATGTGAAGGATTAGACAGTTATTTCTTCCTAATACATAACTCCTAAGTATCTGGGTTTAATGATGACTATTAGTTCACAAATCAAAGGTTTAACCTTCAGTCAATCGGCAATATTGCGTGACAATTATTAGTTGATTGCTTTGTTGGTGACATTTGTCATCCAACAGCTAAATACAACTGGTCACAACTTACTACAGCTCTCATTATTCATTCTCAGAGTTAATCACTAATAACTACGTGAAAATATTTCAGAACAGAGAAGTAAAATCAAATTATATTGGAATCTGATAAGCTGACCAGTATTTTCTGGCTTTTATGCTTATGAAACTAATGTAAATTCATGATATAAGATTGGAATTCACGAATCCCACAAACCTTAATTATGATACATTATATGAATTTAGATGTAACTTATGAGACTTCCTTATATAGTACAATTCATTATTATTTATGCTACATATACTTTGTTTTTTCTCCGATTTACTTTAAATTTACCTTTATTGTATCTAACTAACAAGGTTGTAATTACTCTCGTTCTATACATCATAGATCCTTTTTTTGTTATCTTCATATCAAAGGTATTCATGATCTGTTGTGATGCACTTATTTTCATAGTTTCCCTTTTCTTCAACTTTTTGTTCCATTTTAGTTTTTTTTTTTAATAATCCTTTATTGTCGCTCCCTGCATAAAGGGGATAATTTGATTCAACTTCAATGGATTTTTTTGCATTTTACTTCTTGTGACTGCTACTGTTTAGTTTTATCAATTAAGTTTTTGTTACTTCTGTTGTTTGATTTCTCTTCCTGTCGTTTTTTTTTACTCAGTCAGTTTTGAATTTAATTTTGTATATGCTGTTACTGAAAGAGATTATGTGTAAATTCTACCATGATGTTTCAAGATTTGTTAACCATATGTATTGCTTATTTATACCCAAAATGTAATATTTATCTAGTAAGTAATGTTGTTGTCGAAAGTATTAACCTTCAAGTCTGACACCACGTATTGATATCAGTTAAACATTGTCTGTATAACTTGAGGCACTAAATAACTGTTATGTCTCAGTATGGATCTTTCCGATGGCAGTGAGTATCTACAGCCCTACCAGAGATCGAACCGAGGACTTGTAATGCTAAGGCCAAGCACCTATCCTTCAAATTATTCAGTTTTCTTCTAATCAGTGCTAATATTTTCATTTGAATATCACTAGTCCTTTCTGTGATTTACAGCAAACACACAATAATTTGCATGCAACAGGAAATGAATGTATCTTCAAAATGATGCCATTTTGGCGTTTAATCAATTTGTAGGCCATATTTAGGAAAAATGCATATTTCAGAGGACAAAATAGTTCTTGCGACCTATCGTGTACCATCTACAGGATACATTCTCGTAGATACATATACTGGCCACTATTCAGCAGTTACATGTTACTCATGAATGTATGTAGAATAAGAGTTAACTTTGGTTATCGAGTATGTTGTCAAGTGATTTAAACATAATGACGATTTACTTGGACTCGAATTTAGACGATTCTGACTCATTACGTTTGAATAGCTTAGAAGCATGTCGAATAACCAAAGCCATTAAAAAAATGCCTGTATTACTATAACAGTTCTGTAAACAAATATCATTTGAAAATGTAGACTTTGGATATCCCGGATGTTGTTAATCTACTTAAATATATTAAATCGAGAGTGCCTAAATTTTAATCATATTTAAATTACTTGTGAATATGTTAGATATTCAAAGCCAAAAAAATATATACTCCCTAAATGTCCTTGGAAAGTTTAGTACATAAATAGTTTATTATGAGAGATAATTCGATTTAAGCCATTAGTAAAAGAACCCCTCCTCCCACCAACAAACAGATAGGTTCTTTTGATTTTTAATTTCTAGTGAAACTTCAGCTTGAAAATGTAATAATTCGAATGATAAATTTGGTCTAAGATATACGTTGAGATTTATGCAAATTAATTTATTCATTAAATTCAGTTGATTGTTGATTGTATTACTAGTCACTTAAATTAGAAAAATATCATTAATTATAGATCATTAGTGCAATTATTTTATGAGTTTATTGTTACTAAGTTACTGAGATATAGCCTCAATATAATAATAAATTTTTCTACGAGATATTATCAAAACTGTATCACCAGTATATATTATGATTACAGATTAGCTTTCTTTATCACTTTAAGCAACATCCCCAGTGAGTGCGTTACGTTGGACGATTAAAGAGTAACAAACTTTTAGAACTATATTTTAGTAGACTATTTCAACTATTTTAATTTTTGGCTATGTAAGTAATTTATTCTTATCATTGATACGTTCCTCTTGCTCTATCTCCCTGTTTAGCATATTTAACATCAGTGTATCATCTCTCATTTATGAAATACACTTAATTGGGTGCACGTTACCTTTATTGATTACCATTGTCTCTGTTGTTCTATATTAATCATAATCCCCTAATTGACTGGATGTGTGGTCCAATTTGTGTACGTATAAAAGAATGTTTGAAATATAGCACGATTTTGTATGGTTGATTCATCGGCTTCTGTTTTTTCCATTTCTGGCCTGAGTTATAGTGGGTATTGGGCAGACGTACAGGGACCAGCTAGGAACCCTCATTTGCATTCTATGTTGTAATCTTGTGTATACAGGGTAGTATCAACCAACTGGTCATACTTACTAGTTCATAACAGCTTTCTTGCCTGTATAACAGTATTTAGCATCGAAGTAAATTATCTAAATATTCCACAAGCTCTAAATCATTTTATTCAAATTACCCCATAACCAGTAGTTGTGTGTTTGATTTCTTCGTATACACCGCAGATGGATACAAACTACGACCAAATAGCTATTAAGTGCTCCATTATTTTGAATAATATACAAACTTAAACCAGTCTATGAGGTATATAGATGAATTGTCATTCATGAAAATAAAAGTTCTATAGCGGAGTTGAACGTCAGTTCACGGAAATACGAGGTGGTTTATTATTTTAGAAACCTATGAAAATCCCTTTAGAAGTACGAAAGTTGCAAATATTTAGACTAATTGGCGTACGTTGGAAACACTCAATAAAATTTAGCGGAATAAAGGATTATATGTCATGTCCTGATTAGATAATTACCAATTTCATAGTGAATTTCAACTGGTTTTACAGATAATTTTACAACGTCAAATTCATAAATTATCTTATAAGTACTCCATTTTATGTAGATTAACCATTTTTTTCGGTATTAAATTCTCTCCATAATTCCTGCGCTTTTGGACTCTGTATTCAGAAGGAGAAGATTCTTGAGAACTAGGCAGCAACTAAGAGTACGGTACCTATACACTTCAGAACAAGACATGCCAGATTATACAATCAAATGTGACCTGTCATTAACTTGGACAACTATACTCAGGTTTATATACAGCCCAGTTAACTGCATCTATCAATCGAGTACCTTGTTAGTGATAAAATAATGCACGTCTGAGATTTAATTAGTTATAGTCAAATAACTCAATTTCTCATTTAGAATATATATATATATATATATATATATATATATATATAATATATATATATATATGCAATGTGCATATTCATACAGCTATCATGAACTTTTACTGTCATCTTATTATACTACTAAACGCATGAGTATTAGTAATAATACTGCGATTACTACTATTTCAACCTGAATTAATATTAGAAGAGCATACACCCAAGGACTGATTAAACATTATTATTTATTAAAAATACAGCCCTCATCGAAAAAATTATTGCGGAATAAACTATTTAATGATTTAGAATTGGTGTTGCAAATATGGTTATCTAGTAGGTTATCAAGTAAGTAAAATAACAATTCTCATTTATATTAAAACAAAGTAATTGTGACTGAGGTATAGTCTTTTCAATAAGTTCTTATCAGGTTCTACATAGCGATAAATCCAAATTAGTTAATAATCTAAAATGAATAGCCAAGTTTAAGGCGGAAATATTATTTGAATTAGATTATATTCCAAAAATCTGGGAATACTGATGTCAAAATGAATAGTTTATGATGTTAGCTTCAATGCGTCAATTTATGCGTCAATTGAAATTGTCAAGGCGATAGCAATCGTCATCATAAGAATAAGTACATATTGGAGTAAAATATACATAAACTATTTGAATACGAATGAAAACAAAACCAATATTTTGACGTAGGAATACTATGTGCCTTGCATATTAAGTGATGTGAAATAATAAAATGGAGTGTTCATTCAAAGTGTTCATGTGATAAGGGGGGTACGAATAATAGTAATATATGAATAGTAATAATAATAATATTCGAAAAAGCGGATAAAAATTATCGAGAGAAAAAGAGGGCAAATTGAATTAGCTTGCGATTATTGATTTATTTGGTCTGATGTTAGCCATACTTAAAGAAGCGATTAGATATATTACTTTTGGACGCAGAGCTCTGGCTTTTTAGTTCGAATAGCTATTGTCTCTGCCATATGAAGAACTTAAACTTGGTTATTCATTTCGGATTATTAATTTGATTTATAAATGTAGAACTTGATGAGAATTTTTGTGAAAGCAAAATTCTTCGTTCACAATTGCTTTGTTTTAATTTAAATAAAATTAAAAATCACTAAAATTCAGACATTCAAACTAATTCTTTCGAATAACGGATGCTTTATGTCAGATACCTAAAGCCGAAACACAATCAGGCATGTTTTAATACAATAATTGGAATAGATAATCACTAATTATACATAAATTAACAGTAAATATAATTAGAACTCCTCTTCTTTGTCATCAAAATCTTTGTAACCCACTCAATTACTGTATGTTATAAAACAAAGTTATAGTCTGCAAGTGTAAATAGTAAAAGTAATATTTATAAAAAGATATAACTAATCAACATTTTTATGCAATACAAAATTACAATGAATGAATAATGATTATTTGACTCAATGTATTCTGGGTTAAGCAACATCACAGATTATTTGAGCATATGCAGTAGAATCATGTTTGGAGTATTGATCTCTTCAACAGCCACTTTCTGTGAACACTAGTTCAACAATAGAATAAAATATCCTATGAGATTATTCAAATTCGTTTATTGTATAAATCAAAGTGTCGAATTAAGAAGAAACTACCTAAATGATCAACATATTAAAATGTTTGTTTCATGCAAACTAAGATTAAATGTTAATAGACAAAAACTTCTATATTTGTGTTGCATTCATCAATATTATCATAGCTAAATACCTGCTAAAGCCAAGAAGTCGTTGTTCGTTCTGCATGGAAACTTCCAGGTAATGTATGTCATCGACACCTTTAAGAATGGAAATAAATGCTTTCAAATAAGTATATAATAACTAGAAGAATGAAATACGAGAAAATAAATAAATAAAGGTAGATAGATCACATGTAACTTTATTGTTCCACTTAAGAGATAATTATGACAGTTATAAATGATACCGTTCTAGAATAATAAATTGAATAGAACTCACATTAATATGAATAAATACATCTGTATTATTTACGCATTAATTTGTATAAATTAAACTTTAGAATAAATTCATTGTGTCTAAGCAACAAATAAAATACTTTAACCTTGAAATACTAACCAACTTTTCTCAAATTTTCGCTATATATCGATTAATTGATAAAATATTATCGATTCCATTCACGTTTATTATCATTTAATCTACATTGAAATTATTGATTTCATAATAGAAACTTAACAAAATCAAATAATATCGAAATGAATTACTTGCCTCCACCCCCCCACACACACACACACCACCACCAACCCATCCACCACATTATCAACAGTTCTGTACACAGCAATCTAAGATAGTAAACATTTTAATGCGAAGTTTTCGCAATTTTTTTTAGTATAAAATTTTTGTTGATTCAAGTAAAACACGTTCCTTGAGTGTTTTTTTCTGAAGTGACCTTGTGTAAATTAATCACATAAATTAGAATGAAATTCGACTAAAACTTTTAAAAATGATAACTTTTTTTCAGCGTAGGCTTTTGTGAAAGGGTGTGTGTAATCGGCAAGTATAAATTTACCGAGTTATGTGTATATATTTGAATGTTCACACGTTGAATAGTTAGGAGACAGAAATTTGTTACAGTACTGTATATTCAGTACTAAGAATATTTTTTTTACTATAACCAAAGATGTGACATTGAGTAGAGCTATTATTGTAGGCAGGTAATATAATGAGTAAAATGTTTATTATACAAGTGAATATCTTTTTAACGTAATCGCTTATTAGGAGATATTAGAAGATAATGAGTTCGAGTTTCAGTATGAACAACCACACTGGGATGAAGTAGCTACGTACATGTGAGGAAGTCCAAAATAGAACAAAATAAAAGTCGTGTATTCTACTGCGAGTAACATAACAACTTTACTATAAACGGATTAATATTAACACTTTTTTGATGCAGCAGTAAATATTGTCAACGTTTAACGAAGATCATCTAGTTTAAATACTCTAAAATGTGATATTATATGATGCAATCGATTACTCGGTAACCTCTTTAATCATTAAATGAGTTCTCAATTAATAGACGCTTGCAATTTTTTCCTTAAAAAATCATTATTGACTGTGAACATTAAAATGACTGAATTGAAGAATAAGTACATTAATTAGTGTAGTGCCGAAGTGTAACTGAAAGAAATTAACGATAAGTAATGGGACATTATTATTTACTTATCTACCATCTTCAAGAAAATAAATCGTTTTATGTTCATTATGTATGTATAATTGATTTTGCGTTTGTTTTTATGTAAAGTAAGGAATGTATTTATATGTATCTTTGAATAATATTTTTATTCTAATAAATCAATATTTATTATTATTGTGGTAATTCAATGCAAACATCTGTTTGTTTGTTATAAACAAGACGAGAATAAAGTATGATGGTAACTAATATTATTCAAAATTACACAGGCAGCTGTTTTTCATCAAGTATGTAAGTTGTCAGCAGCCCACAGCCATAATCTTTCTTGTACAAGTTTATTGTTCCGATGTAAGTAAGTTATGACCGATCAATGAAGACAGACAGATGCGTGTTGTGTGATACGTGAGTGGACTGTGTAACGTTATGTACAAATATATTTGCAATTTCCTGCCATTTGCATTCGTTGGTTCGGTTATATATTTGGTATTAATACGTTAATGTTTATCGTAATGATGGTTCTTGTTTGGAAGGTCATATTAAGTGTGATTACATAACATGTCATCGAGTATCTGATTTTATGTTTTTTTGTTTAGAGGTTAAGTTGCATTAGAGTATTTCGGTACACTGACATTATCGAACCATGCTTTATGTAACATGACACGGTTTCATACAATTTTTTCTTACTTTTATATTTGAACAGACCAGGAACAACAAACCTTTTAACAATGATAGAACAGGTTGAAATTAATAATAATAATAATAATAATAATAATAATAATAATAATAATAGCTGCATTCAATAGTATGTTTAGTACAATATCAATTTTCAGCATACGGTGTCTCAACAAGTTACTCTTTTCCCATGTACACATACTATTGGATTTACATCATTTCACGTTCACGAAAGTAGTAACACCACCATTACACTTTTACTTGATGACAGAACGATCCTGACGAAAAGTAGATTATGTAGCCAAGATTCCTGAACTGTGATTAAACCACAGTTACAATATATGTTAAGACTAAAGAGAAATTGTAGGTAGTTCAATTTTCCAATAAGGAACTTATAGTTAAGACTAAGAATTTCAGGAGTAGACGTTTGAGGAATATTGATCCTTTTAAAGGCGTGTTGCCAGCCACCATAATTTCTTCGTTTAGACTTTACTGAATTACTCATGATAGGTCTTAACTAAGTGTGTATACTACTCTCTCCAAGTAATTGCTGACTAAATTCCGTATTATTGACTCATTGTATTTCCAGTTCTGGAACATTATTTTTATACAGGATAAATATGTCTTATATATATATAAACAGTAGGGTGTGAAGTTCGAATAAACTATTTAAGTGGATTGTTATCTAGTCTTGCTAAAAAAGTATCAGCGGATATGGAATCAAGTTGTGAAGTAATTGATACCCCCCCCACCCGGCCACTTTGTTTTTGACATTCTAATTCATCACTGAAGATGTAAATCATTTTGGCAACATAGTCAATTTCGTTGATATAAATGCTCCTAAATATAGTGCCAAATTATGTAATTCACTTAGTAGTGACTACTTCAATCATGTTATGGTTACTGTTCCAACAATAAAACCTTTGTCATCAAAATTATTTTTCGATGAACTGTAGTTACCAAAACGACATCCGATGACAAACATTTTTATAGAAGGATTAATATGCTATTCATAACTAAATGAATTGTAATAATGATAAACCATCTCCTATGTTTTAACTAACAATTAACAAGCTAAATATCCCAAAAATAGTACCATCACATTATGCAAATAATCTTATTACTACTACTCACTTAGTATGAATGATGTTTCTAGTTTCATAATTGTCTCCGAAATAATATGTCACAGACTACGTTGTATGGTTCTATATGAATGTTGTACGTTGGGTTGCCTGAGTTGGATGGTTTAGATACGTAGCTTTCGTGTTCGCATTGGACAAGAATATTACCTTTTGGATGGAGTGAAAATCAGTAATTATGATTATCATATGAAGTAGTATGTGTTCTGATAAAATAGCGTGTTTATAAGCAAAGTGAACAGAGATAAAGACAAGGAATGATTGCGTAATGACAACTAATAGTAGAGAAGACAATCAGAAGAAAGTTACGAATAAATGTTGATTGTCGAATGTTGGCAAACTAATTCCGACGAGAAAGGTGACAGTAACTTTCAAGAAATGGCTACCTTGCAATGCAATTGTAGGGAGGAAATGGAGCCAGTGAGGAATTAGGATTTATATTTCCAACTATGGTTCCAAGTTTATAAGTAGGCAAGTCTTCGGTTGCATAAATAAAGTTGAAGTAATATTGATTTGAAAAATTGACTTCGTTAATATAAAGAAATCCGTGAAAAATGCTTTCCAACTATGTGAATGAGTATATACGACTGATCACTGACTTACAAACTAGAAAAACAGATAAATTTTCAAAATATCATCAACCATGTAAAAATGTTAAATGTATTTTAGTTCATTTTGTTAATAGATCATTTTCACAACCCACTTTTGATTGACTACAAATTGATTTTACCCTTTCATAGCTAACCTTAAAGTAACTTAATTTCATTTTTATGAATTAGTTCTACTAAGTGTATAGCCAAGAATCTATTACTGATGTAAAGTAAATCTTTGTGAGAATGTTGGTTTCTCAGGTTAGATAAATTCACATATAATTGAATGTTTGCATTTATGTGTTTAGCTGATTTCAAAAATCTTTTGTTGTGGTATACAGAGGAAAACTCGATTGGCTTTTCAGTTCATTATTAAGTAATGAGTACCGGTTGACAAAATAAAACATACTTGTTTTTATCGCAAACATCAACACGATTTACATTAACAGCTCCATAGTTCGATCTTGTGAAAACTAGAAACTTTGGTATATCTCATATCACTTTGTAATTTGAATGTTATAATGATTATCTTGTTAGTACTTACACAGTTATGTCACATGTCATCCTTTTCTAAAGCACATAGAATTTTGTATTTTTAGACCTTAACATAGCTTTTTTTGTTTATGTTTCACTACAGATTTGATTGCATGCACACAGAGTTATCCAATATACGGCACCCGAACATACTGAATGAAAACCACAAGCATACCGAAGATTGAAAATGAAGTAAAATGTTTGCCTGAAGATTACACTAACATGCGATGTACTAACTAAAAGAAAAAAAGGACCAGGTCCGTCATATTTAATGAACCTCGGCTGAATTTAAAATCTTGTGGTTTAATTGATTTTTTTTCTTTTAGTCGGAATAGTAACCAAGGCAATTTTCGTTAATGAACTTATCAATGTCTAACTTATGTTATAGAGTGCATGTTTATAAATTTATTAGTGTATGTTCACCACTTTTGGTGTACATTAACAAAACAATCTTGTCAATCATTAACTTGCATTCACCTCAAAAATCATTTCCTTGTCTATTATTGGATTCTTCGATATATACATAAGATGACGCGTGTAAAGATGAAAAGTATCTATTAGAGTACATTTGTGTTATGCTTGTGTATTAATATGTGTGTGAGTGAGTTAGTGATTCGTCATATTTTCTACAGGAATTCAATGCGTTTACGTTGTATGTGTGTGAAACGATAATTTTTTGTAGAATAATTATTAACCAATAAGAATTTTGTTTTTGTATACATAACTGTATATGCATAAATGTATATGTATGTGTTAAAGAAATTAGAAACCAGTGCTTGATGATATAGTCATTTATTACTAATTGTATTACAAAAAAAATAATATAACTATCACATGCATATAACATAAATTTATTTGTATGTCTCTTTCACTCTCTTCTATATTTTATCTATTTTGTTTATTCATCAATTTATTTTAATAATAAAATGGTATACAAATATGTATAGAGTGTCTGTTTAAACAGGTGCATTTCTCTGAATAATACTTATGTTGTGTGCATACTTACATATCAATTGGTAACTGAATTTAATACGCATATATACAAAATTCAAAAACTAGAATTCATTTCCAAATTAATAGATAGACAAACATATCAAATTGTCGTATTGGAAAAGTGCTCTGTTATAGATGAAATTAGTCTATTTCATATTATGAGTAAGAAATAGGTAACAAAACTCTATTACTCGATACTAGTTAATTGCTGTGATACACAAAGTTGAGGTCATTTCATTGTCAACTCATACTTTTAATAAGGGAGACATACAATTGTGGTCAATCTCCCCCCACCCTTTTTTCATATAACACGTACGTGCACACATAAATTGCGAGAACATATCAACGTATACTTCTATAGTTGTTAGCTACTAAATCAGATTCCAAAAATATAATAAAGCGGAATATACATATTTATTTCTATATATTCAAGGACCTATTTTCATGGTCTAGATTATTTCTGGGAATACCTAAGTAAGAAATCAAGTTCTTTTTGTGTTTTAACAACGAAAGAATAACTTCTCACTTCTTACCCTTAATATTTTTTCTTGAAAAACTCCTCACTATCACATGCCAACATCATCGAATGATACGTACATTTATCCTGAGTCGACGTCACATCAAGTAATCAATATGCGTTCACCTAACTCAAATGAACAAAATCGTACAGAATCTATGAAAGATCTAGCTGATTGTGTTGAACAAAATAGTCTAAGGGAATTTTTATCTAATGAATCGATTCAATGCTCTAATTCAAAGTCAGTGAATATAAATACAACACTGAGTAGTATGAATGATATCACTATGAAATCAGACCAGAATAGTGGAAAAAACTTCTCAAAAACTAATTATTCTACATATATTTATTCTCATCATCAAAATGGTAATGTTGGTGGTGGAGTTGAGAAAATGTCACGCACTAATTTATATATAAAAGGATTACCAGTAAATTTTGATGATAATCTACTCAGGCAATTGCCACCAGATCAAACCAAAATTAAATCAGTTAAAGCAGCTACAGATGAAGATACCAAATGTCGGGGTATGTCCTATTGTTTGTATTGTTTCATACTAGAAATAATTAATAGCAACATGCTTTTGGTTTGTTATATTTCCATTATTTTATTCAACAACTTAATGCCATTCATATTTCTGACATGAATTGCACTTTGAAATAGTCTAAATCAATGGAAAACTTTTTCTGATACGGCGTAGAAGTTGGTTGTTTACAAATTATTATTATCGTTATCATAGGGTTGAAATGATAAAGAGAAAATGTAGCTAGGATGAATACTTTTGTTAGCGTAATTTCCTCTAAGCTAAAAAATAATTCAATGCTTTATTAGCATTCTTAACTATGCATCATTAGCATCTACTTCATGTAGTAATGTGCTTTTCAATCTAAAACACAAATGTTAGTTCAATTCATTCTAATGGTCTTATCTTGTATTTGATTGTCTTCATAGGTTTTATCAGTTTTAGTTGTCTATTTATTTATGTTGACTGTCTTTTACGGCTAATCTCTTATCATGTGGTTCATTGACGGCTTTAGTATGGGTATGGAATTATATCTCCGCATATAATGGTTCTCAACTGCTTTAAATTCTAGCTTCTTTAAAATCTTTGACATTCTTAGGATCTAACTGGTACTCAATTTTGACGTTTTCCGTAGTGGTCTCCGTGTAGTGATATTAGCAATAACATATCAGGTTGTCTCATTGCTAATTTATGATGATGCACGAATCAGTGAAAGGGTGGACTTTCACTTTTTCAAATTTAACGTTTGTCAAAGTTGGTTCAGTTTGATTTCTAGAGGTCATGTGGTAAAGACAGTCGACAGGTATGCTAGAACCAAAACCAACAGAAATGACCAATAACAAACAACGCCTTTAGAATAATCCAATTTAAATCTTGTGAAATAACTGGAAAATTCACTTATACACGAAGTGGGGGCTAATGATAATATTCTGTCAAATGACAATGAAAGCTTGGCAGGCAAACCATATAGCTTAGGAAACGCAATACCATTAATATTATCATTATTATCAATGAGTTTAAAACAATTTAAATGCCACATCAAGCAGTATATAAGCCTTGAAAGCACTATTATCCGTGTTGTGTCTGCTGAGTGATTTGTGACTTTACAACAACAAGTTAAAACATATTAATTTTGACTTATACTATTATTTTTATGACTATTGCAACTCCGTAGTAGTGACTGCATGTACTAGGATCTCAGTGTACAATACTCGAAATGAATATACATCATTTCAAGTATCGAAGTGTTATTTGTAATGATATTTGGAGTTATGATAGTACTTGTTCATATATGGCACTTATTGAGTTGTCATTAAACCTTACCATAATTCTTTATCTTCTTTCGATTTTGAGTTTAGAGATTGTTTTCCATAATATATATTCAACAAGTTCATTTTTCTGGGACTATATTCCCCATTTGCTTTTTATTTACAACTCCGGCACTCATATTAATAGTGTAATCTCTCTGCAACGATATAGTGCAACAATTTAGATTAACTTTTATATGTTCAGGGGGGGGGAGTTTATGTTTCTTAAAATTGGTTGGCTCAATGACTGCTCTTTTTAAGTAGAAATAACTGAATAACTGAAAATTACTGCAAAAAGTAAAACATTTTTGACATTATTCCCTAATCCTACAGGAGTCAAAGTAAATATTTAATCTTCAATTGGTAAAAATTTCATTTAACTTCGTAACAACTGTTTTAAAACTTTATAACTGTTTATATCCATTGTGTTTTTGTTTATGTATGCATATATATTAACAGATACACATACAATAATTATATAATTATAACTAACTCACTAGTAACCTATCGCATATACAGTTGAAACAGTATGTTGACTTAAGTAAATAGAGTCATGTGAATCATTTTGATGTTGACAGCTTTGTGGTAATGCTTAGGGAGAGAGAGCGAAGGGTAGACAGCTAAATAATGAAACTATTTTTTACAAATCAAAACAAAACATCTCGAATGTATACACTCGTGTGTGAAAAAGTTCCAAATAAAACATTGATTATGATATTAACTGGCAACTTTTCATTGCTATTCTATATGGTTGTAATAATATTTGTTGTTGTTTTGTTGGATTGCTTGCATTAATACCAATAACTGTTGTTAGTAATGTAACATGGTGATCAATGATGCCCAACCAACTATTATTATTATATGAATAGGATTTACTAATTAAATAATCTATTCAACAGCATAATCATGTGAGCCAATCACCGTCAGCAGCGGTCAGTCAATAATGATTGGCATTTGTAAAATATCCCACTCTCACTCAGTATGCACAATACACAAATTTGCCTCAGATTTTTATAATTTGTTAGTCAACCAGTAGTAAATCAGAATAATTCACCTGGTGAATGCTACTGACAAGAGTTAATTACATCTGTAGTGTTAGTGTCGATATTTTAATATTAATGGATATTTTTATAAATGACGACTTGAAACGCTAATTACAACAGAGATTTGTGTATTAATAAGAAAGGTTATTATTAATGCTTGTGCGATTACTGAATGTTTTCCTCTTTTTCGCGTACACAAATATGCTCGTAATATCCCTGCTTCTCTTGATGCTTTCGCTCTTCAAGTATATATTAACTAACCGAATGGATCTCAACAGCAGTGCAGGATAACGTCTCAAATAAATAAATAAATAAGTATATATATATATATATATATATATATATATGAAACACAGTATTACTAACACTCATTTATTTTCTACATAACCGGAAATTGCTTGACCGTTCATTAGTAATAATTAAAAACAATGGGATCACAGAACATTATTCTTAGATATATGTACTCATATGGATTTTTAAATTGAAAAGAAGAGTACTGTTAGAAAAAATTGGAGTTTTCAATATAACAAAAACATGAAAAACAGACTAAATGATTGTTTGGAGAAAATAGACATGTATATAACGATAATGTTGTCCATCATAAAAGGTATCTTGGCAACAGTACTCGAGTGTTTTGAAATACATAGAGAGATTGAGAACAGGTAAAAGAGATGCCATTACCTAAACATTAGGATCGTGCAGTTGAATTAATCAACGAAGCTGTGAACCTGTGTTAATCATAGTGGCCTTGATACTTATGTGCAGTACATAGTCATCAACTATAAATCTAAGCGTCATGTACTAATTATTCCATAATCCAATATTACAACAGCTTACAAAGTCTTTTATTAGCACGTATATGAAAGATGGATGCTGTCCTCAAAACTGACAATTCAAAATTTCTACTTGATATTATTGAATCGCCAATACAACTGCAGTTATTAAATCAAACTGATGGACTTAAGCAAACTGAATATATATATATATATATATATATATATATATATATATATCGTTCCTTGATTAAACTTAGGTTTTTCTTGTTTATTTTCTGTTCATTTAAACACGTTTGCTATTAGCTTGCAATAAATGTTCATTAAGATGAATAAAACTAGCGTACGATAAGTTCGACTGTACCTTTGATTATTTATGGCGTTTTGTTTTTGTTTTTTAAGTTGTTGATAAATTCAAGCATCCACAATGAGCTAAGACCTTATACGGTTTCAACTCTAACTTCTCTTTCTTCTACCCCATCAAAATCTTGTTGTATAGTATCTTTATTCCATCATGCTTCACATTCCTTTTCAATATATTAAGTATAATGATAACCAACGTCAAAGTAGACATTAAATAACAACTTTGGCGTCAACAATGTGCCAACAACAACATGGCGAAAATGCCTATTTATAAAAAACAAATATATTTGTATTTATTTATGCATGTATCTTCTCTAGACTATTTTAATAGTGATCATAGAATTTTGTAATACAAAATAAGACTGAAATCGTCCACAACATTTTCAAGGTTACCTACTTGAAAATGATTTTCATCGCAGAATGACACCGTTTGGCAAACTAAGTTGTCTTGTCCTTACTTGGATCAATAAATTATCGCGCCAAGATTCATACTCTAAACGTCAGGTTCTCACAACAGGTAAAACATGTCATTAATAGTCACTGGGTTGATTATATGTCGCAATCAGTTTATATAATATTATCAGAATATACACTTAACATTATCAACGGGGTATGGTCTAATAATATACTTCTTCTACATTTCCACCCTTCTTTGACCTTAGAGATTTAGTGTACTTAGTTGTGCACTCACGACCCGTCAGGGGTGGAGCGCCTAATCTTCAGATCAAATGGCTATGCAGTTTCCCATTAAAATCCCTGACATTTGAGACTAATCTGGAGTATCGTTTCTCTCTCTCTCATCATCAGTTCATTTTCACTGAGTGACGATGATCACAAAATAAACATGATTTATATCCTGTATTATTAAGCTGTAGTACATTATTTTCTAAGGTTCAAATTTCACTGAAATTTCAACGATAAATAATCGTTTCAAAGGCGGAAAACGAAACCTATTCAATTTAGACACATCTTGAAAATTGTTGTCAGTAAATCACACACTCAAGAACTCGAATACACGTATATGTGCACAAGTCGATGGAATGATTGATAAAATGGAATAGTACATACATACGTGGACGGGTAAACATTTGATAACACAGATCTACAATGACTACGATTTTTAAAAATAACTGGTTAATGTATTTGCTATGAAGAATAAACAAATTTCCCATCATTGACCATAATCAGTTTGTTACAAATGAGAAAATGTAATGTATTTAGAAGAGATATTTTGTGAGAAACTAACAAATGAAATCAAATAGGATGGATACTTGGCTGAATATAGCTGACTAGTCAAACAAACCAAGGAAAGCCAGAAAGTATCTGGTCACTGTTTCATCCACAGTGGTAATGTTCTCTTACAACCCCACAATGGATCTCCGCAAACACAGACTAAAACATCACCATGTGCTCACTAATGAATAACTTCAAGTGATGATTTCTTTAGCTGTAGTGTGAATCTATGATCACTAGAGTTTAGACGTGTCGAGAGTACGACAAATTTAATCAGTAAACATGGGTGGTGGTTGCATAATATTGACCAAAATTAGAAATAGTAATAACCATTGGTTGCTGACTCAGAAATACAAAAGGTTAAATTTCCGTCACGACGCTTTAGTGTCTTGAGTTTGATCATACAGAGGTTGTGGATGCGAATTATTAATGAGGAATCGCATACTACAACAAAATCATCTGTCCAAGGCACTTTGAATTGTAACGGTCGTCTAACGAAAGCCAATCCTTGAAACGAAATATCAAATTACACCATATCCGCAACAAACAGTAATGAACGTATAACATTATTTATTTGTCACTATTATCCCATTTATTAAATCCTATTTCACAATTCCATCACAACTGTATGTACATGGTTACAAAATTTCTGAAGGGCTAGTTAAAAGTGATTATCTTTGTTTATTTTTGTCCAACAATAGTTTTTTCCAGTTCTATTTTTATTCAGACAGATGCGGTAATGCGTACGCATGCCCTTAATGTAAGCCGTGGTTGTTTTCATTGCGGTTCATTTGATTAGTTAAACTTTCAGATCGAAATATCTCTTTTCTTCACCAAAAAAACATGAATTTAATTACTGACAAGCATTTTAAGGATAAAACGAGAGAATTTGTAAATCGGTATTATCATGAGCAAAAATACCTCCAACCATTTGCATTCATCCTTAAAGTAATTATACTAAGGAAAAGAAGACTAGAAACGCTTGCATTAGTCATACCTATTTGAGGTGGGGGGGGGTGAGAGAAGTGTTCCTCTTAGTTGATCCAGATTTCTTTTAGATGCGTTGATAAAAAGCGCTGAAGCCATGTGCTTCGTTTAAGAGTCCCAATGGTTAATAAATCGGTGGAAAGGTCGGCCATCCACTAGCAAATAAGCGTTGCTGAGCCTGACAGCTGTGTTTTGAAATGCTCTCATAAATTCTATATTTTAGAAAACTGGAAAATTTGTGGCATTCAAAATAGAAAATTACTAATAAGTATTTTAAGGTTGCCCAGGGACCTTCTGTTCTGCTGAAAGAAATCTTAATTTTACTTGTCTCTAGTCATGCAACCGCTAAAAGATTCCATTAGGTGACATTTGTCATGAAATCACGTCAGTTGCTATTATAAACACTTTTAAAGCTTTAACTGAAGCTGATATTATTCACAACGCTTTCAATAGGTATATTGCACACAGCATTCTCAGTCATTTTTCTGTTCACTTAGTAGGTAGTGATGCATACTCATGCAATTTTTGTTATGGATTTTATTTTCAACCCTAACTTCAGTATATTTGTGTTTCCTATTTAGCGCGTTGGCTATGCCACAATGAATATGTACACAGGAGGCAGTTGTGAATGATTTTAAACGTTTGCATGAATGTCTTAGCTGAAAATGACACTCGCATGAACATAATTTATTCACTAAATGAATAGAAAAACGACTGAAAATTCTGGATACGACACTAAACATTTACATTGATAATAACCACAGTCGGAAGTCCATTTGTTAAAGGATGAGAGCTTTACCAAACAAGTTTTATAGTAGTAGTTCTGAATATTATTAATAACGTATCCTCACTAAATCCAGTTTGTGGAAATTTAACCGCATGAACAAATTTGTGTACCCATTGGTGACAAATATATAAAGTGAATTTACGCAGTTCTGATGATAGCTTCTGATGAATAGACAATGTGAATTATATCAACAATGAGACCTATAATTACCCACAATCAAGGGAAACGCAATACGTCGAGAAGTGAATGCAGTTGTTAGGTCACTGAATCACTGGAGCCCGACTCTATGACTCTGAATAGTGTCGTATACCTAGCAAGATTTAATAGTAATGAGTTCGATCCCGTATATGTTGTATCGTCAGGATGAATTTCTGGCCATATTCGAACTGGATTAAGTTAGCTGTTTAGTGTTTTAAAATTAATTTAAAATATAACAATTAACGTCAGTGAGTCCAAGAGTTCTAATTATATTCAAAATTCTTGACTCATGTTATAACGAATAAATAGTGTTACAATGCTTATTTGTTACAAATATCTCTCCGTTACAAATCATGAATTTAGTTTCTATGATCCACATTTCAATGGATAGCAAATCATTATACAAATCATTAATGTCTTCAATTGTAATAAATGTTCCGTAACTTCTTAGTTCACTCAGTTACAAATTACACGAGTTTCTAGATAGTCGACCGATAAGCCATGCAAGAGTAAAAAGTTTGAAAATGAACAGGAAGCTGTATGTCAAAAACTGAATAAATATGGGCATAAATCATTCATATATTTATATACACAACTGTCCAATTATATATGAATAGTGGCCTAGGTCAAGTGAATAATTTCATTATTCAAGGTAGGTTGACTAAATTTGAGTTTCTTAATTCGATATTATCTTGTTACAGCATGTAATCAACCAAAAACCGCCTGGAATATCAGAATTTATCAGTTTTTGTTAGTAGTAATTAGTTAATTAGCCAACTAACTGTTTAAGTGAAGATAAATGCTCACAAATGGTGATTTTGTATGGTAGACATTTTATGTTAAAATTGATCAATTCTTGTTTTTGTGAACAAAAATTATTCACTGTTAACTAGACAAAAATTCATAATATAGTAATTATTATATTCCTTTGTTCGAATCAAACTATTACTGTAATATCTAGTCAAATCAATCGTATTCACTTAAGGCAAACTTTAAATGCTACATGCCAAAATATTTTCACATTACTTTTTACTCATATTTTCCTCACGAAACTACTTCTCAGTTTATGTCCAAGTATAAAGAACAGTAAATGAATAAAGAGGTAAAGGGAAATTTAACTGCTCCTTTTGTGTTCGCTCCTTACTTTTCTCGTTACTTTTCTACATCGTTATTGTTGTTTTATAAACAACTTACTGTATTTATGCATTTGTTCTAGAGTAGAAAGCAGAAATTTTAAAGACAAATGCCAATCATTAAACTGATTACAGTTATGATAATTCCGACTGTTGTTGTATCTTTTTATTTATATTACTTGCTATTGGCTGTTGTCATTGATTCATTAAGCGTAATAGCCGTTTTACTGATTTTATTTTATCACTAGTACTATTATCACTACAATTATAGGAACAATATAATTTATTTTAAAGATGGAAGGTTTTGGGTTGGAAAAGTGCTCTATTTGTTGACCATAGTTTATAAAAATGAACTGACATTAAATTGATTAATAATGAAGTATTGATCAACTTCATATTTGTATTAGGCTAAGTGCTGACCAAATAGTCTGAATCCCTTTCTCGCGGTATCTTGAATTGTGGACGCCGACTCCCACAAGTGAATGTCAATTCCCAAAGACTAGGTATTCTTTGTTAGCGAGTGCCAACTAGAATGAAACCTTGGTCTAGGATTCTCAGTAGACTTCCATTTTAACTGATATTAACTCATATTTATTTACTATCAGAAGGAACCGGACAGTCAGTTTCTTCTGTAAAATAGTACTCTTTAAAAGTGAACTACTCTCAGCCATACATGAGATTGCGAACACATCATCTTCAGTCTGATGCAGATTAGAATCATTTGTAATGGTATGGATGTATTTACTCCTTGCTTTCCATTCAGATCCTAAGTTTCAAAATTGTTTACGCACCTATTATTCTGTTAATCACTTCCTTCTCCAGATATAATCTTAGTGTCTAATCGTTTTTATTATTATTAGTACCACTAATGCTATTTTGTTGCTCACCTACTGTGTTGATTTAGTGTGACAAGTGGAACTGACGAAGCTATTCTACGTTACTTGTCACTGACTAACTTTCAGGTCTGTTTGCCAATACAATATCAAACATTGTTCACATTCCAAACTTCAATCAAAAATAAGTATAGTGTATAAGTAAGAAGACGAGAAAAATAAGATCACATCTTTGTAACTCTCATTTACTAGGTACGTATCTGTGTATTTGCCTTTTAGACATACTCTAAGTGTACGTATTAATGATATTGTCCTGTGACCGAGATCACTGGCATAGTTTATAGAGAAGGTCACTCGAACCTGCAAGATTTTGGCTGAAATTCATACATTTTAATCACATTACCAAGAACCCAACAGAAATAGTGATAGACATAGATGGTGGTAACAGTACTACTCATGATTTAATTCATATGTAAATTCTATACATGTGACTGTCCTAAATAAAATTTCTCAGCCAAAAGATTGTTTTTTCCCCCTTCTAAATAAAGACAAAACGATAAACCGTTACAATTTCTGGTTTAGTTAGATAAAATTATTTTTTGTATAGTAAATTTTTTTCGCCAGAAAATTGCTATCGTTATTAAATGTAGAAAGAACACTTGATTAATTTAATCTCTTTTATTAAGCATGTGTGTATGTGTACAAAGAAAAGTGGGACGACATAAAATTAAGCAAAATAAAGTTACATTTCACAGATGACTGATTTGTACAATATTTAAGACACTTAATTTTGCTCAATGTTCAACGTGTTCCACTTCTGTCAAATTAAAAAAGTGTTTCAGTCCGGTTAAATACTCATTCATTCATTCATTCAATATTCAATTGTTTTACCTTTAAGAAGATTTCGGTAAAATAATTTGGTAACTATGAAGGCAAAGAAACAGTTTGTTTGTCTGTTTAGAAACTAGAATTGGTGTGCATTTCACAATAACTAATCATCTGACAAAAATTAAGAGTGATTATAATTTATTGAAAGCGAACATTTGACTGAACCTTAAATTCCATTGCATGTGATTATGTGGTTAGATTATGTGTTGTTAGTTAACCCCAATTTATAATGAGTAGAATAGGATAAGTTATGTAGGAATGAGGAGAACTCGGTACAAAGGCAACACAAGTTTATGATTTCGTTGACTAATAACTGGCCTAAACTGATATCGCGAATAATGTCACAAACATTTTAGCAAGTCATGCGCTGACTAATTAAGAATTTAGAAATATATCTAAAGTTTTAGTGTAATGGTGGTTAAACTGGAGTTCAACCATACTTGACATGAAGTAAATATCACCATTAGTAATGAATAATATTGATCATATAATATTGCGAATTAAATGGAACGATACATGTAAACAATAATTAAATGCAGACACAGGGGTCTGAAGCTCACGCAGTTGTTCCAAGGCTTAGACATCCTGGATTTCATTTCAGGTGACTGTGAATTTGCACTGTTCGGGAATCTTATACAATGGTGAGAAATCTGCCAAGTGATTTATGGATTCCAAAAGTTGCTTAAATAAGACCAGTCAGTTATGTGAAACTTCAAATTCGAAATTCTTCACACCACCCGATAATAATAAAATTTCTATGTGGGATAATCGTACCCTATGATTAGAATAACTTTTGTGAAATTTGTGTAAAAACTAGCCATATATTGAGGAGCAGATGCATTCATCCTACATTTCTGTTGAAATCATAACTTTTGTTACATTCTATGTTTTCCATTCTTCAGTTTCATTCCTTTCAGATTAAACCGTATCTTATATCTTGTTAGTGTAAGAGTAGGTTGTAGAAAGACTACAGGTGACCATATTACATCATCATCAAATGTTGATGTGATCCAAGTATATAAGTACAGACTATTTGGCTGAAACAACCATGATCAGTAATTAGAGACATTAGGTGACACGGCTCAGAATCAGCCATAGTGGCAACAAAGAGTTCATTCCTTATCTTCCCTTCAAGACCCTTGCTTCCAGAATTTCTTCGTATACTGCTCCTTTTCTTGGACTAGGTTTTCACTGCTTTGTCTTTTTCATTATCACTTTTACCATGAATATTGTAACTTCTATAATATTCACCTTGTTAATGTCATCCCGCTTTATTGACGTCACTAGCTGACAAACTGGACATGGCCTTAAGGTGACTGTGACTGATTAATACCTGTATTTCTTAAATGAGTAACACAGATTTCATAAATTTGTGGGAGTCAGATGTAACGAAACTTAATATAGAAAAACAAATATGATAAAAATAATTTTTAAATAACACCAGCTACTCAAGTCTTTTTATTAGATCTCCAGAATCACTTGTTTTGGTTAGTCACTTATAACATTACACTGATTATAACTGTATTGAGGAGGTTGTTGAAAATTCATACAAACCCCATATTTCTCTTCTGTTAATAATTAAAACGGCGATTGCTTCTCTGTAGAATGAATTTCTTTGCCTGCCATAAAACTGATTTGATTAGACAGTTATTCTGTTGCAATTAATCGATTCGTAGTGCAAGATCTAAAGTGATCATGTTGGAAGAGCATGCTACGAATCAGTCATTAAGTCCTGAAAACAATAGTACATATTTCCAATTTTTTAGTCACTTAGTAACATAATGTGATCACCATTAAAAAACAAGTCGATTCTGAAATTATCATTTATAAAATCAATATAAGGAAATTATTGAAGGTATTCGGTAGGAAACCTAGAACTATAATTGCTTCCCAATTCTACTTTAAAATTCGAATATAAGTCACTTAGTTTCACAGTCTATGACATCACCAATGAGCTATCTGGGCCTTATGTTCTTATGCAACAGAAAGTAATAGTTTGCCTTACTGATAAGTGGTGACTAATATGAAGCCTTGTTCAAACAGAGTTTCTTTCTGACTGCCATTTAACTTCGAGATTAAGGGTGATTATCTAGGCATTGTCTAAGAAGTTAACGTGTTAGTCAGTTCAATGTTATAGACCATACTACTATGTATATACGAATTTATATATTCATATAGCGTTTCATTTTTTCTACAAGAAAATACTTATGAATAGTTACATCAAATTATCAACAAATGTTTATTTAATTGAAATGTACGAAGCCCAAAGAAATTGCATATATACGCTATGATCATTATTTTTGACCTTTGATTTTCTATTCCTAGTAATATGTAGTTACATAGCTGTGCACTAAATGATGATTATAAGAAAATAAACATTGTATTAAAACAAAACAAGAAACATCTGGTTTTGTTACTAAATCTTTATCCTACTTGTTAAATACTTAAAGTAACCGTTACTAATATTACTCCGTTTATTAGTATAATTAATAAATAACAAATAATCGTATTTCAATAGTAAATTAGTCATACACATATATGCGTATGTACGTGTTTAGCTCTTCGATCTACATTTTGAAAGTACATAGTGATACACTAACACAGATTTATGTATTTACCTAATTCTACGGAATGGGAAAGATTAAGTGTATGGGAACAACATCAATTCGTTGGACAGATGATAAATACTTTTCATAATAAACAATTTGTAAAGTGTACGGGATTATTTTTGTTCTTTTCCGTATGTATGTGTATATGAATGAATGTATGTCTGAATTGATTTCACAAAGATAATCAACTAACACAAATAATCCATTATGCTTAATTACATTGACTACTGTCCTTATTATTTATATTAAAACAAAAGGCCACATCGAGACAATCCACTTAGGATGTACGTATATCAACATAGATTGATCAGTCCTGAATATCAACAATGGTAAATTGCAAACACATACTAAACTCAATAACACAGTGGATAATGAACTGGTTTTTGGAAGTATTGAAGCTAAGCTCGAGTCTCAGTGGGAACAACAATACTGGGATGTGTCAGGCATATTCAAAGAAGACGAAATGGATTCCGTAGATCCAACTGTTAGGCAAAATTCAAATATACTGACACGTGTTTCGGAAATGACTATATCTAAGTATTCCGTTTAAAGTGCACAAATAGTAACAGAGATAACAAAAAGAAACAGCAAATCCTTGTTAGTTTTCATGATTGTTCTTTGTTGCAAACTAGTATTACTGTTGAACATTTAAATGGAATGAATAGATATCTCGTTCTCATTTATGCACTTATCTTAGAGCCACATTATTCATATAAAGGCCGACAGTACTTCCCGGTTGCCTAAAATGAACTAGGTAGACGAGTATTCATACACCACGACTAACTGACTGAAATTAATTATAAAATAATTTTAATGGACCGCAGATGTCCTTGTGAGAAATTGAAACTAGTGCAGTACATAGCCGTGTAGAAAGTGCCTGTTAGTTATCAAGTGACTGAACAGTATGAAGTTTAATAAATAAGCAAAATGGCTACAACGTGCGTTGTAAATTTGCTTTTGAATTCTGTCTTGATTTGCATAGATGCATAATCCAAGAACAAAAATGACGTTAATACCTAGACAACTGTCTAGCGAGCTTCAGTTTTAATGTAACTTCAGTCGACATCTGATACGTTTTGTACTTGGATGTTTAGATGTCGATTTCCTAACCGCTTTTTAATACTCGGAAATTTTCTATCTTTGACCATTAAACCGAAAAAAATATGGCGGAAAGATTAGAAGTTTAACCTTCAACATTGGTTTACATACCCAAAACGATCGCACTTACAGGATTAGTTTTGATCTTGATATTGCAGAAGCCTCTAGAAAGATCGATAACAAGCTTGCTGATTGCCCAAGCTATTGAAAGAAAATATAATCTGTCTAACGAATACTGACTGAAGTATTTGCACCATTTTCACTGGCTACCATGGATTGTTTTTGGGAGCAATTATGGAGACCTTTCAATCGTATGAAAATGAGACGATGACCTTCTCCAATTCTATACGACTTACTTAAATGATTAAATACTATTTTGTAAGAAATGTCTATTTATGTTATTCATTTGTTTATCCATTCATAAAGAAAGGGTGACTGGAAATTAAAATTGCCAATTACGTCATCTATCTAGTTATTTAAAATAACCTACATTTAGATGTTGTGGAGATTACTGAATTCGAATTTAAAATCGCTAACTGACCTTGATTAGAAGAAGACCAGAAACGCTGAACAGCTATTTAATTTAAATATTAGACTCTTTTTTAAGAAGGTTATTTTAATTTGTCAAACAAATAGTTACAGTCATGATTTATATCGATTGGTAACACTTTCAAATGATACATACGTCAATGTCAATAAACCGGTTTAATGTAAATAATATATGTCGTCAATAGTGCTATGAGCTTGTTAGGAGGTAAGATGTCAAGCAACTATTCAGTTTTTTATATGCTCAATGCAATCCTAGTTTTGCCTAAAAACCGACCTTTTGTAACGTGTTGTTCTTGTTATCTCGATGAAATTCCACTATTGTTTAACTGGCTACTTACTATTTTAGTTAGTTATCTTTAGAATCTGCTCTGCAGGTCTTTTTCATTACCATATGAAGTGTTTGCTTAGTAACACATATTCTTCGTGTTTCAAACGTTACTCCAATCTGACGTAGTTAGTTTGACTGGTTGGAGTGTCGTCGGATGTTAGTCGCCTACTCAGTTTAGGTAGATATTGTTTCGTTTTGGAGGGGGGGGGGAGTTTAAGTCGTTAAGGCTCCAAAATAACTAGTGTTATTAGAATACCGCGACACAAAACGGATTTATACTGTGAATGCTATTTATAATGATTTTACACCCTAACAAAGCTATAAAATTTATTTATTTTCCTTCTTGACTGTAATGTGGTAGTTTTTTGAGATTTGTCTGTTATTTGTTTGTATCCGTCACAGATTTATGTTGGCTAGGTACAGTTGGAAACCATGAAACACTGAACAACTATCTTGTCCTAGTAAGGGACTCTTCAGCAATGTGCACCCTCGACTCTACCAGATAAACAATAAATTTTCAATCTACTCGTCATCTTTTAATTATCCTTTTCATAAATCAACTAGTATATTAATATGAAAAGTATAAAATCAATAAGTTGTACAGAATAGGGTGTATTCATTTTTATTCGTTTGTTTTTTTCATCAGCTGCATGCAGACTATAATTTTGCAAAGTCAGAATTTAAAATAAAGTTTAACATACTTATGGATGTGAAATCGGTTAGTTATCTAGACAACAACAAGATGGTATAACAAATCCCCCTTATAAGGTTGAAAAGGTTAAATGGAATGTTGCAAATGCGAAAAAGTTGTATAGAATCTCTTAAGGAGCAGCTCATAAATCGTAAAAGTTAGTAGTGGATAACTCCAGCCTCTTATAGTATAATTTGTAGAGTTACTTAGTAATATTCAACAGTACACTCACCTTGTGGACAGAAAGAAGACCGAAAGTTCTGGATACAAAATAGTGGACAATGAAAACGTTATTTGTTACTGCAACCTAACTGATAGAATATCAAATAGAACAAAACATGAACTCCGTGGGTAACCATAAAGTCTGCTGTCTATTATTAACCTTATACTCTACTCCGGAACTTGTAATGCGTTAATGAAACAATTCATTTTTAGATGGATTTGTTTGTATTGAACATTCGG
Organism: Schistosoma mekongi; assembly: GCA_034768735.1. Taxonomy (NCBI): domain Eukaryota; kingdom Metazoa; phylum Platyhelminthes; class Trematoda; order Strigeidida; family Schistosomatidae; genus Schistosoma; species Schistosoma mekongi. The sequence continues at coordinate 29,547,744 of CM068307.1, read as the reverse complement.
TAGTACCCTCTATCCAATTCGTACCTACGCATGCATTAAATTAAAATGCACCATGTAAACGAAGAATCTTAATCATTTCATAGGGTTAATAAAAATTACTTTCTCACCAATTAATTTGCACATTATATTTCACACACCAATTTTTTTAAAGTCGGCTGATTAATTGGTTTCAGGGACATAACTTATTTGTGATAATCACTAGAAATTATTATTACAGTGTATATATTTATGTACAAGAGAGTGATTGCAGACCTAGTCTCCCTCAGAACAGAATTCATGTTCACACAGAAAAATACAATGCCTACTTATTTGGGCATCGAAAATCTGTTCCCACTATTATAACAAAGCGAATATTGGCACCATAAAAACAAATAGTAAGAGGGAAAAAAGAGATTTGCATTAATAAAATTTACAGCTGGCTAATATTTATTCACTATTTGCGATCTGTTCAAAATTCATTTATACGTGATTATTGATTTCTGTCTTAAAGAGTTAAGGCACAGAGCTTCGGTAATTGTTATTTGTTAGGATATATCGTCTCTGGGAATAATGTAGCTCTTTACAGTTAAATAGCATCTCTTTCTTATATGAAACAAAAGTTACTTGTCAACAACCAAAACTGATGTAAGTATAAGTTTTGGTGCCCGACATGTTACAAGACTAATGTAGTTCGTTGAGTAGAAAGTTCGCATTTATGATCAAATCGAATTTCAATCATATTGCATTTACTTGGGTGGGTGTATCTAAAGCTGTAAGTATGCCAATAACTGTGCAAATAATAGCCATTTAAATGGCAAAATTATTATCTCATTCAAAACGCAAGGTCCTGGGTTCGATTCCATGGTGAAATCGAGGGTGCACATTTCTGTAAAATATCGTACTAGGATAAAACAACTGTCCAGTACTCCTTGGTTTTCATTAGTATCTAATCAACATCGATCTGTGACGAATACAATCAACCAAGTTAAATCAGTTTGAAATAATCAGTTTGTTTGTTAATGAAGCTGTAATTTGGTTTCCTTCATTAATCGATAAAAATTTATACTTAAAACTTGGTTTAAGCATATATTAGTAAGTTCATTTTAACTTTGGAACTCAAACTTGGTCATATTTCTAATTTTCTCTCATGGAACAATCATTAGTGAACTAATATCTTAACCTGCTTTCACATTACATTTCCTGATATAACTATCCAATACTGTTGGAAGGGATAACTACTTCAATCATGAATTGATGGGAACTAAAAATATGTATCACCCCCCCCTGTTTGGTTTAGCGCCATCCTATGAAACTGGAAAGTTCCGAGATCCCTAATAAGGTCGTGGGTGAGCACTCTAATAAAGAAAGAAACCTTGATCATTGGTTTTCAGATATTGTAAGCTATGTATCCAACTGTTTAGAGCTACGATCTACACAAGTTAGCACAATCAACACATGCACTCATATGTTATTGCACCAATAAAGTCAATCAAACTTAAAATCGAAGTGCAGTTAAACGCATAAACATATATGTACACTGATAACTTACGCGACCCTACAACCAGAATTGTATTGTATACTTCTTCCAAAAAAGAAGTAAGACTAATGGTCAAAGTCAAGTAAAGCTACCTTGGAACGTCTTTGCATTCAAAGTATCGAATTCCTTTCCTGCTAACTCCACTATATCACTGTAGTCACTCCTTAGAGACTTTGCTTGACACAGCTTAGAAGCACTCTCAGTATCGCTGTTACAGTCACTCATTCTATCCCTCTAGCTATTGGCTTTCACTACTAATTCACAAACAACTTAGCTTTATTCCATTCTCTTGAATCATATTCTCGTCGATTAATCATTACTACTACGATTAATTTGATTCCGCTACCATCATCCTGTTGGTTTCATCTCCTATAGATATTGTATGACAGCTTGATCTAACGTACATTAGCCATTTTTTGTAATCCTTTAAATATGGTACAAGTATAAAAATGTATCACCATCCCACCACCCTCATATATACACAATTCAGCAAAAAGATACAATCAGACTTACTTTAATATTTAATAAAAATATGGATAAAAAGTGATGATGCAGATTTTGTAATCTAAAATTTAGAATATATTCCTTTTTTTCTAGAACTATAGGTTCGTCTTATACGACTTATAGATTAGATTAGTGTTTTCTGATAATATTACTACAACAACTACTACTGTTACTACTATGAATACTATTAGTATTATCATTGCAAAGCGTGTTGACATTCCAATGTTAGATAAATTTTCGAACAGATGTTAGAAGTATATTTTTTCAATAGAAATAATGTTTACTTTGAATAATTGTCTGATATTCGACAATGTTATTATCCTTTTATTTTGTTTAGAACAGAGAGGTTTTTCATTGCATATAGTTATATTGTACCTAATTTAAGTGAGTGACTAATAAACTCCCTTTCCCCTCTTTTAGTTTACCATCCTCATCCTCTTTACCCCTCACCTATGTTACTTTACTCTTACTCTCCTAATACGAGTTACTCAGACACAAATTACACCAAACTAAATCAATTTTAAAGAAAATTCTAAATACTCCCTGTAGTGTAACAAATATCTGTTAGCACAAAGTTAATTCGAGTTATTTGTTAAACAAATACTTTTTTAGTTAATACTCAGTAATTGGTTAATGTTTTCCTTCTCCAGTTCAAGTACGGTCGATTTTTCTCAGTATATAGATATATAAAATCTGTTGACTTTTGTAACTTTACATCATGGATAGATTTTAGATAAATAACTGAAATTTTTCTTATAATTAGTGACATCGCTTTAGGTTATCCAAGAGAAAACTAAGATGTCGTTTCACACCTCACTTGTTACTGGCCTACATCTGTTCAGCGTTCAATGTTTTAACTACACAAGATTCTAATGACAGCTTACTACACACATTGGACCAAACATTCTGCTTTCAGAACAAAGTGGATAATGATTAAAGGCATAGCAATAATATAGTGACATAATAACAATTGCTTGATCATAAGGCTATTTTTCAGTTAGTCAACGGATATTCGGTAGGCTCCCTAGATACCCAGTAATAAATCAAATGTATTTAACAACAGATGTTAGGAAACTTGCTAAGGTAAAGTGACCTTGAAGCTTATTTTCAATTCCATTAATATTAATATAGTAGAAGTATCACTACATATCATTAAAAATATGGGTATAAAATTCTTCACCTTGAAGTGTTCTTTACTGAATCCTTCACATATCCATAAATCTCTTTATCGGATGGTTACCATTGTCTACAGTATCTCTTCTGTCGAATTCATTGTATGGGTAGCGAGTTAAGGTTTTAATTGGTACCCTACTAACTTGCTTATTATCCAGTTATAACCGCTAACAAAATGGTTTCTTTTGTTGGTTTTCCACGAACTAAGTAAACTACAAGAAGCACATTGATTTGTGTTATGTACAATTTATGTTAAAAGTATTTTGCACAATCATTTCTACTTTCTAGTGACAAAAAACGATTTTTCGTTATAATTTTAAGCATTCTTAGTATTATAAAGTGGCATTTCTACTAGATTATTCTTATGATGAAAGATAACACAGAGGTAATGAGTATCGTTTTCAGTTTTTGGTGTTTCATATACAGCTTGTTTAGTCATTTTTTCCACTCATGTAACGAGTAATTAATGCGTACTGTGAGTTCGGCCAAGACATTCAAACCACTTACTTATCAAAAATACAATCTAGTCATAGATTTACAATGTAATTCCATCAGCCATATCATTTTTTCTAGAATTCATGGCCCTGTAATATGAATGGGCGTGTTGTTTAACAAATTAAAAGTAGTAATCTTGATGCTATAGAACTTGTATATTCTCCCCGCCCCCCCACACAATTAATTTGAATTGACTGATTAGCAACAATGAAAAGATGGCCACTGTATCAAAGCTGTTAGATAGTGCATAGATAATAAATATTGACAAGGTCAAAACATTAGTTTTGATTGTGGGTGCACGTTGGTCATGAAATAGAGATATAGTTTTGAAAAATTTAACAGCTTGTTGCCAGATATGTTCGTATGAGTGCATATATGTATATCATTAATAACTACAGTTTTGTGTCACTGAGTATCATTCTGTGAAAAGAATTTTTAGCTGAATAGAATTATTGACATTTGCTTGATTTCACTATATTACATTGATTAATTAAATTTCTGTCTTTTGAACACGTAAAATGTTAGGTTGTTTGCACATCTATCAACTTCACTGGTTACTATTGAGTGTTGTGGAGACTGTTGCATTTGAATGTTCACATTATTGACTGACTTTAATTACACGACTGCTGAAAATCAGAAAGCATTTAACAACTGTATAACCATAGTATGGGACTTTTCAGTTTTTGTACGCTTCTACTAACCCACTAAGGGGTTAAACCTCATGACTTCAAGCTTCACTGTGAGTGCCAAAACTTCAGACTGCTGAGTCGACATCCAGTGGTACTTGCGTTTCTAACGCCAATCAGTTTGTAATATCATATGACGATCACCTGCTTAACTGGGGGTGAAGCATATATATATATATATATATATATATATATATATATATATATATATATATATATAAAGACAGCCTATTAAGGATATTTTCTACTATTCCATGCATTGATTATCCCCCTTGATCTTAATTACTACTATTTCCTTATTCGTCTCTCTCATATTCTCGCTCTTCATTCGAAGTGTTTACCTACTTCATCTGTTGTCCATCTTATTTTTTGATTTCATTCTCAAATGTTTTTTTCCACATTACCACGTCTTGAGATTATCCGTAACGTTATAAGTGTTCAATACACATGCTGTTGCCAGCACCTTCAGTTATCTTCCATTCCATTTAATGGATGAGTGTTGCATAATATATTTTAATTTTTATTAAAGGTTTTATTTTAAGCTTCAACTTTTAATACACATCATTTATTTGGAAAGTCAGTTGCTCTACATTTACACTGGAAATGGGTATCAGTTATACAGTACTTACTCACCTAATGAAAAAAAAGTGACTAAAAGTTCTAAGTGTTACTACACACATGTTAAACACTGAAGACTTTGAGGATAATTTCAGGTTTGCCTCCTGATAAATTAGATAGGAAAAAAATGTAAACATACTTGTTAAATTTTTGATTAGTGCTTAACAGTGGATTTTTACATTAATCATCACCTTGTAAGCTTCTTTTGCCTACCTGCGATGATTTTTGCCTTTAATTTTGAATACAGTCTTTATCGTTACAAGTGAAAATGTCTTACCCACCAAGTTGTGTAACACTAACCTATAAGACATAGATGCATCATCCAATTATTGAACAAACGGACAAATACGTTTTGCTGATTTGAGAATCCACGATACTAAAGAACTATCATTCTAAACTAAATTGATTTGACTGTTTGTAAACATCAATTCCTTTTGCTAACAAAATTAGCTCTTTCTATTTCTCATTGTCTGTCAAATGATATTTACAAGTCTGTTATTGAATTTCCTATCCATCTGAAACAATGGTAAACGTATTAAATTGTGAAAAATCGATAATTCGCGTGGGTTATTTTTGTTTCTACGATGAAATGTATTTTCATTCTATACGCACTTTTGTGTTTTTCCATGAATATTCAAATAATATCAAGTCTTTTGACTATGATAAACTAAATTTTGATTACTAAAATGGTAACAATATAAAGTGATCATTCAGTACATCATGAATCAACTGGGACCATAAACAGTCATTCGATGCCAACTCAGTAGTATGAAGTTTGGGAACTTACCTTAAAACCTAAGAGCTATAGGTTCAATCTCTTGTGAGGTAGTAACTGCGAGCTACAAACTAATCTCATACTAAGACAATACAGCTATCTAATGTTTCTTGGTGTAATTTTTTCGTTTAACTGAGATCCAATAGTGATGTGAAAATTAAGACTCAACATTTGCCACAATGCTCAGTTTTAGCAAAAATATAATGATCAATAATAAATAGACTAAATCTACTTTACTGACAATTTCATTTCATTATGATTAGGTTCCTGCTGAAATCATGTGATGAACATAGATTGAATTGAAAGTGAGTAGGTGGTGAATGAATTTAGATGTTTTTAATTTGCATTATTTTTTTTCTGTTCATGAAACACTTTTGTTTTATCCTTTGAACTTATTAAGTTTACTGGTATATTTATGTAAGTACATTTAGCACATTAAATTGTAATATATTCGACCCACACACAAGTCAATGAGTAAGTAATGATAAGATACATGTTAATGTAGTTACTAGAGTATGTGAATTCTGTATCATCTCGCCATTATAAAAAGATTTCTTATGTATACTTGTTGATCAGCCTAAACTGGAAAATATGAGAGTGAGTTAGGAGGTGTAGGTTAAGGTGCTTTCATAATCCATTACTAAAACATCTTAACCCTTTAATAAACTACATAAGAAATAATGAACAACATGTAGGTATTTCCAATAAGTATTTTTCAAAATATTCAGGAAGTCTAAATATACGTGTATTGGGCAAGTATGCTGGTCTTCAAAAACATGATCGGTTTGTCTTCTGGCTCATTTCCTAATTGATTAGAGTTAGCTACAACTGTTCTATATGTACATACCATTGTGGTGTGTTCGAATGGGGAAGATGATAATAAAATTTGCAAACGCTGGAACGTAGAATGAAATCATTAATGAAAATTACACTCTACTATACATTATTTGTTCGTTAAGTTGACCTGATACATAAAGTGAAAATACATATTGCTGTGATTAACCGAAGATGACTAATTTATTCATGAAACAAAGTGACCTGTTAGTTACGGGTTTGAACGCAGCTCTCCCCCACCTCATACTTATTAGTCTAGTCATTTGGATAGTACAAGTAATCGATTATACCCAAAGCCTACTGCGCAATCTGTTTGTGGCTAGTAGGCTACTCAAAAATTAAATGACTGACTTACTAGCTCCAATGACAAAGGAATTCAACAGAGCTTAGTTTTAATTATGGGAGTCAGAACAAAACACTGTGAATGAAAATGAATGAAAGTTGTTCACTGTCGATCAAGATGAAGCAATCTAGAAATGTCAGTGGATTCTACTATATCTCCACACATACTTTTGCATATCCCATCTAAACTACATTTTTCAGTTTTTATTTTGTATCCCTACCATTAAAACTACTAATATTTCGACTCTTTTGATATTCTTCTTGTCCATTTGTCTTTACTGCGCCAATTCGACATGCCAATTTAAACTGGTACACAACTGTGAATAACTCTTTATTGATTGACTGGATAATTCTGTTTAAAATTGTTAGTATGAATCATTGAATACACCAACTTGATATCACTCAATAATTTCTTATGGGTGTTTGTGTTTGAATAAGAAGAAATATCTTAGTTCTACACAAGGCCTATCATAGCTCGCACAGTTTAGTAACGACATACAAGAATAAGAAGCTGGGTGGTTAGGCTTTGAGGCTTACAAGAAGTATATGCTCTCTCAAGTTTGCGCGTACATCTTATAAACGTGTATTAACCAAGACGAAATCTAGATGAAATATGGTTTCATATCGACTACATTCAACCACATGACATCAGTTCCAAGCAAAAATGAACATAGGTTCAGTATTTTATGGGGTTATTTTGGCTCGTCCATTCACTCCTCAGTATATGATAAAAAATGGTTTTGAAACAGTCACAGTAGTATCAAAATTTGTATAAAAGGATATATAGAAGTATATTATTGATTTTGAAATTATTACAACTAGTTCCTTATTGCTAACATGAAGTTAACTCAACAGGAAAGATTCTGACAAGTGAAAAATATTACTTATAATTGTTTCAGTATGGAATTATATAACAATTCATGCATAAATTAAATAAATCAGCAATGACTGAACGGAAAGCAGTACGCATATTTACACATACCTCCCTGACCAGTACATCATAGCAACAGTGATAATTGTTATTTCCACAATAATAGTGATAATACTTGGGCACACTAGCCGTCCTGTGATTCTTGTTTGTCAATCATTGTCTAACTCTGGTCTATACGTAATATTAAATTAGAATTCAGCAGTCTCCACAGAGTCACTTCATTAGTGACTGACTTTAGGCGGTAATCCCTTAGCTATATTGAGAAAACTGCCGATGGAGTTCAAACATGTCATGAGATCGTGGTGTATGCCATGAGGTGAATGAAGTTAGGATTATGGACCGGTCCAATGGTCTAAAGGTTAGGCTTGGAGGTCCTTCGTTTGATCCCTGATTGGGACATTAGTGGGAACTCCAAATGAGGAGATTTTCACTAGGACATATCATCCGTCCAGTGGTTCTTAGTTTCCAGCGTTTGTCTATCTCAGGTGAATTCATAATATCAAGTTGAAATTTATTAATCTCCATAACACACAATCATAAATAACAAGTTAATATAATGATTAACATTTTAAACGAATTCACATTCATAAGCATTAACGTGAAAAGTTTATTGTTCGACGTACTAAGTAAAAATATAAACATGTATTCATCACAATCGATCTCAATTAATTCATCATTGAAAACTAGGAATCGGACCCGAAACTTTTACCTTTAATGGCTTACTGATGGGGAATCGTATGCTAAGATGAAACAACTTCCCAGTGATCTCTGATATAACCTCAACTAATAAATGTAACACACTGGTTAGCATAAAATAAAGCAGTTAATAGATACATTGGATTTTTAATCATTTTAAACATGATTGATGAAAGTAAGACAATATATGATAACATTTCGTTATGATATTCGTAAGAAACTGTTAACATTTTTCTGAAAACGTGTAAGTACAAGAGTTCGGTTGACACAAATAATTAGTTAATGAAAATAAATGTATATCATGAATAACAATTTCTGGCAATGAATACACGTTTCAAGAAATGATGCCAGGTTTCATCTTCTCCATTATCATTATTAGTTAGGAACAAATAAACATCTTCCATATGCATTCATACCAGTTTTTATTATTGTTTTATTTATGTTTAATTTTCTTATTCATTTATAAAATGAAAATCACTTTCTGTTTAATTAAAGATAATTAGCATTTATAATGAAATAGCCAATTAACTGTCGCTTATTCACCCCATCTGTAATGTCATTATGTTTATCAATAAGTGCACAAAAGAAAAAAAAACAAAATACAGAAACCGCTTCTTATTTAGATATCCAAAAGGGTTAGTTAACTAAAACTTTCCAATTATATTTTCTCCCTTACCACACACACTTTTCATAAGAAATTGGGAGTAAGTACATATACATGTCTGTACTTCCCCACGATTTGTTTACAGCTAATTTAATTTGAAATAAACATCTTTCAAGATTTATTTGCTAATTTTCTTTTATGGTAATGAAGCAATTCGCACTGATGTACGACCCTATAATCAAAGGAACTGATGTAAGTCCCTGCCTGTTAAGGATACGTCTCATTGTTCCGTATTGAGACAAAACTAGACTAATGGCTATTGAAAACATAATCTACTTCATCATCACCTTGCCTTACAATAATTTGTTTGAAGAAAACAGAACTACGTAATGTAGAAATATATACGTAAACAGTAACTTTTATTACATTAAGTGCAGTGTATATATCACATGACGTCAAAGAAATGAAGGATAATAATGACAATAAAAGTGATTTTGGATAGAAGAAACGTCTGATCAGTAACGATGAATAGAATAATATTTTTGTCTAGACATATGCTGGTCTTCAGATGATGATAGTAAATCGGGTGATTGAGAAACATTTATATCAATATCGACTGATCAGTTGCAGTCGTGATGATCAGCAACAAGATTATAAAAACTTTTATTAATATATTCATACCGGTTGAATAAGCTGGGGGGATTTAGTAGCCTTATATAGATAACTCGTTGGTATTTGGAGCGTTCGGTACTGAATTTGAGTGTTAGTATCAGCAACAACACTTGGATGCGAGCACACTCAATTGATGAGTTTCATGTGAGAATAATGTGTGTCCTAGATTCCTCTGCTAGCCGTAATAAGTTTCATTTGGATTGAAATACAAGTGAAGGATTGTTTTCATCCCATACAGTTGACACTAGCTGGAAAGGGATTGAAAATTAGAGGAAACTGAGTCATTACTTTGTCCAGGTAGTTTGTGACTTCGGAAATTGTATTTTGTTTACCTAATTATTATCTAGTCCACTACAGTGTAAACTAAGATAAGAGTAAGTTGAAAGAAATCTCATAACAGTAACACGAAGGCGTTGCATTAGTTTGTGAAATCACTGACTGTTAGAATGAGTTGTGTATGAAGATGTAGTCTGTTTGAGTAGATGGAGATACTGTAATATATAGTCCAGGTTCAGTCACTTTTATTTTCAACTATATGTCAATTTCTAATATTCTTTTATATCTACGCCTTTTATTCTATCATCCGAAACTATCTTCCGAATAATTGGCCATCTTCGTTATCAGTACTATTTAGATCCTTTTGTCTCTTTTATTGTTCATCTCGTCTTATTAATGTGGTTATATTGCTTATTGGGTTGATTATACCTAACAGTGCATTAATTATGATTATTTACTAATATCAAAGAATAAGAAGAAATACCAGTAAAATAGTTAGTCAATTAATTAAAAGAAGTGATCAGTTAAAAATATTCTACTGAAATAGATACAATCATATTCATGCATGCTACCGTATATCTGTAAATGACACATTTGACACAAAAATTAGACAGTTCAAATCTAAATTTACATAAAAATTAGAAAGTTTACATAAACCACATGATTAGAAATAACTGTTCTTCTCAAAAAAACTACTCAAAATTACTTAAAGAAAATAATCATTTTAATATATATTATATGACTAAATGCATAATATCTATTTGATGAGTTTATATGAGTGTTAAAATGAATACATCTATGTGTCATGGTGTGTGCGTTTACCTATATGTGTATAATTGGGTGATGAGTAACATATTAACGGAAAACCTCACATTATGAATCCTGTCGTTTAATTTATGACAGCAGTTAGTAGTAGGTACTAAGGACAAAAATTTCACTTCTCACCCTCTGAATATTCTTGCTTCTGGGTTAACTTATGTTTTCTTTAACATTGTTAAAAATGTAATCATACCTTGTTAAAACATAGAAATACGCACAAGAAAACCCACGCTCGTAAAATGACGAATTCACCATTATTTATGCCTAATGTATGTAATATATGTATATATATATATGCACCCACACACTGTACACACCAATGGCACACAAATCAGCATGAATAAACTTGAAATGAAATCTTTATAACCCTTTAAATTTAACATTATTCAGTACAACCATGTGATTACTATTAGATATGATAGTAAAATACATTTCATGGGTTGTATTAAGCAATATTGATTTGTGTATAAACGTTTGTCTTAATGCATTGCTAATCATTGGAAAATTCTATTTTCTTTTATATATATATATGTCATGTCATGAAAAAACAAAAGTATGTTTCAGCATGGTTAAAAAGAGATGGCAGTGGATCAGTAAGAAGCTCAATTACTTAACATCCTGTAAATACATGCCACCTGGACAAAATAAATTTTTCAATTAAAGTAATTTATAGAAGCTATAAAAGCCTATCTAGAGCAATTAACTTACGTCTACTTTTAATTACTGAAGTCCTGGCTATACGCCTATTGAAGCCAGAGTTATGTATTTATAGGAAACTTGTTTAACCTATACGTTTACCTTGGTCTTAAACGTGAAAAAATCTCCAAACGCTATTACTAATTCATTTTCCCTCCCTTACTAACCCTTCACCCTAAATCGTCCCATTTTCATTTTTAAACTCAATTCATCTCAGTTTTCAAAAAAATCATCTTAACATAACACGTCTGATTGTCATTGTCTAACTTTACAACAATTTAATGGGCATTCAACTACATTTCCAGATCCATATGAACAAGGTTTCTTTTATTTTTGGTATATTCACTCACTAATCGATATTAACCAATGTTATAGATTATCGCTATGAAAAATGTATGTAATCACGATTATATGGCCTTGAATATGAATTCACCGAAAAGAGAACTATTTGCTGAAATCTCTTCTAGTTTTTTTCATGATATAATCAATATTTTTCACTTGTATACATATATGATCTACAGCTAAAAGAATGTTATAAACAGAACAATTTGTTATTTTGTCTGCCGTTGTATTATTTGTAATTTAAGTATTAATTATAGTAATGAGGATGGGGGGGTGGGTGGAAATAGAGATCATACACAAACACCAACCCATTAAATTTATCTAAAGAGTTTACTATGTTTAATAAAATACAATATATTCAACAGGTTTGGCCATTTAACGTCCATACTGTTGGGGATGTAATTCTCACTAAATGTTTACATTCAAGCATTTGGTGATACTATAATCTCTGTACATTCAATATCGATTTCGCCCTAGTATGGGACTTCTCATCACTAGTGTGCACCTGTCTTACAGGGCATCGGGTCTGGTACGTTCCGATTCTTCAGTCATCACTTTACCATTTGGATCAACAGTTTAGCACCTGGTGGTTGCGTCCACCTGATTTTAGTCAGTTTGTGATTATCATCGTTTTGTCACAGGCTTGATATTATTGGCCTCCAGTGAGCAAGATTTCATTAAAGCTTAGATGTTAGTTATTATCATAGGGTATTATGATGATTAATGGTTTCTGCTTCCTAGTTTTCCGTGGTTGCAGAAACCAGAATGAATCCATGATGATAAAACTGCAAAACAAACAGCTTCACCAACACCTTATAATAATATGTTCAAAGTGTTACAGAGAATGTTGAAATTAATTTTAATATCACGAGTTGACCGGAGATAGAGAAACGTTAAAAACTAGGGTCCACTGGACAGCTGCACCATTCAAGTAGGGCGCTCTTCATCTGCAAGGTGCACTCATGTTCCTGTCAGGGACCAAGTAGATGATTTATAGTCTTCATGACAAACGCTTAACCATTAAACCAATGAGTGGAAATATTATGGTTTGCATTCTTAACTTCAGTCACTAATGTAGCGCAATATATTGAAAATTAACTAAAGTTAAAGAAATCAATAGATGGATTCTAGCTTATCTGTCTAAAGGCTGTGTGTTTGATGCGAATTCTGAAGGTCCCAGCTCCAGTTCTGGTAAGGACATTAATTCTCACTACCAGTGAGTATTCCCATACTAGGGCATTACAACTGTTCAATGCTTTCTGGTTCTCAACGTCTTATTCCAACTAATGTAGGTTTATGATAATGAATTCATATATTAGTAATAATCCGCTGATAATGTTTTAGAATAATAGAAACTATGCCATTAATATAAAGATATATATATATATATATATATATATATATATATATATATAATATTTGAAATAAATTAGTAAATAAGATGAACACTACCTTAAAAAATAACACCCAGACCATCCAGCATTTTTAAACTCTAAATGGGTACAACTGTTTTTGTTATATAGTTCATGTCTACTTAATTATATTTTCATCCGATCTGTAGTATCTGAGAAATACGTTATTTTTAGTATAGCAGTCAGCCAAACCTCCAGTTATTCTACTACTAATACTACCACTATTACAGCAACAAATGCATCATAGTAAAATAAATCAGTCAAAGGAAACTACCACTATGATTAATTATATTTTTTGCTCACCTTAAGGACATAAACATGGTCCAGTAGTAGTTAGCAATTTTAGCCGAAACTATTGTATTCTCACTCCTCATTTCCATCTAGTTGTCATAGTGATTTGTCTAGTTTGGTAGATAATTTTTTTCATTTTCTGTTTCTATAACAGTGAAAAGTGTTGTACTACAATCATTCTCGGTATATTATCAGCAAAACAATAAACAACGCATGAGAAAAATAATTTCTACCCGCTTGATTTGATTGTCGCTTTAAAAAGAACTACAACGATAAAATATTTGAAAACAATGACGAATAAGACGAAAGTGGGAGAACATATAAATAATGTAATATGAAGTTACAGGAAGAGAGAGAATAAGGCAGGAAATAGTGTGGTACATTACTTTAAATATGATATCGTTTCAAATGACATAAGATGAACAATTAAATAGATTTATTGTTTGTAGACACTCATCACAAATTCGTCTCAGTTGGGTACCACTGAAAACCAAGGAGCACCGGACAGTTGTTTTATCGGCTCATCAATAACTAACTTCATGATGCTAATAAAGTTCGAGTGAGAAGTCATGGCTAGTGAAGTTTGGACATGTTATCACCATTGACTAATCATCGTACTATACTATTGACTGAATTAGAAATTCTACCGTTGGATATAAGCCCAATGGTCCTAATGATTGAACGTTCGTTTCGAAGCATGAAGGCTTTGGGCCCAACTTTCTGGCTGAATCAAAGGGTCGGGCTCACTGTGTTGGAGAACGAAACATCCTTCAAGTCCTCATTCGTTTTCAGTGTACCCGGCCGACACTAATCTTTAACGAATACTTACGAATATCGAAAATTAGACACCGATCCCCACAAAATTACCTTAACTAAATTAAACAGTTTTTCAGGAACATATGTGCAACAGAAAGTAAACTAGTTCTATTTACTACCACTATAAATTCAGTAAGGAATGGATTGATTGATGAAAATCAAGGAATGATGGCGGTATGTCATTGATTATCACTTCCTGATGGCTCATGTCGTAGAACCATACATTTACTTGGAGCACCATGTAATGTGACTGCTGTATTCAGCAATTAAAACAGTTTTGTAGAGTTAAACATATAATTAAGAATGTATTTGGTGTTTAAAGATCACGAGTTGATATCAACTGAAAAAGGAGCATTGAAAATCAAGAACGATAAGTTTAGGACTTTCAAGCAGTTGATACATACCTATTAGGTTGCCAGTAATTGAATAAATCAAATTGTCGGATGGTTTTGTCAGCAACATAGCCGATTAAAAGTTACTCTCGGACTAAGTACTGGGATCAATAAAATCGATGTTTTCTCAAATAAAACCAAAGATGAAGCGCATAGAATTACAGCATTGAGTTTAATGTATGTATGAAGTGCATCCTTAACATGAGTGAAGTATCATGATAAATAAAGGTAGTTAAGGCAAGAAATCATTAACTTCGATTATGATACTTCCAGCTAAAGAAATACGCTGAGCACGTGTAATACAAACTAATCCAGAGAATACAGCAGGGCTTGTTAGACAGACAAAATTAAAATCTAGGACAAAATAGGAGATAAGATAACGGCTCATTTCAGGCTGAATATAAAGACTAAATGGAGTTGTTGAAGTTTCACATTTCCTGCATCATTCGTTGACTATAATCAGTCACCAAATGGACTAAACATACAAGAAAATAGGTCAGAAAATGGCAGCATAGATATCAAGTGTAGGTACAAAGTACGTACGAAATAAGAAAGTAGGTGGACAGGAAGTGCATATTCACCATCAATTTCCACAATTAGTGCATTACCTTAAATCTGCATCAAGTTAAAATTCGGCGGTTCACTGTTAAAAACTTTCTTCACTTTATGACATAGCTTGAAGGCGATTATCCTAAATCATTAGCGACACATGTTTATCAATAAATTATTTAATTTTCACAACTTCGTAACTTACTCGAACTTCAGTGTACCTATCTAGATGTCATTTTACTAATAGTTATCATACATGATCATCATCTAGTTCGGCGGTTTATGGAGATTTAATTAATTCTTTGGAGATTATTTTCGTAAAGGAGTAGTTGGGGTACCTTTTTTTCAATATCCCTTTTTGCTTGTGTTTGAAGAGAGAAGGCGGCTTACTACAGTCCACATAGGTTCTATTTAGAAAAGCTAGTAAGATGTTGATATTCCCAGGTTGTTACATTTTTATTTTCACCTTTGTGAAAGCACTTTATTTATGCCGAATTACTTTTCATGAAAAGGATAATGCATATCATCCTTACTAATAAGCGCATGTGTGGTTAAGTTCCTGTATCGGCTTAAAATGTACTAGTGATTAAGTATGTAAGACTAAGTGAGTGAAGTTCAACTTGATTAAAAATCATACAATTTTATGTAGGTTATTTCATAATGTATGCATTACATACTGTGAGTGAAATGAAACTCTTATTACAAAATGTCTATCTTCATGTTTGTGCTAGAATATCTTAGTTTTTAAATGATTGATTAGTAACCAATTTTTATAAAATTCATTTTATATTATGTTGTATGTATATTACCGAGAGAGGAGGGAGTGATCTAAAAATATAAACAAACAGAAAGAAATGAATAAATTAAAAATAATTTCAATTAATTGACTATGAGCATCTTTCTGTTTAACACAGTGTGAGTAAGTAATTAAATATAAGTAATATAATTCTCGGTCATATGATAATTGATCATTGTGAGTGAATCTTTTGCCAAAAATCTTAAATAGTTTTACCACTTGAAATATAGAATACATCATGATGTCATGATTATAAGTTTAAATATTACAGTCCTACAAAGGACGTCATTTGCAGCCTGAATGGCTCATTTCATAATGTGAAGTTAAGTGATATAAATTGAAAGGACTCAAGAGGCATCAGTACCCTCAAGATTACAAGCTTACCTCGTCAACCAGTCCTAACTTGCATGGAACCTAGATCAAGTAGGGTTTTCTGCGACTTCCACCAACCATAGGAGATTTTGTCATAGTGCTGGCGATATCAACTCACTTAAACTTGTCGCGGCCACATTATTAAAACTTTATCGATAATATCCAGTCATTACTAAAGGACTAGCTAGACAAGTGTAATGTTGGTTACTAACCATCACAGATTAATCAGTATTATATCAACTTGTAACAAAACCTTTTTTTTATTCTAAAGCACCTACTTACCTTGATGTGTACCATTTTATTTCTGGTAAATAAACCTTTAAGTACTTTAGATGAAGCATAAATATAAACAAAAATAAAAGTCTGGCATCTGTTTTCCACCTATTAACCACTATTTCCGATCCCCTCCCTCCCACTCTCCCGAATACTGTTTTCCTGTTTGTCTGTGTGAATGACAGTGTGTCAAGTGCCTACAAATTAACCAAGTAAAAGTAGTAGTAAAAGTTGAATAAATAATCAAATAATAATAACAGCAGTAGCTATAAATAGTAATAATTAACAATCTGATCGCACATACCATCCTTCCTTTCAAGTTACATAACTATTCACTCGTTTGCTTAAAAAGATGTAGGAAAAAAACAGTCTGAACTTTTTGCCAAATGAAAGCAAATAACAGTTTCTTAAACTGTTTATTGCAGGAAATATAAAATGAATATTCTGTAATTCATTGCCTCTGTTCCTCACACTTTTCGTTATGATTACACCTGAATATCGAAGACAACATTGCGTACTTGTATATGTATGGATGGAAAAAGAAGTTTACGATTTGATTCATATGCAAAATTTGTGATTTGCGATCATGATTCATTTATGTATCTAAAAAATCTCTCAAACATTCCGTTGTTGTTAATAATTTCAATATGAATTTAAATAAATTACCGGCATATGTTTCATAGTACTTAAATTTTCACTTTCATTCGTTTTACTGAACAAAAAATAAGCACATGTCTATAAAAAACGCTTAGTTTATTCAAAATTTCAACACTGTCAACGTTACTTGGGGCTTACCATAGCATTTCCAATGGTCGCTGAGTGTATACTGTATTCATAACGTGTGCATTCTAATTTACAGCATTCATCTGTTAAATGGAAGTAAAAACGGTCTAAAATGTTGATACAACGTTAGGTGGTTAGATTTAGTTTGCTAGGAACCCTGAAACTTTTCCACTAACTAATCCTGTCTAGTTTTGAGATTGTTTCCCTGAGGAGTGGAAGTGACCAAACCATTCTCGATCAATGGAATAGTGACTTCTCCACGATAGTGGATAAGAGTGTGGTTCCATATTACAAATTCACTGATATTTCAAAAATGCTAGTCACTAAAGCTAACATAACCCTCGAACAAGCGTGCAACATCACACTACATCCACATTTTAGGGGAATTCTAATGTAATATTTTAAGGTGTTGTCAATTGTTCATAAATGATAATCTTTAAACAGAGTGACTCAATCTCCCTTTATTAAATAATGTCTATCCAAAAATGTAAAAACATTCAAACTCTCTAAACTTGTTATTGAATGCTATCTAATTTGTTCAACTTTACGCATTCTGTTCAATAAATGCAAGAAATAAACATTTACATTAAAAGGATCAATCATTCTTCTTTGTATATTATTATCATAGAAGGTAAGGAAAATTAAATAAAGCCATTTCCGTGTGTAAATAAACAATCCCGAACAAAATAAATAGTAAATTTGATAAGTAGGTGGCTAAATAGTCACTTAGTGGATAATCTGATGCTATAACTTGGATGACATATTGTTAGATAAATGATAAGTCAGCGAGACTGATAGTAATGTGAGTGAGTAAAATAAACAAATCACTAAATACATAATTCATTATTTAATAGAATCAACTCATTATTCTAATCAGTTCAATACAGTTGATCATTGTATAAGTTTTGACTGTAATGGACATTAAGTAGTTAATCACAGTAGTAGTGTCAACAGATTATCTAACGTTTTAGTAAAGTTAGATTTAATATGTGAGTGGAGTTCCAGATGTGCATTTCGTCACTTTACGTCACAGATTGATATTTATTAGACAACTATTTAGTACCCATAAGCATTGGATTTTTTTCTTCACCCTAGCGTGAAACTCTCCAGTCATATAGCACACCTATGATCACGCCAAAGATTGGATACAGGACTTACAAGCCTCACACCTAGCGTTTAACCTTTAGACCACTGAGTTAGAATTTAGTAACTGTTGACATTAGTAATTTCACTTCATCCTCGATCTACTGTGCTACCAGCATACATTATTTATCACCAGTGATGTGTGTCTTACATCAAGCATATTTGAAATTTCGTGATATCTTTGATTAGAATACTGATCGATAAAGCATTTAATTTCCCCTTTATTTAAGGTACTCTAATGTCGTTTTGTGATCGTAGGTAACAGGTCCCGATTAATAGAGAGTATATAAAGTTTCATCTTACTCTCCTGTCGATTATCACTAAACCGTATCATAATATGAAATATGATACAAATTAACGGCTATCGGTTAAAAATAGATTGATGTTCAATTGAGTTAATGAAATATTAGTTATACAGGCGGCTAATATCACTCTACATCTCATCATTCTGATTGCTGTATTCAATAATAAAAAAATAATACAGTAGACGATATATTCAGTCGTTTTCCACATGATGTCATGCCAATGAGAGTATAAAAACAGTAGTATACAATAAAATTGGAAAATATTATAGATGCCTAATTATAAAATTTGTTTTACACGAATTGGTTAGAGGATTTCACCCCACCTCCATAAACACAATATTTGCCTATTGGACAAAACAAAAGAATGATGTCATTATGTCTCGACGTGATATGAATTTTTTCAGGTATTCAAACAGAATACACAACAGCATGCGTGTCACTTAAATACATTAAAAGGAATCTTGAATAGAGAATAATTACAATTTTATACTTGCGTACGTACATATGAATATACATGGACAGTGTTTAACAGTTTTAAATTTATCAAACAAACTTATAAAATACATATTTTATGTGACTACTTATTATAACGATCACTGTTATGTAATAACTACAAAAAAAAATTAAACAACAATATTTCAGCTGAACAGTGATTATGTACCGGTTAGTATTAGATTGATTCAAGAGAAGTTATTGAAATTCTCATGATGGTGGGAGAAGTTGTGTAACACGACAGAGTTCAATCGAAAGTGTGACATTCAGTGGAACACTACTTCAGTGCAACCTAGAGGTTCTGGATGCAAACTTTAGTGAAATGTAGTATGAATTCACACTTCTTAAGTGAAATATCTATCCATTACATCAATATTTTCTAATGGTAATTCTACAGTTTCCTTTTTTACTTGACGAAAAACACCCATGACATTCAAATTCAGTATTATCACTTATGAAATCTATTTTTTCTGAGAGATAAATAATACTGGTAGATATTTATACTGTAATTTTCAAAACGGCTTTCAATGATTAGGTCACATATTCTAATCTAATCTAAATTTGGCTTGTGTCCAGGTGATATCACTAGCAGTAACACCCGAGGTAGCTTTAAGCTGAGTACACAAACTCGTAAGCAGTAAATAAGTTTAACAGGAAAAAACTGTAAAAAGACAATAACTTGCCAACGATGACACTGAAGTGGTTATCCTATCTTATCAAAAATCGGTAGTAACTTGAGAACTGCAAACTACTGGGATTCTGATTCAGTTATTTACATGACAGTGCCCTTGGGACAATACTTGAATTTTATGGATTTCACTATTTGGGTTCACACTGTTGAGCACCTTCGTATTATTTAGAAGCAATACTTTCGTTATCATTGATTCTTAATAACTTCATAATTTGTAGTAATGCCTGAAGTAAATCACGTTTTATTTCAGTTAAAATCTTCAGCAACCTTCTAATAATTTAAAATCGCGATCCACTTTATTAAAAAATTCTTGTATGCATAATAGTGACTAATTCCGAAAAGAAATCCCTCAAGTTCTAATTAGAGGTTGCGACCAGTGAGTTCGCCTGGCTGCTTTTAGCATCACAAAGAGTTGATTACCATTCAGCTTTTAACCAGTATGTTACATGTTCATAATTATTCTTACCAGCCATTTAAGTAGGGACACCTAAGTAAGATCAGTAGGCTGCATATTAACTGAAACTCAAAACGAAGTATATTAACCTCTGCTTGGTAAACGAATTTACACTTGCAATTTGTTGAAGTGTATCGTTTAATATGAATCGCAAGTTAATCAGAGCTTTCTGCTGACTGCCGCCAACCTCGCAAAGGTGATTATGTTTTCACGTTGTTGATGTTAAGCATACAGTTCATCACACACCGTTGTCATTCATGCAGTCCTATAATATCACCTAGATTTTGTCACTGGATCAAAATTAACCAAGAAATGATAACAACAATCGCATATCGAGGCATATATCTTGGAATACGCTTGTGGCAACGGTGACTTACAAATAACGGTTCTTAACATTAACAACAGGAGAATGAAAAACCTAACAAAAATTATATAGTTTGGCTTTTAACAAAATGAAACAATCAGGTCGTTTGATAAATGAAAAGAATGAAGTTTTCTTTCCCATTAAACCTGCATTTCATAGTTAGTTAGTAATGGATTGTATACACCCAAATGAGTTTCATCCAACAAGTCGCCACATAAGTTCTAATATATGAAAAGGTGCACGCATGCTTGAATGTATACAATCTGTTTCAAGTGAGAAGTAAACGTAGGTTTACCTTACACTGAAAATGGACCCACAGTTTTCTTCTTCAGTTCATTTACTTTGTGATTTCTTAGACGTCAAATGTAGAATAGACGACAACATCCCTGAACTAATGTCAATGATCAGTAGACATGAACTTATCATATGCAACCAATTTACTAATCTCCTAGTAATAAGAAATGCCAGTCTTAAGCAAATGTAACTGTTGATTCTTTCCATAAAAATGCCACTCACCCACTCAAACGACTAACAGTTATAAGTGCTTCATCGATTATTGTCCTCCATGTGTTAATTTTGGTCACATTTTAACTCCTACTGACTAAAATATACAGCTGTTGTAGAATGATACTTTCAAGATAGTAGTGGGCGATGGTTCGGATTCGGATTAACACTACATAACTAGTTCATGTAATAATATTATTTTAATATGTCAAGATTAATCTGAAGAATAAAATATCTCAATGATTATCTACGTTCAACTGAACTACTTAATTTCATTGAAACAAGATCTTTTTCTTTTTTTAAAATGAGGTTTACCTTCACTAATAATGTGACTCGCAATTTTACCGAAAAAAAAACACGTTGATAATTTACAGATATCATTTATCTACAAGTTCATCCTATACTTTCTACTCTTTTATCTCTACCATTTTATCGTTTAAAATGTACTTTTCTAAACACTACCTCTCAATTTAGAGTATATCAGAACAACACAATCATCTTCATTCCTTTTTGTTTTATCTATCTCAACAACAACAAAATTTATTAGAATATGATTATAATGGTCGTTAACAAAAGCCTAGGAAATTTTTTTATGACCATTAGTTTTTTTCGATTAAATAAGAAAAACTTTAATTCTCCAAAGAAGTATGTTCTCGTTATGAAGAGGAAAACTAAGAAAAATCATTTCTTAAATTTGAAATTTACTACATAGTTGAACTAAAACATTAGAAAATATACAATTGAAATTAGCCGTCAATACTAGGGAACAACCAACCAGTCAAAATTTATTGTCCTAACTAATGGACAATATGTCTTTATCTAGTTAGCAAACAAGCATAAGTACGGCGCATAGATGGATAAATATACAAACAGAAAAATATTTGTGATTGTTCATTCGAGAGTTGAAACTGATTAAAATACTTTTGAAATCACAAATGTCTATCTGATTGAGGATTTATTTCTCTCTGTCTCTCTCTCTCTCATTCTCTATTACACCCACCCACCACCACTGCCATCACTGAGATTGTTATGAGTATTTTCAGAGGAATTTGGTGTAAATTAATCATTTACTAAATCAAAATCTTAGTTTTTCTAGGAATTATTTTCATGGATGAATTAGCAAAATGAATAGGGTAATATAATTAGCTATGCGTAAGATAAACACTAGAGTACCCATCTTATTGTACATGAGGCTACATTCAGCCTAACCTTTAGATGAAAAAAAATTTTTCTGGAGAAACAGATTTCATGGTTAATCAATATCATACTATATTGACCTCTAAACATATTACATGAAAGTGTTGAAGATTAACCTATTGAAAATTTGGTGATAGTAGACATATTTTACTGTTGAGCGTTGTAAAGAATGCTTAATTTGAAGTTTCACATCATGAATTGAAATTGGTCATTAAATCATTGGAAACCAAGAGAAACTTGACAGATATTTTATCTCACTACGGACTTTCTTATATGAAGTGTCCATCTATGTTCTCACTAAGGATGGGACTGAGAGCATTCAGACCGCTGATTTGGCATCTAGTAACCAGATGGCTTACTTACGAAAATTTTATTCTTAATCTGGATAACGTCATCAGCATTTGTTTTATGTCGAAATAAATTTTTAAAGTTACTCCATAAGAGTTAAGTTAATTCATTTTGATTCTTTTGTTTGTAACTGGCTGCCTTCATGAATTTCTTGTTTTTGTTTGATCATGAATTCCTGTTAACTGTCTTCATTGGTTAACTACAGAATATGTATTTTTTTCAGTAGTTGTCTAACTAGTCATTCCTCACTATAATATTACAGACTGGACAATTTTTTCTAACCTTCTGTTACTATTAATACTAAAATCCCATATCAGTGAGGTTCAGTTAGTAAATATGATGGAGTAAACAATGCAATTAGTATAAGTGATATTTTCTCCGGATTCAATTGACCGAATTCAGACATTACTATTTATTAAAGAAGCCATTTATCCATCCTCCTCTTCCTGTATCTTGTTAAACACCATCATTTTAGTCTTTTTTTGATTAACCGATTGAAATCTATTGTGTGACCAAAAAACACCACACGAATTACTATGATTATTCGTATTGTTAATCATTACCATAGTGATATACTCCATCTAGAAAATAATAGAAAGAGATTAATAATATAACATTACTATTCTAAAAACAATCTAAGTTATAAACTGAACTAGCATATTATTCCAAAATATCATGATATATAGTTATTATTAATTCGATTTAGTGTGGGTTGTGAAGTTGATCAATAATTCTTTTTTGTCTCACTTGACTTTATTGTTTTAGTCTTTTCAAGCTCCAAGCATTAATCCTTTTAATAATCCAACGCTTAATCTTCTCTTAGGTCAACAGACAAATAAACATTAGTTTTAGTTTACTGTTTATCCTCCAGTTTTTAGATATAAAGTCTCGTCATAAATCTTGTTATAATTCAGTATACAAGAAATCATATAACATGACTGTAGTGTATTCGTGTTAGAACACGAGATGGCAAAATGAAATTTATTATAGCGATAAAGAACGAATTTTAACGTCACATAAAACAGATAATGAGTTCGAGTTTTGGTGTGTGAATATCGATATTGAGGCATGTTATCTGACTAGTTACGTCCTTTGATACCATCGCTAGCCGCAACGCAACTTCAACATTGGATCGTTGTCTACATTTAATATACAGCACCCACTCACATTCTTACAAAATAAGTTTGGTGGATATTTTATGTGATTTAACAGTGAGAAATGTTGTTTATGATGGCTAAACCACAGATTATCTCTTCATATTAACCGGATTATTTTATTATTACTACTATTAATATTGTTAACATTATTAATAAATTCCCATTTGTTTATTCCATTCACTTTTCTTCTTCTTAAAGATATTTTTAAATTTTAGCTACTTTCTCGGGTAGCTTACTAAAATTTATGGGTTATTATTATCATCATCACAATTACTGACCAATTTATAGCAGTTTTTTCTTGTTCTTCATTTACATCTTTGCACTCCATTATCAAGAAAAGACCGAAACTTAAAAGGATGTTGATAAGATAATACCTCCTGAACACCAAGTACTAGCACATTCGAATTTATACAGATACAGTTAACTGCAATTATTCCGTATCACAATTTTTGTAACATATTTTTACAGAGGTGGGTTAGTCATAACATATGATAATTTCAAAGCTTAAAGTAATGTGATGCCTTTCACTTGACCAACTGCTCATTAGCTTGCGGACTATCACACAACAAGTCACTGCTCTGAACCCAAGCACTACTCTATTCCTATAGTCGAGAATCGAGAAGCTAGTATATTAACAGATTTACACCAGTTATTGTCGTTCAAAACACACAATACTATATCGACAATTTTCCTCGCCTCAACGGTTAACAAAATAGGAATTCATTAGTTAAGCAAAACTACTATATTAGATTACACAGACTGAAAAAACTAATATAGAGAAAATCACATACTACTTGAAAACAATGCATGATACAGTTGAAGTTAATAGGTCAGTAGAAATCAGGAGAATATAATGATCCAATAACTGAGTATCAATCGGTCTCTGTTGCCATATGCACATCCTAGAAAGCCTGTTCAAATATTGAAACCACCTTTTTTTCGACTATGCCTATATCGTAAGTAGTCATCCTGTTTTATATTCATCAAAAAACCCATTTGTTTGAAATTCTACCTGCATGTTTTAATGCACCATTATCAAGGAACTAAAATTGTTGTGATGCTAAATACTCGGGGGTTCATGTGGGACCAATGAAGTTGTTTATACATTTTCATTTTGGCTTACGGGCTATGTTATTAGACAATCATTGTTTGGATACACGATAAACAGAGAGCTGACATAATATTGCCTGGTGGAACTAAGAATTCCTTATTGTAACAAAATTTTCATTATTAGATTATGGTAGTATTATTCTCTCTATGTAGCCTTAATAATAAATTCTATCAAATCTGGATAGATTATTCAGGAATGACAACAAGGAATTTAGTACTGGTTATCCACATTATGATTTGGTAGATACTTCCAAATGAAAAGTCCTAATATCTTCCCTCCTGAATTCCACTACAATCCACAGTTCAAATATACTCGCTGAAGTATTTAGTTGTAATACTGCATACATCTTTGTTCTGAGAATCCGATACAGTTTTCAGTAGACTAGAAAATTTGTTCTTTTTCTTATTTTCATTACTATTTTTAAACATTTCCTCACATCGCTTAGGTCTGTTAGACCGACTAGTTGTCTTTTAGATTTTTATAGTTTCATCATTCAGGGATCCCTTATAAAGTGATCATCAGTAAAATCACTATTTTCTCAATAACACCAATACTAAACAGTATGCATCAATTTGTTTGCTAGGTGCAAGTTCTTGTGCTTGACCTTGAAGGTTAGCGAAGATACTTGATAGTACTAACTAAAGTAAATGAAGGGAGATTTGAACTTGTGACATAATGTTTGCAAGTTGAACACTTTAAATACTGAGTTACCTCTTCAACCTGCTCGATCCTAGAAAATTTGGAAACTTTTAGGATAACTACTGAAAATCACTCTCATAGTCAATATTATAATGGTAACTTCTCGATTGTACAGTGCCAAAGTGTATTGGTCAGATTTATATAAAACAACTTTTACTAATCATTTCCTGATTTTCCGAAGCTTTCCAAAGCTTTTAACAAAACTAATCAATTACATTATTTGAAAAAGAAAACAATTTAATGCATTTTTTTGAAAATAAATCTATTTAGTTTAACAAAATGATAATGATATTTAGAAACTCTATTTGATTCGAATACATTTAAACAAACAGCATTTCGGCATCATTTAGACTGATCTTTATTCAAATGTTAATGAAAATATGAAACATTTGTCAATTACTTTATCGGTATTGTTGCTACAATTTTTTTAGAATAAATGTTAGGCTGCTGGAGGTAGGTGTTTGTTGACTCGGAACTTAAGTTTCATGATAGTTAACATTCATCAATAAAATGTATCATCAACTTCTTTGGTAATTGATGCTCCCCATAAGATTTAATAAAGCAGAAGCATTAGGAAACAAGATATTGGTGTAGGCATTCCTGTCAACTACCTTCAACTGTCTTGCACTGATACATAATGCACGCGTTCTACAATCACGCTACTATTTGCAGTATTTCGATTACATCGACAAAACTCAATAAACACTAAATGAGTAGCTATGCAGACAGGAAATCTGTTACTACTCAGCAGCGATCAATCAATGTTTACTAAAATGAAAATTTCCATTATCTTTAATCAAGGTCAACAAAAGCAATATAGAATTGACTGATTTAACCCTTAGAAAAGAATGTTAAAATTATGAATTATGTATTCTTAGTCATTTGTCTTCCATTCATAAATGCGGGCTCTGGTGACAGTAGAAGTCTGTATTCATATTGATTACATATATATATATATATATATATATATATATATATATATATATATATATAGTGGTTAACCTACTGTATAGGACAGAGTTGATCGTAATGAAAAAATAATTTAGTCATTGCGTGTGAGATTCTTAAGTGAATGACTCCTTATTAAGACAGGTGTCAAAAATCTCGATAAAGCCTCAAGGGAGTCCTGAAGGACGTGAAGGTATACAGTCCAATCACTTTTCGACAGACTTTTTTTGAATCCGATTAGAAAATTACCAAAGTCCGGATTGAATGATCGTTAAGATAATTTGAATTCTATAAAAAACTATAGGTACCTATGTTGTTTTGTACCTGATTAACACCCAACCGTGCTGCTACCTTGACGTGGTGGCCGGGCTTGCCTAACGTGATGACTCAATCGGGCTATACTGGCTGGAACAATCGTTCCTCTAGGTCCTACCATGCCAGGCAGGTCGGTTGAAGAGCGGTGAGACCAAAAGCAGCAAATATACGGTCCGAGGACGAAGTCGTACTGCCAGCTGTACAGAGGTGTGACGGCAGTAAGGTGTTTTCTTCGGACAACCAGCATAGCAGCGATGCTGCCTTCCCACAAAGGAAGGGCGGGGTTAGAAAAGGTCGACCCTAAAAATGCACACCTCACCTTACTCCACGGATTTCCGTCTCCGGCAGTAAGGCCTCAACAAGTACGGAGCTACAACAACAACGAAAACCTCTCTCAAATGGCCGTGTGTGACCGACCTCAAGCAGTTGTTCCGTGGGCACTGCGGTCACGCTCCAGGTCTTTCAGACCAACCCTAACACATTTTGCTTTTCAGGTACATCAAGAAGAACCCTTCCACAGCATGGGCAACTTGGAAGAGATAACTGCTCTCATACCTCTAACAACACGCAAGATCACCGCCATTTTAATCAAACTCCTTTTTCTATTCCTAATGTTTATCCTGCCCCCACCTTCAAGCCTAAATCCTTATCTTCAACTTCCTCTTGTGTCATTAGTGCTAACGATTCCGGCCCATAAAATAACGTTCCTAGCATACTAAGACCACGCTCCAAACTTCACATTGGTGCATTCAATGTACGAACGCTGTGTGGAATAGGGCAGCAAACCTCCCTAGCTAGGACATTAGAATCCCGGGCCATTGATGTATGTTGCGTCTCCGAAACACGCATACAGGATCCTAGCGTGGTCATTCACTTGACCTCACCTAGTCAGAATGAACAACCTTCGCGATACACTCTTCGTTTATCTGGCGATTCAACAGCAACTTCTCGTGGGCTCGCCGGTGTAGGTATTGCGTTAAGTATGAAAGCAGAACAGGCGCTTCTTGAATGGATTCCTGTCGACAGTCGCCTATGTGCCGTCCGACTAAATAGTTCAGTAAGAACTCGGAAAGATAGGGACACACGCCGTTGTCTTTTCGTTGTTTCTGCCTACGCTCCCACCGACTGCAGCCTCGGTGAAGTGAAAGATGAATTTTACAGAAAACTTTCTGAACAACTTCATAGGGCCAAACACTGAGATTTGTTAATCTTGGCTGGTGATTTTAACGCCCAAATAGGAAGCTTGAACCAATCTGAAAGACATTTGGGTGGATGCTTTAGTGTTCCAGCTCAGAGAACGGATAACGGCGATCGTCTGCTGCAGCTTTGCTCAGATAGTCGGTTATTTCTAGCCAACACGAACTTTAAGCATAAGGAGCGACATCGTTTAACATGGCGACCTCCTGGCCCTACTCAACGGTGGACTCAAATAGACCATATTGCGATTAGTCACCGTTGGAGAGGCTCGATAGAAGATTGCCGATCTTTCTGGAGTACATGTTTGGATTCCGACCACGCTCTAGTGCCAGCACGCATTTGCTTGCGTCTTACTGGGCGAAGAAAACTACCACAAGAAAACCTTTTAGATTTCAGTTTAGTAATGAAACAGCCAAGATTAAATTCCAGGAACAATTGAGGAATCACTTAGGCAATTATAAAGATGCGTCCCGATTCGATACTGCTTGGCAAGATGTTCAAGCAGCTGTGGCATCTACAATGATATCTATCAAGGACTTAAATCAACATGTGAAGAAAAATCAATGGATCTCAATGGCTTCTGTTGATTTAATAGATTCCCGAAGACTTATCCCATCAAGCTCCAAACACAATGATGAGCGACGTATAGTCGGGTATAAACTGACGAAAAGTCTGCAAAACAACTGTGAGCAGTGGTGGGTAGCGAAAGCAAAGTAAATGGAAAAGGCAGCGATAACACTAGACAACTTTTCAAGTTAATGAGAGAAACCGGAGTTAAAAAATCCAACGTTAGTGAGACGATATCCGAAAAAGATGGAACGCTTATTAGCTCTCAGTCTAGACGTTTAGAACGATGGGCTGAACACTTCAAGGAACAGTTTAGTTTGCCTTCAGCTACTCTAAAACTTCCCACTATTTCGAGACAGCCAGAATGGAAAGTCGACTTAGGTCCCCCGACTGTTGTCGAAGTCGAAAAAGCTATAGCTAATCTAAGGCGAGGCAAAGCAGAGGGTCCAGACGGATTATCCCCAGAGGTGTTTAAGAATGGTGGTCCCACATTGACAACCAGACTGACTGATATTTTGACTAAAGTTTGAGAACTTGACATAATTCCGTCTGACTGGTGTCGATCGTTAATCGTCTCAGTATATAAGAAAGGGTCAAAATCGTCCTGTAATAACCATAGATGAATTAGTTTGACTTATATAGTGTCTAAAATACTAGCTTCTATAATTATCAGACGCTTAACTGCAACTCGTGATCTACAAATACGAAAAAATCAGGCTGGTTTCAGACCTGGTCGCGATTGTATAGACCAGATATTCACCGTTCGTCAGATTTTAGAACACAGAAATACTTTTCGGCGGCCGACAATACTGGTTTTCCCTGACTTGAAAGCGGCATTTGATTCTGTAGACCGTGAAGTCCCATGGCAGTGTTTTTCATTGAAAGACGTGCCCCAAAAGTATATAAAACTTGTTAAGGCTCTTTACTCAAACACTATTGGTCGTGTCAGAGCATATGGCGAACTTTCATCTGAACTTGTAACCTCAAGTGGTGTCCGTCAAGGCTGCCCACTTCTCCCATTTTTGTTTAATTTCATAGTAGGCATACTGTTAGAAATTACACTTTCATCGTCTGACTTTTCAGGAATTGATCTCCTACCAGGAAATCTACTTATTCACTTAGAATATGCTGACGATATAGTCCTGTTCGGCGAAGACGCTGATACGATGCAGAAGCTTTTAGCAGCAATAAGCTCCGATGAAAGCATGTTCGGAATAGGTTTCTCCCCCTCTAAATGCAAACTATTGCTCCAGGACTGGTTTTCGTCAACCCCTGAACTAAAGATAGGGAGTGAAGTAGTTGAGCACGTCGACCACTTCACTTATCTTGGAAGTCTGATTAGCCTTAATGGGTTAGTCTTTGACGAAATCTCAGTACGAATTCAAAAAGCTCGTTTGGCTTTTGCCAACTTACGTCACCTATGGCGTAGACGAGATATTCGTCTCCCAACGAAAGGGAGAGTGTACTGCGCAAAAGTTCGCTCTGTCTTACTGTATGGGTGAGACGTGGCCATTAAGAGTAGATGACACTCGAAAGTTATTAGTTTTTGACCATCCATGTCTACGAAACATCGCTCGCGTTAGCTGGGATCACCTAGTAAGTAATAACGAGGTTAGACGATGGGTGTTAGGCAAATGTAGTAAATCAGTCGATGAGGTTGTGAATCTTCATCGACTGAGGTGGTTGGGAGATGTGTTGCGTATGCCAAACTACCGTCTGCCTCGACGCGCGATGTTGGCTGATATAGGAATAGGATGGAAGAGAGTCAGAGGCGGCCAAACTAAAACACGGCATTAGTCCACGAAATCACTGACTGCTCATTTAAGTCGGGTCGGCAGCTGCAGACTACATGAATGGGGTCCTTGCGAATAATCTAACCAGTGGCTAGAAACACTGAGTGACATGGCCCAGAATCGGTCACAATGTCACAGATGTATTCACTCATTATTCTCCCTTAAACCATGAACTTTAAATTATTCTATAACTTTCTTCCTACGTTTCCTGAACCATATTCTATATGTTTACACTCCTTGCTGCTATTATTATTTTATTTTTATTGAAATGACTTCTACTAATGGTGGTGGTGTTAATCTTGCGATGCCATAGTGGTATGGCAACTTGAACCGATGCACACACGTGCCAGGTTCTATGTTGATTGTACATGCATACATACACCTGATTAACACTGAGTAGGAGCTTTTTCTTACTCTCTTCCATCTTCTAATTTGTGACTCAGTGGTTCTTAGTGTTCGAGTGCTAAAATTGTACACAGTACTTTTGGAAATCAAATGTAAGACATAATTCCACCGCAAAGAAAGCCCATTTAAACCACCGATTTTTCAGTGGTTGGTATTTCTAAAATTACTAGGACAAGTTTTTCGCTGTAAAAATAATAGCCCTTACTTGATTATTCACACATTGAATATGACACATAAATCAACCTTACCACTTAGAGTGGTATTAACTTTAGCACTTAACCTGAAATGATGATTATCATGCTGTCACTGAGAGGAGTTTATAATTTCGAATCAATTACACAGAATCGTACACAGAACTTTAATGAATCCATTAATCACGCAAAATTTATATACCATTTTGTTGTGACCTTGGGCTGGACCAAGTTCTGCTTAATGGAGTGCCCACGAGGTAACTTACATGAAACTGTAGTACTTAACTGAGTAATGAATGGTCGTTAGCATTACTGTATGTACTTAATCTGTTGTCAGTACACCCAGAAACTCAGCTCCCAGCGGAGAAAGAAGAACACTAAAAATAATTAGTCAGTTTTCACAATTAATTAGTTCTAGTTCATGAGTGTGAAATAATATAATAACATTTAGTAGGTTAAATCGGAGGTTAGGATGAGGGGCCTACAACAGTAATAAAGAGGTAATGTTCAATGCATATGCAATCAAAATACATAAAATAACCTGAGAAGCAATTCTGAAAGCTAGTCATTCTCCTTAATTCACCTGTTATATCACCTTTACATTATTATTGTTGCTTTCCAATAAAATATTTATTTAGGATAACTGGTTTCTGATTAACTAACAAGTGGGATAAATTCTTGAAAACTATTTTAAGAATCACTCATGCATGAATTTATACCACTGTTTAATTGATGTTGTTTTATTCTGTGCATTTCATGATGATTACTCACAAGTAGCTGGAAATTTATTGCTTCAGTTCTGAAAAATAGATTTCATTGAAACTTCTCACGCATCAACTGCAGTATGCGTTGCTGAAAAGAATAGGAAAAAAAAACAATAACATGTTTACTTTAAGGATTTCAAAACCTTTTTATGATTAGCCAAAATCATTTATCCATTGGTTAATGGTTTCCATGTAAATAAACTTGATTTTTTCACACTATTAATTTTTACGATTGCAATTCCACAGATTAAACAATATACTATAGATTTCATGTATAAATTAATATAAAGAATCTGATATTCTAAGTGAAATACCTTGCTCGCCATAAGGTTTTGATTGTAAGTTGTGTCTTCATCCATCCATCATTTTTTTACTAGTGGGTTAGTGGCAATTACATATTAGAGTGGAATTTTTACAAAATATTTGGTTGCATTAAGCTTCTTGATTTTCACTGACATTAGTTAATGAATTGATTGACTGTTAATTTGAGCTATACTGATGGGTGCGTGTTGCCTGGTTTATGATCAACGTGATTTTTATGACCAATCTTTTAAGATATTGCGTAACGCTTCTTAAAATCAGTATCAGAAGTACAGATGAATTTAATTTTTAACCTTCCTAAAATCTCGACTTTTGGAATTATTTTATACTTTCATATTCCATGAATTCATTCTTTTTTTTCTTGTCATATTCTCCAATCCTAGTAGAAGTTTTTGTATTAATGATTTTTATTATACTAATATTTATGACAGTAATATAATCACACTGTGTCATCATAGTTCGGCTGCTTGTAATAACGTAGATAAATAGGTTAAATTTTACATCTAAGCAATTGACTTTTAATATTGACAGTAATACTGTAATAATTAGGGGGGGGGAAAGGGGGTTGTGGAGATAGTTAACTGTCAATGTTAATATCGCAAATTGATATGAATCAGACAACCATTGATCATCTGGAAGTCGTGGGCAGCTGTTTCGTCCCAGTATGGGACTCCTCCATCTTATTCAAATCAATTCGTGATATCAAATTACTGTTATATTCAGGAAGTAACTTTCACAAACTATGCAAAATGATCAAGTAAAATTCTTTGTGATGAAGTTACCTAATCGGATCTTAAGTTATTTTATCAAAAAATATTTAACTACAAGTTTTTTAGGGATTATAATTTCCAATTAATGTTTAATGAATGCCCAAAGTTCATTGAGATACTTGCCACTATAAAAATTACAACTTAAATCATTTTACACTTGTAGTTATATTTAATTGTATAGACAATAGCACTTTCGTTGATTCATACAGTCTTTCGTGTAAGACTGGCAACAAATGAGTAAAACTAAAGTAAATTGAATGAACTCTGACATAAAATTATTTTGAACAGAAAATACAGTTGTAACGAAGATCGTTTCCACCCTAATTATCAGAAAAAGATTCTTGTAATTGGCTTCAATGAACATTTGAAATGTTTGAAGGTTAGCAAAACTGTTTGGTTGATAAAACTTCTATTTAGTGAGAGATAAATGCATCAATCCAGTGAGTTACTCTTTTTCAGAGTATATGAATGACTGATGATGTATTAAACTGTCATTTGTACGTAAATTTATTTATTACTTATATACTAGCATGACTATGAGTTATTTACAGAGTAACATGTAAATATAAAAAGAAACAAAACAAAAGGGATTGCATCCATCAATTATACTGGAAATGATTAAAAAATTTCACATTTTAAGTAATTTTACATCCTTTAAAACGTCTCAGTATAACAAATTCCTGCTTTAGTATTGTTATTGATAACATGGTGTGAATTTTGATTAATCAGAATTGTTGATTGAGTTGATAATGTGTTATGTCACAAGTTATGATTAACAAGAAGAAGAATACATTTACTTATACATTTTATAGTAAATAAACACCACTAAACTTTTGAATTGAGGTCAGTAACTATGTTAATTCATCGTTATGTAAAAAGCACAATGATAACTTTTATTTCCTGTTTCTTTTCAAAGATTGTTCCCATTTCGTGATTATTCTCTGTTTGTTTTGTTTCCTTTCAATAGGCTATGGATTTATTGATTTCGTTTCTGAAGATGCTGCGAATGAAGCATTACAACAAATTAAGGAGTCGCATCCATCATTTACTATAAAATTTGCAAAGGTAAGATTTTAAGCTACTTTTTATGTCTTTAGTAATGTTTATCTCATTCTACCTGCCTTCGACTGTTTGAATTACTATATATTTATAAGTTTGCTTAGTTTTTGAATAATTTCGTTTCTTGCCAAAGTGCATAACTTTCACAGACTAACTGGGTGATCATTCTTACACTGAATAGCTCATTGGTGGTACAGGTTTGATTTCCACAGGAAGTAGTATCAATTTTCTGAAGATTGCAGGTATGGTCTGGGTTTGATTCCGTTCTCCGAACAAGAATGCCTTGATGCAATCAGTGTCAAGTAGCACGAAAGTTGGTTTAAACAATACTTCCTACTAATTATCTTTAACCGTCAAACATCGTGACAGAATTTATGCAATATCCAATCAATTAGACTAATGGGAACATTCAATTACGGTCGATGGAATTTTATTAGCACTGGGTGACAGACACATATAACATTCATCATTACTCAGTATTCAATCAATTGTATAATCATAATTTATTGGTTATTATGCTATTTCATCTTAGACAAAGTTAAACTTTCTAAGTTGAACTAATGAATGGTTCACATTATTCACAAATGAAATCATCCTATTAATTCGAAAATACTGAGAAAATACGGTGACTTCGGAGTATTTTAACACTTAGTTTGCGATTCACTAGACTGCATTTTAAAACAGTAAACGATTTTTGAGGTGATTAACTTGGAATAGTTAACCCAATTACCACTTTCATGAATTTGAAGATTAGTATTAATCTTGATATCGTAATGGTTGTCAGATTCTTAGAGGTTTTTTTCAAAATTAATTCACCTCTGAGATTTGCATAAATTACAAGATGAGTCTATTATGTTGTTAATAAGAATTTCTCCTCTAAGTGGAAGCTCTTGACCTTGATGGCCCTCATCAGGAAGACATATTTATAATTAGTAATCGATTGATGTTACCCGTGTAACTTAGTGTGTCACGTCAATATACGTTAATATTTAACTATTTAAACTGCAACTAGCCTCACTCAGGATTAAAATATTTGCACTTATTTATCATGAGGTGGTAGCTAACTATGTTTGTCTTATCTTTAATACTGACCAAATTCCAGTTATCAAGTTGAAGAATAGTCACTAGTGTAAATGAACCGGGATAGCTTGTAGATTGTTTTCAAGCATTTAATATCAAACATAATACATTGTAATGTTGAGTCACTTAGATCAGCGGTCACATTAAGACTTGATTTATGAAAACCAGTAGGCACTAGACAAGACACAATTTTTTACTACTCAGTGATAAACCCGTGTAAAGTCGGTATTTGTACAGATAGGTCGAATAGTCCTGACTACTAAGAGTAAGAAGTGATAGCAGCTTTAAGTTCCACATGATGTGCTAACTTTATCTAGACAACTACTGAGAACTATGAAATGCCGAGTAGCCGTTTCTTCCTAGAAATGAGTTTTTTTACAGTATACTTCTATAGTCCCATCAGGGGACGGCCACAAGATCTACAGGTCTCATGGCTAAAGCATAGCATTCATATTAACCAGTTGGCATCCAGGAGGGGTTAAACGTTCCCCAAGAAACCTGTATATCTCGAATCCAACTTTTGGTAGGCTCGTCGATGTGCACTATGGTGAAGTCCATTTTCAAAATGAGAAAGCATTTTAGTTTTTTGGTTTTAGTTTTAAGTGGTTCTTTAACCCAAATCATTCTGCTATGTGAAATAATGTCGACAACACCCGAAAACGTAGTAATAATTCAATTTACACTAATCCCACAATATGCTTGATAAAAAAAGTTCTCTTTAATTATTTTTACATTTAACACCATTAAGTTTTACCTTCAATAAAAAAAAATGAACTGGCATGATGTATGTGTTCAATTTTGAATATAATTTGACATTACTCCCCTTTCTATTTGTGTTGACAATGAATTTATTTTGTTAATTGCTTATCCGTGTACATATCCACCCACATACTTGAATATACATGGAAATAAACAAAGTCACACACACACACACACACCATACCTCTTAAATAATCATTTCATTTTGTAACTTTTTCAATAACAGTTTTCCTAGTAAGCTGTATCGAGTCTTAGTAATAATAGTGGATATGATCAGAGGGGTAGATATATTGCTTTTTGAATTTGTTACACTGACTCGCAGACAAATTACTGAATGAAGAAAGTAAATCTTCTCAGCTATAAATCAATGTTACATGATATAGCTAACAGTTGAATCCAATTTACTTGTTACATCCTACATGGCATTTGTGTAACTGCTGTAATTCGCTGCTGATTTTCACACCGAAATTAGATCCCAGTACTATATAATTTGGATTGTGACTGGCAAGTGAAATCCAGGACTCGCGTTTCGTCCTATTTGGGACTCATCGGCTGGATGTACCTGCATCCCAATGTTGATGTTCACACTGGGATTCGAACTCAGTCCGTTTCGTATCAAACGTCACCGCGTTCACCACTAGACTACTGAGTCCAGACAATCGCACTTGTGCAACGGACTCAGTAGTCTAGTGGTGAACGCGGTGACGTTTGACACGAAACGGACTGAGTTCGAATCCCAGTGTGAACATCAACATTGGGATGCAGGTACATCCAGCCGATGAGTCCCAAATAGGACGAAACGCGAGTCCTGGATTTCACTTGCCAGTCACAATCCAAATTATATAATACTTGTGAAAAAATTCGCAGTATCGAGGCAATGCGCTCAGGATGCACATATAGCAACAATGACTGACTAGCTTCAGTCTATAACAAATCAATGGGAACATACAAGTTCTTCCTAATAGATCCCAGTACATTTCACTTCCGATAAGTAATTATCAACAAGTAATTTATTGGTTAGAGCTTGCACTATTCTGTTGCTGGCATTCAGGACTGAATTTCGATCAGTCCTTCTTAATAAATGTGCTTTTTTAGCGAATCAGCTCGGTGTGCCTATTTTTGAGATTGGCGTTTTGGAATATGTGCATTGTGGATAGGAATGGAACTCAGGATAAGCGTTCCATCTAATTTAAGGCTTGCAAGTTGTATATGCTATCATCCGTGTTATTTTTTACACTACGAGTCGAATCGTTAACAGTTTAACATAAGATAAAAGTCTTTTTAAAACAGAAAAGTGGACCTTAAATGTAAATGTTAATGCTTTGATTTTCAGCAGAATTAAATTGGCTCGAAGGTAATAATAAAACTGTATGTTAATCCCATATTTTTCAGGCCATAAATCCTGTAGTAGAAATCTACTAGTCAAGTTGAAATGTACTATTTTCCTATCCCCTTGTTCCTCTGTGAGAAGGTAGCACCACAGAAAATGTTGGTTGCCTGAGAAAAACATTTTCTACCGTTAAACCCATGTACAATCAATAGTAAAACTCCACCCTCAGACCTTAAGTTTCCTACTTTTAGCCTTAATGTTTTCCAATGGACCTGCTGGGCATTGTAGGACGTAAAAAATATTTACCTAATTTAGTTCGGTTGTACTATGATAATATCCAACCATAACTACTGCATCTAGGTACCAGCTACTATCTGGATGAAAGTTGAGAAAATTGGTAACATAAAAACAATTTAGTGATAATGCTGCGCTTGATGAATATGACTAAAAGATGTTATAACAGTCAAGTAATGATTGTGAAAACAGTAGAAATAAATAGTAAAAATCGATTGCTAATTACAGAAAACATCCAGAAGGGTGTTAATATCAAAGTAATATCCAAGATTGGAAGTGTTGGTTTCATAAACAGCCTGAATCAGGGAACTGTTAAAGTTTCTGAAGTATATGCTTTTTCTGCACTTCATCAGAACCAGTTTTATTGACCATATGGATGGCATCGAAAATAGTAAAGAGATATAATTGGAATTCAAGGAAGATATTTAACATTTGAGCTATTGATTACCTTACAATTTCTATTTGATAACCGTGTACGCTAATATTTAGTGAGGTGTTCCAAAAGAGCTTGTGTAACAACGGTTAAGAAATATCACCAAATGTTCCAATATTGATTCGTATAACCAATTAACAATGTTGATAATGATTATGTTAATCATTCTAAATATTTCACTCCCCCTCCACATCTTAATAGACAATTCCCTAAATAAAATTAAAACGTCTCTCCATTATAACTTTTTTTCAAGGAAAAAAAGTGCATTGCATAGTGCCAAAGTGATAAGTTTTTTTTCTGGAATAAACTGCATAAAAAAACACATGAATTTATAAATCCAAAGGCAATTGATCCTGAATTTGGATGCAAGTGTAAAACATAGAAATTAAGCTTTATCTTTATCAATTAATCTATAATTGACAGTTTAAATACTTTTTTCTTAATACGATAAATAGGGATTAATGTATTCAGGAATATTTAAATGTTCAATGGCTTTTTAATGGGGTAAAAAATTAAGAACTATACAATGGGATAATTTTATTATATTTTTAGAAATAATCAGTGGATTCTTGTGTGAATCAATTTAATCCGATAATTGGATTAGGAAGTATTGCTATAAAAGTACACATTTTTGTCCAATAAACATGCTAATTGAGACTACAGTATTTAGATTTGATATTATGGATTGACATAACCTGGACAACCACTGAAATCTGTGAAGCACTGGATAACATTATCGTTCTAAATCGAAACTCATCAATGACAGTATTGTATATCTATGTGCCATTACAGCTCGAGCCAATTACCTCGGAATTTTAAGGCGAGTTTTTAAAGTTTAAGCGACTGAACTAGCATTCAATAGTTGATATCTCTAATTTCAGTCATTTCGTGATATAATAGGCGACTACATTCATTACCACTACTCACCCGACATGGTTGAATTTCACTGGTCAAATCTTACTGGTGTAGCATTAGATACCGATTCGGTAAACTAAAGACTAATCGTTCGTCGAGAAGCCTAAAGGTTCTTAAAGTGAAATTTTTGTGGGGACATTAGTGTGCGCTTTCAATAAGCAATCAAATACTAGATTGAAACAGCTATTCATTACTTTTTGGCTTTTAATAGTTAGTTAACGTCGTTATGTCGAATTCAAATTTAACAGTCTCTACAACGCTCATACATAAACAAATTATGCTTCATCAATTTCTTCACTTTCAAAACATTCCCTGTTATTTGTAACAATGTACTTAAACTAATACCAATTGTTTGAAGCACTAAAAAGTCCTACGAGGTTAGGCTCTGCAGCTGCCTTATCGTTGTTTTACGTTTTATGTTGAGATAATGTTCTGAGTTTATTTTTTAAGATTTAATTCATTATAAGTGATTCAAATGGTTATTTGGTAACTGAGGGACACAAGAGAGGTAGGTATTAGGTCATCGTTACTTTGTGTGTAATCTGTAATTCACAATAACTCTAGTGAGTAAATGATTTGATATAAAAAGATGATTCCTCAATGCTTTTTCGCTATAAACGAAATCTACCAACATTTCACGAAATCCCTGAAAACTTAATTATGTTGACAATTACCTATTACTTTTTTAGTTTTTATTAACTCAGCATGGCAGTGGTAACCAATGATGAAAATTACTACGATAAAATCAACAGCTAAGCGACTTTCACTTATCCGTAACTAATTTGAAAGTAGAATTGATACTGAATAATATGAATGACTTGAATATTCTTCTAATACTCAAGAGGTTCTATGCAAATTATATAGATCGTATAGCTAATCAACATCAGCAGTTCAACAACAGTACTTCCAAGATGTAAATTGTTACATGAACTTATAGTTTTCAGAATTACTTTATTAATCAAATGAATGAATACTACACATAAAATGTTTGTCACAAAATAAATACCAATTAAGTGTAAACTGTAGATTGGTAATCAGAATTAACCACTTGTAACAGAAACGAAAATCACAAACAATTATAACATGTCCCTAAAATTGTAATTGGAAGCTAAATAACAATTGAATATAAGAATTATAGAAGCTATCATGCAGACTTTGAATACGTTTTGAAGTTATTTCTAGTGGAGGTCAAATAGAAAATACTTACAAATTTATTAAAAGCTACTCCGGAGGCATCAAAATTTTCTGGAAATATGGCATTCGGATCAGCCTAAAACAAATATACATAATGATATTTAGCACCTGTTTATTTACCCACATGGAAAATGTCAACTAACGGCATTACCACATGTCAACCAAACAAAAGAGTCAACAGGAATGCAAACACAAATTGAGTTGACAAAGCCCCTATAAACAGCCATTCACAGACAAGGTTATCATAACAGATGGCAAGATAAAATTATAGTGGCGAACCCGTGAGATTTGACGATTAGTTTTCAAAGTTGCAGCGCATAATTGAAATGATCACGTTGGTGCTAGAGAACACACCTTTGACTTGTGATGAAAGACTGATGATAACCTATCTCCGAGACAATGGATTGCTACCGAAGACAAATTTAGCAGTCGTAAAAGTGAAGTTAAGTTTAAGGAGAAGCGTAATAAGTCTATATTTCGATTTCATATATACTGTTGTAAAAAATCAATTAAAACCTGATCATTTTTTAGCAAATCGAAAGTTACTTTGAAGCAAATTATGTATTTGTTTGCATGT
Source organism: Schistosoma mekongi (assembly GCA_034768735.1). Taxonomy (NCBI): domain Eukaryota; kingdom Metazoa; phylum Platyhelminthes; class Trematoda; order Strigeidida; family Schistosomatidae; genus Schistosoma; species Schistosoma mekongi. The sequence continues at coordinate 29,506,704 of CM068307.1, read as the reverse complement.
TGGTTGATAGCAGTTCCAGCAACAACTACGGCAGCATTTTGTAATCAACGAAGTGTCATCTATCCACTGGTACGAATATTGCAGAAATATATTCTCGGAAATGATCCTAAAGATTAGCATGTCGATAGGCAGTGTTTGTCAAATAGTTGAGATCAATGGATCTTCAGGTAGAATAAGGAGATACAACCGCGAGAGGAATATCACAAAAGAATGTGTACCTTGATTTCATATTCTAACTTTTATAGATTTTTGGACTTGGGTTATGTCCCCGTAAATAGGACAGTCCTAAGTGTCCAAGACAGAAAACCTACTACTTTGTTATCAATAATCAAGCGATATGCTTTGTTCAACACAATAATATATGCAGTTGACCGGATGGTGCATAGGTGACTTCACCTTCACGGATATGAAATTCGTGTTGCGATTCATCAGCGTCACTCTGCGTATCCTGTAACTGGAATCCATAAGAACAAAATGATAAAAATGTAGAATAGACTGAGAATGTATCAGAGATCCCATTACTGATCACGTGGACAAATGTTTTATGGCCACATGGATGGGTTATTACACCGTTCATTCTTCAGGTTTAAAGGCAGGAACACCAGATGACCTTGAAAGACTTCTTAATTACATACATTTAGTTTATCCGCCCTAGTTGTTTGTATTTGTCACAGACTGATGTTGTCTGGGTACTTCCAGAAACTAGGGAGCACTAGACAACCTCCAGGTACTCTAGGGTGCCTACTTCTGAGTAGTCCCGTATTATGATGAAACGGCCGTCAAGTGCTCCCTAGTTTTCAGTATAACCCAACTAACATCAATCTTTGATGAATACAAACCACCAAAGAAACCACCTCTATTCAATTATTCACTTTACTTGTTTTACTTATACCTATTCTTACTAATAAAATCATATCGTTAACATATGCAGTTTTTTGATTGGATAATATTGCCTCAGGATTACTTTTAGTGTCTTTCAGTAGTGTCATTTTAGTTCAGTTTTACCGAACAGGCTAGTTTGGAGTTTATAGAGTAATTGTACATTTTGATTTTATACAAAGCAGATAATTGCGACATAGTCCATAAGTGGAATTAAAGTCTCGAAATTAAGCCATCGAGTTCAGAAAATGCATAGTAAGAAAATCATTTACCTGAACAACGAATCTTCTTCATTATTTCAAAATCATGCTATTTTGATTACATTTCAAAATAAAATTTATATTTTCTTATAAATAAAAAGGTTACTTAATATTCTATTAGGTTTGGTTATCTTAACAAGCCAACATTTTCAGGTTTATTGAGTATAATCGGTATTATTATATCTGATATTACTTATTACATTGAGACTATCCACTTACAATCAGTCAACAGCTTGTATCGATTATCTAGGATATTTAATAATTGAACATCTGTTTCCTCTAAATATTTACAAAATATGTGTAGATAAAATCTGTTTGTTTATATAGACAAACATAATTTTTAACTGAATGGGTAAGAGGTGGGGTGGCGGGTAAATGTAATCATATATTTTGAAATTTTTAGAGTAGATTGATTATGACTAGTAACAGAAGCCAGGACGAGAGTTTCGTTTGATTTAGGACTTATCATCTAGATGTATCTGCTTGCCGTTGTTTATGTCCACACTAAGACTCATGCCTAATAACTTCTGTTTCAAACATCAGTACAGTATTCACTGAGCTAATAAGTACAGATCACTACGAACCTGTTAGATAAGTTTGATGTTCGAGATTTTATTACTAAGGCTTTTGGATACTCGCTATTGACAAACATTGAAATTTTCTATCATTTGTCACACTGTTCCAACAAAAGATAGTCGTATTTAGCGTCTAAGTGGAATCGATTTCAACTGTTTACTGTAAGTGAAACAACATAAATACTACAATCTAATTTTTTTCGGATAAAAGAGTCTTGTCACAGAGTTACCACTTGCTTGTTGTCGTATTTTCCGCATTTATTAAAAAATACTTATAAGGGAATGGTCTGTAAAATTAATGATCGAAAATAATCAGTTATTACAATGCGTACATTAATTGATCATGTAGTGAATGCTAGTCGGATTCACTTTTGTTTAGGTTTAATATGTTCTAAGCGATTTTTCTATCCATCAAGATCACAACGTCTAATGGCTTAATGATGATTGTTTAAAGGTCTTAAACTTAAATCATATGCTGGTTGATGAGATCATTGTAGTATATCTTGAATTATCAGGGACCTGAAATTACGTGAATGATTTAAAACATATACTCCAATTAGGTTGCTCATTCACAAAACTGCTGGTGCAAACATGAGTTGGAAAATCACAGACACCCTTCACTGTGACTATTTATATTAGAACCAGTGTAAATTTGTGTAGTAAATAACATTTCCAATTTATACTAATAATTTTGTTGGTCATTCCAGTGATAATATTTCATGACTTATTAAAAGCCTTCAATAATCTATTAGATAAATCTTCTGGAGGCAGATGAAATACTGAAAATATTTTGACTAATTAACGTTGTTTAGAGACTTTGAAAATAATTTCCGATGATGTTGTCGATTTTAGCTTGTTTTCCAAAGGCTTTTAGAAGGCTGTTAGTAGGGTAGATAGTGTAACCATTGATGTTATTATGAATATGGTTTTGGATAAACTTCTGAAATTCTGAAAACAACTTACTAGTATTATTCTGTAGGAGACAAAACACCCGTTTTCTTCACACCTTTCTTTTGTATATTTTCTGTCAGAATGAGGAGTAGCTACGTTCAAATTCGACGAAAATTATAAAAGCACTACTATTCCGTATCTCCCCCATATTATGTAGTAGGAAAGCTATAAAGGATGATTTGGTTAAAATCTTTACTCTTGAAAATACTGTTAAGATACCTGATTCTTAGGAAATTTTTATCTGGATATTATATATATAGATATATGTCTTATATTTTTCTTTATTTTTGTTTATATATATAATTCTTGAGACGTGTACATCAAAGTGTAACTTGTTGAGACACTGTATACTAAAACTTTACATAACACTAAACACAATACTGAACAATGCGTAAATGATAATTATAATTATAATTATAATTATTTTTATTATAATCTCAAGGTTAGAAATATTCCGATAAGTGTTTTCTGTACACGAATTAATCTCGGAAATGAAATTCCTCGTATACTTCCTGCCTTATATTTTCTGTCTAGGATTTAAGAGTAGAAAATTTCTAAGAACAATCAAGCATTTAGAACGGTGTCTAAATGTTTAACCGCAAAATATATCTTATCCAATGATGGCTCTCTGTACTTCGTCATTTATTTACTGAAATATGTTAATCTTTTCCTTCTCAGTGATATATTATCATGTTTCTATGCAAACTTAACCTACAAGGCAAGAAAATCATGTTGGAAATAACGTTAACTTTTGTTACTAATAAATCAAAATGTTGAAATTGATAAACATATGGTTTACACACAAATTTCATGTAATCGATCCTTTGATCTTTACTCGACCTTAGAATCTCATTATACTACATAATTACTGCTCAGTAACCGGATCATGAATGAGAGCTGTTGTTTCACTTATGTTCATATGGTGTTCTGAAAAAACTTGATGGCATTCTAACTCTTATCAGGTTATGAATAGTACCACAGTGGAAAAAATCATTGTATCAGTAACACTACTTAACTCAACTGATGAGAATTTCAAAATTGAAGCGGATGTTCTTAGTTCCACATCGTCAATATGGATCATTACATCATAATCCGCAGATAAAATAATTTCTTCCCAGACACTATTATTCAAAGTATCACAAGAAGAATATGGTTTGTGTCTGTGGTTTAAACACAACATACTCGCTACACACTACTAGAGTTTCTAAGATCTGATTTATAGCATGGCTTATGGGTACATATCTGAGGAATTCTATACTATGACTAGGTAACAGCAGTAACCACCATATCCAGTACTATGCAATTAATCATAATATGGAATTATTAGCTTTAAATATACAATTCTGAAGCGAAATTTCCGTTTATTTGAATCTTCGATTTAAAGATATCTAAAAGAAATACTCATTTAGAGGTTTTGAACAGTGATAAACTATTATTCATATTTATCGGTAAGTGCTTACAATCAGTCTTGTCCCCACTATATCGCCTATCATCTCCTGATATGTTTAATGTAATCTTTTATCGTTTATCCAAATGACAGGGGTTGAGTTTTTAAGCATTTTATGAATGTAAATGATTATAGTTGGTCATTATAAATGATTAATTAATTCAAACAAATGTAAAATAGGAAAATTTATGAAAATAAACTCATGTTGGTAGCCCAGCTATGTAAGCAGGTCGTTGTGTAACTGACTAGTCTACAAACTGGTTTTCATTTTTTTTCTCAGTTAAATTCAGCATGCAATCTTCATTATCTACAAACTTAAATATCTTGGAGAACCTTTAAATTAAAATAACACTTATTAGTGATTTGCTAAAATTGCTTTGCATTACAGCAGTCAGACGTGGGACCAATATCACTAAGACTAAGTGATGATAATTACTTAACACTGTATGTCAACTGAAGTCAAGAATGTAAACCAGTCAACAGCAATCAAGTGATCTGAAGGTTATGCGCTAACCATGTGAACTGAGAGTTTTAGGTATAATCCCTTGTGAGCTTCTGAGTGTGTATTGCCACTAAAGAATCCAATATTAAGAGACGATTATTGTTCAGTCCTATCTCGTTCTCAAAAGTCTGTGACATGAAACCACAAAATTTGATGATATCTACAATTTTTCTAAAAAAAATCTACTCAGTTTAACTGTCATTTTATTATTGTTGCTATTATTTATTTTTAGGAGAATGAAAAAGACAAAACCAATCTTTACGTAACAAATCTTCCAAGAACATGGACAACAAAAGATAGTGACCAGCTGAAAGCGGTATTTGAACGATTCGGCCATATACAATCAGCATTTGTTATGATGGAACGTTTAACAAATAAAACAACCGGTAAGTGATTATATTTAGAAAAGTGAGTGAAGTCTCATCACTTACCCTTTACTGATACTTAGGACTGTAGTAGATCAGCCTCTGTTAACATATAGGCATCTTGAGGGGACCACATTGATTTAGCCTTTTAGTTACTAGTTCTCGGTACATTTGAGTTGTGGCTAGCAGTGAAATCCACGACGTTTGTTTCGTTATACTCAGGCGATAGTCACTGGACTCAAATGTCAGGACAAATATAATTATTAAGATGAAGGTGCATCTTGCTGACCAGTCCAGAACAGGAGGAAACTAATATATTGGGCTCTACTCTTAACCACAGTTCAAATATACTGTGAATAATGAAATGGTTTATTGAAATTGTTTTCTATAATCTAGGTAGTCTAATTCGTTAGTCTTCTTTTATTTTATTTCTAGACAACACCATCAGCAGTACATACTTTAGGTAGAAGTGAGGTGTGTGGAGAAATAACCTACAGGTGAAAAATATCCTATTATGTTAACTTTGAACCTGAGTGATTACTGCTAACACTTGACCAGAAAATTTTTAAAGCGGTAGAAAGATATTTTATATTTACAAACATGTATTTAATTGAAGAGCAGGTAATAACTACAGGTCACTAAATACATGCTTTGTTTCCAGTGTATGGTAATGCTATAATCCCACACCCACTGCTTGGAGTTGAATCCAAGATCTGTAAGTTTAACAATAACGATCTTATACTCACTAGTGATTAGCTTATAAATAGATTTCTCGACATTTTAGTGAAAAGTGTGCAGCTTATAGAGTATAAACCAAGTCTAAGAGAGTAACTGCATTAATACTTTGCGAGATTGTGAATAAAACACTCCTATGATGAAGTCTGCTACTAGGAATAAATAGATATCAGTTTATTCTCACTTTTCATTGGTTATCTAATTAATGCCACTCAGTGGTATGAAACTTCAACTACAAATGTTATTATTATACTGTTTGCATAATTTTTTATAGATATATATGGATTCTCTCTCTCTCTCTCTCTCTCTCTATTATTACTAGGAGTTGGCTTTGTGAGATTTGTCAATGAACAAGATGCAATGAATGCTTTAGAATCCCTCAAGTTACATCCACTCACGTTACCTGATTGTTCTGTGCCGATTGAAGCGAAATTTGCTGACAAACATAATCCAGACACAAGACGACGACGATATCCTGTCACGGCAGCTGCAGCCGCAGCCGTGGCTGCTGCAGCTTCTGCTACAATGATTGCTAATGTCAATTATAATAGTTTATTGAATAGTTGTCCTTTATATACAACAACACCGAATGGTCTGGCTCTGACATCACATGATACCCTCGCATCATTATTGAATACAGGACTAGTCAGTCCATCTATTGTCAATAATCAATTAGCTAATTTCTCTGCGTTACAAAAATCTGCTACAGATTTCACATCACGTTTAAATTCCGATTTGTTAAATGGTTTTATACAACCAGCTAAATTTCCGAACGATTCATTATGCAATCCGTCATCGAATAATACTACAAATAATGGCAATACGAATGTTAATCATAATAACAGTAATAATACCAACGGTAATGGTCTAGCCAGTGATTTCAATGGTGCGACCCGTGAATCGAATCTTGCTGCTCTGGCTGCTGCCGCCACAATATTCTGTGGTTCGCCAACACCGAATAGTTTTATGAATAATTGTCTACGTTCCAACCCTACTGTAAATGGAGCTAATTTAAGCACTGGATTACTATCAGCTAATCAGATTGCCTTACTTGGAACACCAACTATTCCTTCACCAGATACAAAACTTTTTGACCCAAGGTAAGTGATATATATATATATATATACGATAAACGATTGTTGTGATCGAGTCGTTTTCGTCATAGACAGAATTCAGTTCCACCTAAGTATGAGGCTTTTTATGGGTGCTAACCTATAGTCTCGACAGAAATTAAAACTAGGGCCTTCATGTCTCATACTAAGATAAAACAGCTTCTTAGTTGTCATTAGTACCCTAATTGTAGTCATCATTCGAAACAAATACAGATTGAGACAAGTTTACACCATACCTGTTCGGTAAATAATATTTCGAGTTTTTTCTACGGAAAAAGCCAATTTTTTGTACATAATCTCAATTTAACATTCATAACTACATTTATACAAGCCACATATTTAAAACTTGTCACTCTAAGACAATTATTACATATAAATAAATAACCAATTCCTCATCCTGAAGAATGATGATAATTAAGAATCTGCATTGTTGATAGAATACAGTGAATTCAATTCATTTTATTGCTTTCTCATTACACTTACCAATTCAATCAGAAACGAATCGTCAATCAGAAAATGACAATGTATTCAATATCAAAATCAGCATTTTTAAAGTCTATTCTCTCCCAACATTTGTTATTGTTTCGTTGGAATTTATGAATGGAATAGTTACTTATTGAGGAGAAAACTGCATAAATTAAGTAGATCACCGTTGATCTATGACTTATCGGATTGATTTATCCTAGTTCGAATCTCGAAGGGTAGGAATAATTCCTCCATGATTACAATTTTATCTTGATGATAGGTGTTGATTAGTATGAAGCTTAAGCCAAACATAGTTTAATGTCAACTGTCAAACCACCTAACTCATACTGTCTATAGGGTCATGTGTACGTACTACTAAATAGCTGCAGACGAGAACGAAACAGCTGTTCAGTGCATATTCATGTTCGTTAGTACTCAAAATGAGATTATACCGTAACACTAAAGTATCTGTCTACAAAAATATGTTTTTTGCGTGTTTCGCATTATGTAGTATACCTATGGAGTAAAAATAGGTTTCAGATCTATCTGATGAGTGTCAACGACTTTATTCAGTCATGCTTACTTTTTTGATAAAAAAAAATCAGGTTCATATAAGTCAGTAGACTGTAATTCAGCATTTGTAATACTTATTGGCTTCATCACATCCATGAGCAATACCGCACTGACAATCACGACAGAGTATCTCTTCTCTTTATAGATACACAGTCCAAGGCTAAGGAGCATATAGTGCACCTGAATAATAATACATAGAGTACTGTTGCACAGAGAACTCATTCCGTGATACTGTTAGATAACCCTTTAGCTTTATTAGTACCGTAGACTGACAAATGATAAGCAGGTCACATGAACCGACATTTAGATTCTTTTTACTGCCAGCCTATTAGAGTCATCTATCCAACCATCAAAACCGATAAGCATTTTGTTTAACTCCATACCTATTCCTGAAACCATCTTGATAATATTGAAGACTCAAATTATTATTTGTTAATCATCTTTTATTCTGATGTTTTTTCTTCACTTCAAAAGGAAAATTAAAGGATGTATGGTAATCGTAATTGTCAAAAAATGGAGAGATCATTGATTACCTAGTTCAGTGTGGTTTTATTTAAAGATTCTCATCAACTGACTTTATAAATCACATATACTGATGATTCACCAGTGACTGACTGTAAACAGAATTTCCGAGATTCTAGTGACAACTCTTAGCCAATCGAGTCCACCCTAGATAAATGTAAAACATACTTCAGCAGTGCCAAGGCATGATAACAATGAAATATTGTGCACTGAATGAAGTTGGAAATATGATTTACTGAGTGACATAATCAGTGATCAAAGGTACATCAACTGTCGTAAAATCTGAGGGTCGTGGGTTCAAATCCTAGGAATGTTTTGGGTGCCGACTACTAAATTCTTCAGTACTCCTAGGTTCATTATGTTCTATTAGTGGTCAATGTTATATATATATACCTTCGAATTTAACTGTTTTCACAGACCTTTTACAATCAAGAAGATTAGTATACTTATCAGAAATCCTTAAATATTGACGTATTACTTTTTAAAACTGTCTGTTTGTTATTAGTTTTTTAATGTACATTGCGATTCGTGTTTTAGATTAGCTTTATTTAACAAATTCTGTTAGTCGATCAACTGGATCGTTGTTTGTTCATAATGTGTTTTCATTCATTCACGCATCCGTTTATCGAGAAGTAGTATCAAGGTAATTAGTATATTTGTCATTATTTTGGAGAAAGGATTACAGTAGATTTCATTTTCAAATGAATTCATTGATAATAAGAGACAATTTAATGCGAACAAGACTGATTATAAGCATTCATAGATGAATCTGAATGACAATCAATCACTGTTTAAGAACATTCTATACATATTTATATGAAGATTAACGCTTTAAATTAAAGTTGGATATGTGAAATTCATGACGTAAGTTTTGTCTTATTCGAGACTCACTGGCTGGATGTATTTTCATCTCAGTGTTGATGTTCAAAATCAATCAATTTCAGTCCATAAAAACATCAACGAGATGTAGATGTTTCCAAACCATTTATAAAATGAGAATTTTGTTGGGATTCGACATATTTCGTGGTAAAAATTCTATGCTATAGTTAAACGTATGGTAGTGAGTAAAGCTAGTATTATTATTACTTCCATTTAGTTATTTTTAACTTTACTTTTTAATTTAATTATTAGCATATACGGATGTTCCTTATATGGGGCAGATTACTTTCGTCCACAACAACACCCACAGTCACAACAGCAACAACAATCCCATCAACAATCACAAAAACAGCAACAACAATTGCTCTCTGTTGCTATGGCTGCAATGGCCAATCCAGCTTTACAAGGATGTGTTTATCCATCAACAGCTGATTTAACTACATTCAATAATACTTATCATAGTTTTTTAAATTCACACAATTCTACAACTATCCCAATACCAACCGATCCTATTGGCAATTGTTTACCTGGTGGTACACCAGAAAATATTACTACTGCATTAAATGGAACAATCTATGCTAGCCATCAACCAAATCCACATCATCAATCACAACAACCCCAGCAACCACAACAGCAAAATACTCTACTTTCACCAACTCCAATCCCTGGTTCAGTGACACATATTCCTGAGACATTAGCTAATTCTCGACTGGAGAGTGGATTATATCAATGGTTAATACCAAGTCATTTACTCAAAACTAATACTAATAATGGGAGTAATAATGACTGTCATGTAACCATACCATCACCAGCTTTTTCATTAAATCCTACAAATCATCTAATTGGATTAGAGAAAACTAATCGACATGTGCAAATGTTATTGTAGCAATAATAATAAGTGAGTAATCAATCCATTGTCGCGTAATTTTAAATTTTTACACGATAACCCACTAGTTTTGGTATTTTTTTTGGTTTTGACTACCAATAGAGTTCAAGATGTTAGCAGTTCACCATGTTTATGACTCGTCAAACAGTTATACCTCTCACGTCTTTATGTTGACGTTTGTATTGAAATTCGGACCTAGTATATTACTTCAAGCACTTAAGTGTTATCCGCTAAACTGTTGAGTTCAGACGGATAGAAAATAGTTCATCGAGTACGAAGCTATTAGTGAGTACTTGCGCTTTTCTATTGCTGATAATAAGAGTTTCAATTAATTTGTATACATTGCTATATGTGCACCCTCAGTAGGTTGCCTCTATATAACCTTTTAGTTACAAGTTCGTCTATACTTAGATTGTGTCTGGTAATACAATTCATGACTCGCATTCCATTCTAATAGTAACTCATTATAACTAGTATTATACATTAGTAACATCTCTGAATGTGCGATACTAAATGACAGCAACTTAAATCATTCTGAAATTTACAGTTTTCCAAAGACTACAGATGCGCCTTGTTAGCAATTCCTGAAGTGGACATCATCTAGATCCATAGTCTATAGCAAAACTGAGTATGAACAACTAGGAGTTACAAACTTATATACCAGGTGAGTAAGTTATCAGCTATCTGAACTCAGTAGCTTAGTGGATAATACATTCATGTTTGAAAAAAATAGGTACTGTGTTCGGGTGCTTTACCATAAGAATGTAGTAGGCACATCCAGCTGACAACCCTTAAATATTGCTATATTTGGATTCAACCCATATATGCAAAAAACAATAATATTTATTCAATTCAAATGTACATACATTTAACTATGAATAAGTTAAAGTTAAATTTTCTGACGCCACCTTGTATGACTTTGTAAGTACATAAACAAAGATCATTATAAGTAAAGGAAGAATATTTACTTTACCTACGATCTCATTTCCAGTAGCTGGACAGTCGTAGGGAGGAAACACTGAAATATATTATTCTTTTGGATATTCATAATAAGTAATTATTGTTGAGGAAGCTGTGTAAAAAATCAATCATATGTATCTTTTTATACATTTCGTTTGGATATAACCTTTTTTCAACACGACACCCCTGAATTCAAGCTTTTGATGGTTAAAATGAGAACACAATGTACAATACGATGACGTTAAATGTGTTTAAGTTTCATCAGACATTCGCCACAAATGTTTCATATTATTATTTCATATTGTTTACTTATCCTACTAGAAGTTTTATAAGTAGATTATCTATTATTTTACAATTTTGTTGTGACCTAAAAAATGATATTCAAGAAATATCAACGTATTGGTTAGTTTGGATCAGTTTTCTAATTTATGCATACAAAAACAAATTTCGTTAGGCTTATAGTTTTCTGCTTTGAGGGATTTCTGAAATAGAAATGTCGAAGGATCTCTAAGAATTTAGTTCATTATTTAAATATTCAGAAATTCTAGACATATATAATAACAAGTTATATGAAGTCTCATCACCATTGAATACACTCTAGACAAGTGGTGTGTTAAGTGACAGCAAATAGTAAGGCGCTTCTGTTTGTTATTGTCTCATTATCAACCCAAGAGTACAGATAGATTTTCGCTTTACTTTAACGCTTCTCAAAATTGTGTACACTGAACGTCAGTTAAAAATTGAAATCATTACCTTTTAAGCTTCTTGAAGAGTCCCGACAAATTTTAATAAGAAATAGGATGATAGAAATTAGCTAATGCTACTGAGCAAGGATTACCTTATGCCGATAACATGGTACTGAATTCCGATTCAATGCTCTATAAATGTATCTTGCCTACTATGGGACTCGAGTGTATTGATTTCCTAACTGTGCGGAGTTGTATTGTGGTGATTCTTGATAGAAATCCCAGCCTAGGAAAAAATATCTGTATTGCGCTTCATGTTTTTCAAGCACACTTCATGTGATATTAACTTATACTTAAAAGTTCAGTAAAGCATTTACAAACAAATGGTGGTATGAGGTATTACTCCATTTAGTCAAAATATACATATTTCGTAACTTTTAACTCAGCCAGTTATTCAAAAAGAAAGAAGACTTGAAAATGTTATATCAGAATCGGATAGAAATGTGAAGATCCTGACTTTGACTAGATAGATAATGTGAAACAGAATGTGATCTGTATGATCCCATCTTGCATATCAAAAGACCAAATGCTAAGAACTGATAAGTTCACTTACTTTCATAGGCTTCAATAAAAGTAAATGAAAGCTGCAACTGATTTATACAGTGTAATACGTTATTTCAAGGTGAATTTTTTATACTTTTTGTGTATTGTCACCTATGAATATTTTACCCTGATAAGTGGTTGAAAAAGAAATTTTTGCAGAGAAGTCATTGTAAACAATAGAGTTTCTAACTAACCGGTTTATACATAGTGCAGATTTGAGCAAGTTTTCATTTTACACTTGGATTCAAATATCCAGCACTAATAACTTGTACATTTTTTTGTATTATTAATATTCGAACTATATTTCACGAAATTCTCTGATACCTGCTCAAACTTTCGAAGTATCATTTGTTTCCAGATGTGTACTTATTGACATGAATTTTCCTGTTTTACAATGACTTTAATTAATTTGTTATGCAAGATAACCAAACACACTTACATGCATTCAAAATTGTTTACACACTATTCATGTGTATTTTTTTGGTGAAACGTAAGGTGATTAATTTGGGATTCATACATCATATATATTCGAGGATAATAAGAGTTGTAAACATGTGGCAGTTAATTACTATCTAAAACGTTCAGTGCATATTTATTGAATATATACACTCTGAAAGCATATGAAATGTGCATTACGTTGGAATTTTGTGTTTTGTGTTGACGATTCTTTACTGTAATCAAACATTTATCACTCGATAAACTGGGTACTAGTATTATTTTATCATAATATAGAATTCCTCAAAAGCATAGTCGTCGTGAATTAGATCCTGGAAATTCAGAATGGGCGTTGCAACTGCCTTATCCTGAAACCACAAAATGTAAACATCTTATGTTAATAATTGGTCATTATAATTAGAAGTATAGTACTGGGTTATTATTAAATTGCAATTTCCGCAGATATGAAGACATCCGGTTAGTGTTTAAATTGAAAATACATTCATTAACCTAAAATGCCCATAATGTTTATATTAATTCCTATACTTTATTTCTTTTCTAGATATCTTAATAATAGTACAGATAAAGAAATTCAGATAGGAACAAAGAAATCGGAAGGTTTTTTAAATTCATTTTTCAAAAACACTGGTACAATTCACTGTCTTTAAAATTTGCCTACTTTCTACCTTACTCCTTCGCTCCCCCCACTCTTCGTTTACATTTCTTATTTTGTGTTACTGTCAAAATAGTCTGTGTGTAGAGAATACATATGATGTTGATTAGTGCTCATTTCTGTAACAGTAAACAATGTATGTGTATGTGTACAAGTTTGTGTTTATCTATCTTTTCGCACACATATGTAATTGAGTAATCCAATCAATTATTGGATAAACAGACAGGTATTTCAAAAAGCATCATTGATGAAGCATTTTTTCAGTTCTTTCACTTTTTTGTTTGATTTCTTTAAGCTGTCACGATAGATGACATTAATTTCACAATTTCTTTCACCAATTGACGAAATTGATGATGTGTATGATTGTACATCTGTGTGGGTGTGTGGTGTCACTTTTTAGCTGTTAGTCAGCCCGATTATCCGAATGTCAATTGATTAAATAATAACCAATCACATTGTACTAATTTATGTACACACGTACACTTTTTTGTGGTTCATCCAATAGCTGTCCGTCTGTCTATCGATTTTAAACACTTGCCTTTCAAGGACACATTTAATACTAGGTGAATGCGCAATTTAAGAATGAATAAAATACAGTGAGCACACATATACTATTTTTATTGCTTTGATTTTTTTCTTTTTTTTAAAAAAAACACTAAATTGGTTGTTAAAATAAAGTTTTTTTCATTCTGTTCAAGTAGTAGATATCATGTTTTTCTGTCATTATTAATCGCCTTTTTATCTTAATGCATTGTGTTGTACATTTTACGAGTGATATAAAGATATGTTCACGTAGGTGATTAAATACATTATTATATAAATGCAGGGGAGATGGATTTTAGAAGCAGTTAACAAAAGAAACAAAGTGGTAAGAATTATTTTTTTTTCACAAAAAAACCAAACAAAAACTGATACTTTCCTTCAAAAACAGTCTAATCATTGTCCGTATGTGGAATAATAGAAGGGGAAGTATTTAATTTGAGTATGAAAGTAAGCTCTTTGTTGTTTTCTTTTCTGTTGGGGAAAATATGATTTTCTGACACGCGCCTCATATGTTACTCTTTTTTGTGTATTAGATGACATTTCTGTCTTTTTTTTGATCAAGTTTATTTTTACTATGTGCACTCATGTTTGTGTGTGTATTTAAACAAAGTACTGGAGTTTTTTTAATTAAAAGGAAGTGGGGGGGATTTTATTGATCTCTTCAAATACTTGGTTATTGTTTATTTTCACGAAAAAGAAGTGAGTAAATGAACAGCGAAATTACAAAATCAAAATGACAAGAAATTTCCATTAATCTTTTACGAATTGTTTCTTTTCTCGTTTTTTTTTGTATTAGTTTATTGGAGATAACTGATAGACACTTAAATGAAACAAAACATTCTTTTTTGAAATAATCTGTCTCATTTTTTATGGTGATGGTGGGGATCTTATCACTGATCTCATTATCCTAAGCCTATTCCAATTGGAGATACTTTCAATATCATTGTTGATACAAAAAGCACTTTCAGATTTAACTGAATAACAAGAGTTCTCTTTATCGTATGAAGGAAAATATCAAGCAGCAAACTACTCACAAATTAAAGTGGTACTGACACTTATTCAATATGTGGTCTTTTTATAAAGCACACATTGATTGCAAAATCAACTACAGGCTGGTGACCAAAGTTCATGACTCCGGTGAAGGATTTCAGTGTCTCTGCATTCACTGAGCCTAGTGGTTTAATTGAGAAAGCTTTATCGTCTTCCTAGGTAAACTTGTCGTCCGAAACTTTTATCAGTGACTTGTAAGTTGCTCTGTAGGTATTGATTTTGAATATGACAGTATATTTGTTAACTTAGTACATAGATTGAATATTGAGCATTGATTAATGTTATATTCCCCTATCCTTAATGCTCGTCAAATTCTATCAAACAAATCGCAATTTGACCATTTCCTGGATAACATCACTTTGAATACACTGTGTTTTGATATCAGGTAGTAAGATGAAATCCTAGATCCATATTTCATTTTAATTAGCACTCTTTTGTAAGATGTACCTGTAGTCATGAGAAAATTAACATTCCGACAGAATTTCACCAGCTCTGAGTGCGATTTAAATAGCTTTATTTAAAATTTTAGTTTGTAGAATTGGATGACATGTGTCCGAATTCCACTTCCAAACAATACCTTTAAAACCCTAACCTACTGGATCAAGTTTTCCGCAATTTGGTAATGAACTTTACTGGAAAGACAATAGAGACTTGACCATTAAAACATTTCACATACAGAATACAGCTTCACTATAGTAATTGAAATTTATTCAGATATTATAGGTGTGATGACAGTTTTGTATGCATAAGCAAATAACGTATAGTATAAAAAAATTACATGAAGCACTACATTCGAACAGTAAAGGATTGTTGAGTATCACCAGATTTTAAAAAAGTTGGAGTACACAATAAAACTGGAAAAAGACAAAGTGGGAGCGAAATGCGGACAACCATACTAAAATACCAAAATGAAGTATGGTATCGGTGGATTTTTTCAACAAATGATTTCCAATCGTCACAATACTTGCTCAGAATTACTAGATGTGACAAACTATTTCTTTAAATGCAGTAGGTATGATATCATATACATAAAAGACATTGTGATATTAAAATGTGATGTAGTATACGAATATAACAATTTCCACAGGTCTTAGGGAATAAGTGCACTAAGTGGAGTGATAAGTTGAATGAAATGAAATATGAGGGAGAGAATTACAAACTTTATGAAACAGTGGATTGTATGTCAAATTTGTTTGAAGCAGAACTTATGACAGGATTATGGAGTATCTTAAAAAACTCGTTCTGTTAATGTAGATGATTCTGATGACAGCAACAAGCTAATCCCTAGACAATCCAATATATTTACAGCTTCTGACCGACTTACAAAGTGGTAAAAAATAACAATTAATTCAACAATGGATCTTTAATCTTATGAACTGACAAACACGACTAAAGTGTTTGTACCAACAACATAATCAAACTTATCATCTGACTTATAGTGTTTTTCTCCCTAGTTAGTTATGACACAACACAGGCAAGCAGAAAGTTTCTTCGTACATTTATGGTACCGGAATAAGTTATCAACACAACGTTTAGTATGCGATAAACGATGTTATTATGTCTTCAGTAAATCGTCGGTTATTATTTTAATGGATTTATGGTACTCTTTCTGCAGGTGGGGATATCCTCTTGTGTTTGAAACAAGAATGTTACTCGGAGGATTAAATAAGACGTCCAGTAAAACCACTACTTTGTTTAGTGCATATGCCTGATATGTGGCATAAGATGAAATAAATTTTCCAAGCCGTATGCCCAATGCCATAACTGTAGGGTGTTAAAGCGAGTAGTATCAGTGGCTAATAAAATGTAGGCATTTTAAAGTAAAAAACTAAGCTAGGCCAGATCAGTGATATTAGTGAGCCTACCTAGAGAACGTAACAAGTAATACAGAAGTCCTTGTGTTAGGCGATATAGAAGCAATAAACTTCATGAAAAGGTTGCAAGCTTCATCTGTGGACTAAACGTTTGTTAATATTTTTGTTATTAAATGTATTACCAACGTTTGTTTAGAAATATGAATGGATTATATGTGAAATCCCTAGGGGACTTCTAAGATAGCCAACTAGTGTAGATGCTGTTAGTGTCTGCCGATAGAAAATTTTGTACAGGTTATGTGGACCATGTGCTCCAAAGACGCATAAAACATAAATTTTTATTGCATATTGATGTTGGATTATAATTACATTAAATTCGGCAGTAAAAGAAGTTTATATATGGCCGTAAATCACCGTGTATCACACTGACTCATGTGCATCCACATAAAGTAGAATAGGTGCATAAATGAGAAGTCAGAATTATATTTAAACGGAAAGCAAATCCAATAAGCAACCAACTCAAGCAAGCCGCCGGACATTATTGACTCCCAAGTTGAGTCGGATCACACGTTGAGCATACATACTACACAGAAAGTACAATTTTTAAAATATTATGTTTAAGGTTACCTTCAACTACCAAAAACTTTATGACACGCTGCTTTTAAACAATGTTGGAGATATAATCCTGTTTCTAATCATTTCGTTCCGGTTTTCCTCTGTTATCAAGTGCAAAAACTAGCGGATTATTGCACCCAATATCACACCCATATAATCGTAGAGAGTAATAGAAATTTGAAATTCTACTCTTGACATTCCGATTTACATTTTTATCTAAACAAACTAATTACGTATACTCTCAGATACTTCCATTTACCTATATTCGCTGGTAAATTCTGTATACATACGTATATATTTGTTTGTTAATATTCGTGTGTTGATTTAGAGTATTTTAATTCTGCCACAGTGTTGATTTTCATCTAAACTGTAATAAGCATGGCGTTCGTATTGAAAGAGTTAGATTTTGTTGTGGCAAATGAGTGAAGTGCTTAATTTGTTATAAAACGTTCTGGTAAAAACCACAAACTTTACGGGATTTAGAAATTTTCGCTATATTATCTTTACACCCAGTATATTTATCTTCCTTATCTGGCACTTCGATTCCGTTCTTATTTTTGAACCCGGTTGTCTGCTTTTAGATCAAGAGCAACTATAGTACCTGTTCAAGTCCGAACAAACGAGGAAGGCTGAGAATGTGGTTAACTACTGCGTTCCGTAAAAAACAACCTTTCTAAAAAACGCTAACCAGGCAAGACCATTTTAACTCTGCCACGGGAATCGGAAGGTCTTTAGATCGAAGAATTCTGGCATCTTGTGGCAAAAGCCGAGTTTCTAGGGAACTCACCAAACCGATGCCTAATCTGACAATCAGAGCAACAATCAATATAAGTACATGGAATGTTCGCATGATGTGGAAGACAGAGAGAAGCATGTCAATAGTTGAGGAAATAAAAAGTTACCACCTAAATTTACTTGGAATATATGTTAGGCACATTTGTCGCAAGCTGTACAGTGAAGATTATCTTCGGAAGAAGCACTAATATACTCCGGTCACAAAGAATAAAATGCTACACACACACACACACAAGGAGTAGCACTAATGCTACCTCAAGAAACACAGAAAGCACTTAAGGGTGAGAACCTCATGGACCAAGACAAAGAACGAGAGGATCACAATGAATATCTTCCATCGCTACGCGCTCACCAACAACAGCGACGAAGACAGTGAAGACCAGTTCTACACGAAGCTGCAGTTAACCTTCAAGAAATGCTCGATCAGAGATCTAACCATTCCAATCGGAGACCTTGGCGTCAAGGTTGGGGTGGACAACACTGGATAGGAAGACATCATGGGACTACATAAAATGGGAGGAGGGGACCAAAACGGCGACGGACTCATTAACATGTATGCCTTCAACAATTTATTTTAAAGGACACTGTGATATTGTGGTCGATACTACTCATAGGGTTATCGGCGCGACCGAAGCAGTGATGCGGCACATCGTGGCCGACCACGGCGTTCCAAGAATGACATTGACTGACCAGGGTCCATGTTTCTAGAGCCAGGAGTTCACATCTCGCCTTGGGCAGTTAGGTATCAAAAGAGTCAGAACAACACCGTATCATCCGCAGACCAACAGACTAACGGAGCGAAATAACCACACTCTAAAATAATGGTTAGCAGCAAAGGGAGGTAACTGCGAAATGGAATTACCGATGATATTATTAACACATCGAGCCTCTAACCAAGGAAGAACAAAGAAGTCGTCATTTCAGTTGATGTATGGAAAGAGACCACGACTGCCAGGCAACAACATCACCTGGCCTCAGCCACAAAAGTGGAATGATAAGAAATGAAAGGAAGAGAGGAAACAAGCGGTGAAAAGCATACAACGGAAACGAAATGGACGTTAAACGATCAGAACAGCATCGAGGGAATCAGCTGAGACACTTTTAGTGGGAGATCTGGTGAAGTGTAGAGGAAGAAGGGGCATAACGGGTGGCGGACTAGGCTCGAAGAAAGTACTTCCCAAATGGGATGGCCCGTATATAGTAATCGCTAGGTGTTAACCGGTATACACCATCAAGAATGACAACAAAGGGAAGCGTGTAAACATAAGTCAATTGCAAAGATGGATGTGTTGGAATGATGGGGCAAATACGCAGAAACAACCAGCGACCATAGAGGCAAGAAGGTCGGCGCGCATTCAAGCGCAACAGTTAAATGGAGAGGCGAGTGTGGTGGATACTACTTATGAGGCCATCAATAAGTAGTAGGTAGCAGAGCGTCAAAGGAAATTGGGAAGAATCAGTGAACAGCATAGGGGTCGAGTTGCAAGTTGACAAGGAGTAAAGCATGATTAGAATGAAGCGGAGAATCGAGAACAACCAAGAGAAGCAAGCTGATAAACGACATGGTCCAGAGAACGCGAGGGATGTGCAAATTGATGATTAGAAGTAATGTATGTAATATTTTATGACATTCTCTGTTTTCACCAAATAAAACATTGCTTGCACAATTCGCCTACTTCACAATATCAATGTTTGCATGTTTTATTTTTATGTAATAGATTCTGAAGCTATTAGCAATTAGCGTGTACCGAAATCCTTTAAGAAGCTTCGCCACCTTTTTGTCTTGGTAGACTTCTATCGACGTTTCATACTATATTGTGCGCAAATAGCCTACCCCTGGACTAACTTATTAAGAGGACATTCCAAGTCGTTCGTTATGACGCAGTCAGCTGTTAAAGCCTTCGAACAGTTGAAAGGCATGTTAAGTTCTGCAACGCTACCAGAACCGCAAGACTATATTGCTTCATTAGCCCTCAGTACCGACTCATCGAACATATTAGAATAAGCCTTACTTCAACAGCGTGTTAACAGTCAGTGGCAACCATTATCGTTTTTCCCCAAAATGCTAATCGACACTGAGACGCGTTATAGCATTTTCGGCCGTGAACTCTCAGTCACGTATGATGCTACTAATCATTTTAGATATATGTTAGGAAGCTCTACATTTATAATTGTTACGGATCACAAACGAAAACCCTTACAACAAATCATGGTCAATATACCCCGCGGGAAATTTATCACCTCAAATTTATCTCGCAATTTACGTCCGACACTGTATATCAAGGGTAAGGAAAATGACGTTGCAGATGCTGTTTCCAGAGAATCGTCGATCACTTTTAAACCCGCTAATATAGATTGTAATAAGTTATCACAGTTGCAACAAAACGATGATGAAAATTAGCTCGGCTATGGTTTTCTAGAACAACTTCCTTAGTTTTCGGAGAAATATTGATTGATAATTTGAAAATAATATAGCTTCAGGTCATCACTTGGTACTGACCAAGATAGAACTGAATCTATGGAGGCGCTGGACAATTAGATCAACAGTACAACCCTTCGTTGCGATACTAACAAACGTAAAGACTTTAAGATAACTCAACGTTAGGTTCCACGTTTCTCATGATTTACTAGAAGATGAAGCTAATAATGCGGACAACTGGTTAGGAAATAAGAAAGCAATAACTTTAACATGTCAGGAGGTTTTGAGAAGCAAAAGACACCACCATAAGGAACGGATATCTGTTGGTACTCTTGATAAGATCAAGAGAGGGAGTAGGAAGACAGTAATTAGTAACAGCCAAACAAGAATAGAGAAAACCAAGGCGCAGGCCGACTACGCCGGAGCCAACAAGTGAGAAAAAAGAGGCATTAGGTTGAATAGACGGAAATATTTGGAGGACCTAGCAAAAAAATTGCAATGGAAGGAAGCATGAGGCACCTGTATGATACAATAGGGAAGCTAGCTGAAAATTTCAGTAAATCTGAACGGCCAATCGAGAGTAAGGCTGGCACATCAGTCGTTTAGGTCTGATAACAACGAAACAGGTGGGTACAGCATCTAGAAGAACTCTTGAATAGATTAGCCCAAATGAATTTAACAGTCACCGAGGCAGCTTATACTGATCTTCATGGGGTCAGTGGAATAATTAACGTCGCTACGCGTACTATCGTCCGTGTGGAATACTCATTGAACATCATATCGCTTGAAGACAACGAAAAGAACATGGTACTGACAATGGCGCACCAATTAACATGCATTATGGAACTCGTCGTAACGCGATACGTATGATTGTATATGTGATCCTTCTTATCATTATCATATGAAATATAACTTGACCACTGGCCGATTTTATATTAGTCAAGAATCCAAGTTGACATGGTTGGTATCGGCCAAATTAATAAAGTCATCAGGCAGTGTAACTTTACTGAAGTCAACCAGTTGCACTATGCCATTAAGTATATTATACAAATTAGGTGATCTTATGGTAGAAACCATTAGAGTCTATTCCTGCACCTTCCTATGATAATGAAGCCGCCAGTAATTTAAGAATTCAGCATGACCATCTAACAAATCAAGAATCCAAAGCAGTAAGGCCATACAATATATGGGCTGAGGCTTTGAAATCACATATAGAAGTAACTGCGCGGATGTTCCGCCCCCTTTGTAGGAAGATTTGGGGGGGGGGTTAAGAACAAGTACCAACATACTAGAAAGAGAGGACCCCAGATCAGCATACCAAAGAGAAGAGACTTTATCAGAACTGGCAACTGCAGGGGTACCACTTTAAATCCAGTACCAGGAAAAATTTTCAATAGAGTGTCGTTGGAGACACTGAAAGTTCCGGTCGATACGTAACTTCGAGGTTAACAGGCCGAATTCTGTACTAAGCAAATCACTACAATCTGGATTATTTTTAAACAGTTAGTCGGGTGAAACTCACCACTACAAAAATTTCTTCGACTATAAGACTGCATTTGACAGAGTGAACAAAAGAACATTATGGAGTCTACCTCGACACTATGATATACCTGAGAAGGTGGTCGACATCATCAGGAATTCTTACGCCGGCCTACATTTCAAAAGCATGCATAGAGGGTAACCTACAGATTCATCCAAGGTAAATACCGGTGTCAGACAAGGTTGCCTACTCTCCTACTTTCTCTTTCTGCCGGTGGTTGACCGGGCCATGAAAACATCTCAAGGCATGCTCAGGATACAGTAGACAACATGGATGCAACTAGGTGATCTCTGTTCGCAGAGAACCTAGCTCTTCTATCTCACACAGCAACAGATTCAGGTAATGACAGACAGTATAACAGCAGCCTCTGCAGCAGCAGGCCTAAACGCACACAAAGGAAAGCAAGATCCTTCGATATAACCCAGGTACACTTGATCTGGCAGAAAAGGTCTGGCCGAAGTGGAAACTTTTATATACCTAGGAAGGATCAATGACACTCAAGGGTGTCAAGGTGTAAAGACACGGAGTAGAGGGGCGAGAGTAGTATTTCTACGATTGGGAAACATCTAAAAAAATTCAAACCAGATGTCGGTCACAATTTTCAATAAAAACGTCAAAACAGTTTTGGTGTATGGAACTGAAGCTTAGGGAACCACGTAAAGCATCATTAAAAATACGAAAATATTTATAAACAGCTACTTACGCAGGATGCTTCAGATCCGTTGGCCAGACATCATGAGTAACAACTTTCTGTGGCAGAGAACAAACCGACGACCAGGCGATAAGGAAATTCGGAAAAAACTTTGGCGGTGGATAGGACATACATTGAAGAAATCACCAAACTGCGTCACAAGACAAGTACTAACTTCGAATCCTGAAGGCCACAGGAAAAGCAGAAGATTAAAGAACACATTACGATGAAAATTGGATGCAACAGCGTAGAGAATGAACGGCATTTGAGAAGAACCGGAAAGGAGATTTAGGGACAGAATCGATTGGTGAATACCAGTCAGCGGCCTATGCTGCGCTTGGGGTAGCAGTCATTAACTAGTCGATTTATAATACTTGTGGTTTGATGTACTTTATTCCCGGTGTAAAGAATGAATACATGTGGGAGGTTATATATGCATATATTTTTATTTCTCTGTTTTGTCTTAATTTCAGTCTTTGTAAAATTTCTGTCAGTGTGCACTCTTATTAAGTATTATATTGTTGAAATACGACTATGTTTAGCTTCCTTTATTGTATATCTTATACACACACTGATCCTCGTAAGTAGTGCTGACTCTTGTATACATGTAAACGGTGAAATACGCCTACGACATGAAGTTAGTCTCGAAGGTATGAATGTATTCTGAACTGGACATATTCACTAAGCAGACAAATGAACCAGTTTCCTACTTACTTAGTCCTTTTCACTTCTCAGAGTTAATCAGATGTTAACTGTACACACCAGCATAAAAAGCTACCATAGAGAGACTATGATCCTAAGGGATAAGTACAACTTCTAGACTCGCATTATTCCACACACTTACAAATTTTGGACCTAATAGCTATCTACTTTCTACGGTTGTATCCCGATAAAGAGCATTCACAGGATTATATTATCTAGAAGGACTTAGTTATTCGTGTCTGAAATAGTGTGCTTAAAAATACTGAATCGTCTATATTAGTTAATTTTCAGAATTAACCCAGAAGCACCAGTTCTTGTGGAAGCTTGCTACACTTTATTAGTATGCTACCTGACAGACGTTTATAACGATATTTATTGGTACGCAAAGTCTATGACGCTGTGACCTTGACTTTTGTCTGCGGCTTTGCGTGTCTGTTACTGCTCTTTACTCTCGTCTGTTAAATATATATATCCGTCTTACCGACTGTTATCAATCGAATGACTAGCGTCAGTATAGTGTGCATAGATATATATCCTGAATTCGACTGGTATTATTGTTTCGGATTACTGCATCCCTGGATAAATCTTCATAGTTTTGACTTTCCTCTGGAGTAACACCATCTGCTTATAAGTTGCAGCTGTCTGTAGATAAAATGAGTTGATATAAACACTGTTCTGTTTAGTGCATTTTCAATAGCTGTAAACATATATATATATATATTAACTCCACCTGGAGCCCCCTCTAGGGTTGTTGCCACTCCCAAACCCAGATAAAGGAGGAGGGTTCGGCATGGGGTTAGCAACCCCATCCAGTAAAACAAAAACCTTGCTAAAAAACGCTGATCAGTAAAAACTTTTATAACTATGAAAAAGTAAACGCCTCATACACACGGAGTAGCACTAATGTTGCCCCAAGAAGCTTCGACACCTCTAATAGAATGTGAACCTCATGGGCCTAGGATAATCAATGCATCTTTCAAAGCGAAGAAGGAAGGGATTAAAATGAATGTCACCGGTGATACGCATCCATCAACGACAGCCACGAAGACAACATAAACTAGTTCTATGCGAGGCTGCAATCAACCATCGATAAGCGCTCAGCCAAGTATCTTACCATTCTGATGGGAGTCTTCAACGTTAAGGTTGGGATGAACAACACCGGATATGAAGACATCATGGGACGAAGTGGACTGTGAGAAAGAACGAAAACAGTGAGAGGTTTACAAACGTATGTATCTTAAACAAAATGATTATGGGTGGCATTATATTCTCTCACAAACGCATAAACAAGCTAAATGGCTTTCACCGGATCACATTACGTTGAACCAAATCGACCACACTTACATAAATTAGAAGTTCAGACTGGCCATAGAAGATTTGAGAGTAAAGAGAGGAGCTGACGTAGTTTCAGATCACCATCTAGTGGTGGATAAAATGAAACTGAAGCTGAAGAAGCACTGGACAACTGGAGCATCAGTATTACAAAAGTTTAATACAGCTTCTCTCCGGGATACTAACAAACGCAACAAATTCAAAATAAATCCCTATGATATGTTCCAGGCCTTTCATGATTTGCTAGAAAAAGGAGGAACTAATATGGAAGACAACTGAAAAGAGATTAAGTAAACACTAACTACAACTTGTCAAGAGGTTTTGGGTCACAAGAGACAACACCATAGAGAATGGATTTTTGTTGATACTCTGGACAGGATCCGAGGAAGGAGGAGCAGAAACATAGCAATTAATAACAACCGGACAAGAGTATGGAAAGCCAAGGCACAGGCTGAATACACAGAAGCCAACAAACAAGTATAGAGGAGCATTAGGTCGAATAAACGGGAACATGTTGAGGACCCAGCAGTGACGGTGGCCAAAGCTGCAGGAAAGAGAAATATGAGGCACCTATGCAATACAACAAAGAAACCGGCTGGAAAATACAGCAAGCCAGGAAGACCGATCAAAGTCAAGGATGGCAAACCAGTCACTGAGACCCAAGGACTACAAAACAAGGAGTTCGAACACTTTGAAGAACTCTTAAATAGTCCAATCACACTGAACCCACAAGTAATCAAAGCAGCATCTACGAGTCTCCCTATAAATATCAACCCATCAACAGTCGAAGAAAGCAAAATGGCCATCCGACAAATCAAGAGTGGCAAGTCAGCAAGACCACACAATATACCACCTGGGTGAGGCACTGATGACAAACATAGAAGCAACTGCAAGGACACTTAGCATTCTTTTCGAAAAGATATGAGAGGAAAAACTAGTGCTAGCAGACTAGAAAGAAGGGTACCTCATTAAGATACCAAAGAAAGGAGATCGTAACAATCGCGAGAACTACAAGGGCATCAGACTTCTTTCAATACCAGGAAAAGTCTTTAACACAGTGTTGTTGATCCGAATGAGAGGTCCAGTAGACGTCTAACTTCAAGGTCACCGAGCCGGATCGTGTACCGCCCAAACCGCTATACTGCGGTTCATTGTTGAACGATGAATTGAATGGAATTCACCACTTTACATCAACTTCCTCGACTATGAAAAAGCATTCGACAGCGTGGATAGGAGAATATTATGGCGTACCCGTAAAGATAGTCAACATCATACGGTATCATTATGACGGACTACAATGTGAAATAGTGCAAGGAGGTCAGCTCTCAGATTCATTCTAAGTAAAATCTACTGTCAGACAAGGCTGCCTACTCTCGCCCTTGTTCTTCCTGCTGATGGTTGACTGAATTATGAAGACTATAACATCTCAGAATGTCGTGGACATCATGAATATAACTAGATGACTTGGACTTTGCAGAGGGGTGGCATTATATTCTCTCACAAACGCATAAACAAGCTAAATGGCTTTCACCGGATCACATTACGTTGAACCAAATCGACCACACTTACATAAATTAGAAGTTCAGACTGGCCATAGAAGATTTGAGAGTAAAGAGAGGAGCTGACGTAGTTTCAGATCACCATCTAGTGGTGGATAAAATGAAACTGAAGCTGAAGAAGCACTGGACAACTGGAGCATCAGTATTACAAAAGTTTAATACAGCTTCTCTCCGGGATACTAACAAACGCAACAAATTCAAAATAAATCCCTATGATATGTTCCAGGCCTTTCATGATTTGCTAGAAAAAGGAGGAACTAATATGGAAGACAACTGAAAAGAGATTAAGTAAACACTAACTACAACTTGTCAAGAGGTTTTGGGTCACAAGAGACAACACCATAGAGAATGGATTTTTGTTGATACTCTGGACAGGATCCGAGGAAGGAGGAGCAGAAACATAGCAATTAATAACAACCGACAACTAACAATAATCCGATTACACTTGAGGCAGAGATTTTGGAAGATGTAAAAACCTTTACGTTCCGGGTGCAACATCATCAATAAACAAGAAGGGTTTGACGCGCATGTAAAGGCGCGAACTAAAAAGACAAGGGCAGCATTTCTGCAATTAAAAAACACCCACCAGTCATCGAAGAAGCAGCCACGGATCTCTCTATAAACACCGACCCATCAATAGTGGGCGAAATCATAATGGCCATTCAATAAATCAAGTGTGGCAAATCAGCAGGGCCAGACAACATACCATCAGTGGCACTAAAGTAGTATATGGAAGTAACTGCGAAGATATTCCACATTCTCATGATAATAATTCGGAGGGGAGAACAATTGCCAGCAGACTGTTACTGAAGTTACCGAAGAAAGGAGATCTAAGGAATTGCGAAAACTACAGTAACCACTTTACTTTCATTACAAGAAGTCTTAGACAAAGTGTTAATGAACCGAAAGAGAGATCCAGTCTGCGCCTAACTTCGTGATCAGCAGGCCAGATTCCGTAAGGATCGATCATGTACCGGCCAAACTGCGATTCAACGGTTCATTGTTGAACAATTAGTTGAATGGAATACACTACTTGGCATCAATTTCATCAACTGCGGGAAAGCATTTGACAGTGTGGACAAGAGAACATTATAGAGCCTTCTTCGAAATTGTGACGTACCCGAAAGATAGTCAATATCATGCGGATTTCTTACGACGGACTACATTGTAAAATCGTGCATGGAGGTCAGCTCATAAATCCATTCGATGTGAAGACCAGTGTCAGACAAGCCTGCTTACTCTCGCTCTTGACTGGATCATGAAAACTTTGACGTCTCACGGCAACCCCGGAATACGAGGACAATATGGGCGCAACTAGATGACTTGGATTTTACAGATGACCTAGTGCTTCTCTCCCACACAAAACAGCAAATGCAGGTGATGACGGATAGTGTGGCAGCAGCCTCAACAGCCATCAGTAGGCCTCAACACACACAGAGGAAAAAGCAAGATCATTTGATACAAAACAACGAAGACCAACCCAGTTACACTTGACGGAGAAATTCTAGAAGATGTAAAAACATTTACATACTAGGGGAGCATCATCGATAAACAATCAGGGCGTTATCTGATGCAGACTTGAAGGAGCGAATTGGAAAGACAAGAGCGGCATTTCTACAACTGAAAAACATCTGGAACTCAAACCAACTTTCAGTCAACATTATAGTCAAAATTTCAATACAAATGTGGAGACAGTTCTGTTGTATGGAGCTGAAACTTGATGAACTACGAAAATGCATCATCCAGCAGATAAAAGTATTTATAAACAACTGTCTGAGTAAGATGCGTCTGATTCATTGGCCAGATACCGTCAACAACAACGACCTGTTGTGGTAGTGGACAAATTAACCAGCTTCCAGCTGAGCAAGAAATTAGGAAAAGACGCTGGAGGTGGATAGGACATACATTGAGGAAATCATCAAACTGTGTCACAAGACAATCACTTACTTGGAATCCTGAAGGCCAAGGAAAAAGAGGAAGACCCAAGAACACACTGCGTCGGGAGTTGGATACAGACATGAGGAGAATGAACAGCATTTGGGAAGTGCCAGAAAGGAAAGCCTAGGACAGAGTTGGTTGGAGAACGCTGGCTGGCGGCTAATACACCACATGGGGTAACAGACAATGATTAATTGATTGATATATATATATATATCATATTTGTTTTTGATGTTTGAATTCATATACCTTGTAAGAGTGTTCTATGGTTGCAACAAGTTCAAAGATGCTTCCTGCATTTAATATTTGCATATTCACTAGTGTAGATAGCAATATTTTCCCCATCTGATAATAGAGCCATGATGGAAAAAGACAAATATATCGCAGACTAGCTTCACAACATTATGTAATAGTAAATGCTAATAGTCTTCATGCTAGTAGTCTCATTTGGCAGCAACATAATAAAAGAAGTACCACAGACACAGAACAAGTAGTAGTTATGCTGATCGGAGTAGTGGTTATGAATATTTCGTCGTAGTTTATGTCTCGTAGTAATTAATGATTAGTGCTGCAGATGTCAGGCCAACATCAGCTAGTAGTTCGTCTACACTCGATTGGTGTAGTTGGTTAATCTACAGCCTTGGGACAAAGTCACACCACTTGATAGCTTTGTAATCTGGCCCACGTTAACTGTGATGGCCACGCTTTCTTGCTTCTTCGATGCGAGTTTTATAAAGGAGAGCCTTACGAGACAAAAATGTATTTGGAAAGAAAGTAAGTAACTATGAAACTAGTTTCTTTGTTATTTGCTTATTGCGTACTTCGTTATTAATGGCTAAGCAGGCAACGAACTGATGATATAATAACATTCAAATAACACCTACTCGTCATATTGAATGAACCATTTGATCTATATATCAAAATGCATATCATTAAATCTCACTTAAACTACAAAATTACTACTTCTAAGAATGCATTAACAGGAAAATCATTCATCCAGCACTAGGCCAAAACAAGTGCCTCTGGTTTGTTTCAATCATTCACCGGTGTAAGGAAGTGCAAATTGCTGAGGTTACCGCGGTTAGTGCAACATATCCAAGATGCCGTCTATCAAGCTTGCCAGTTCTGATGGGGAGGTTTTCGATATAGATGTGGCTATCGCAAAACAGTCTGTTACTATTAAAACCATGTTAGATGGTAAGAAGGTGATCGTATGTTGCTTTTAACTCAATCTTTTGCTATCATTGTTTTATTTTACTACTTGCACATAGTCCATCGTCACATAATAAGCTGTCTCTTTGAAGTTGCATAATATTAATTTGGGATTAGTGTATCCTCAAATGCACAATCTGGCCCATTCTAGCAGCTAAGAGCTTTATATGTGCGAAAAGCTAGTATGTAAATGTCTATATATATATATATATATATATATATATATATATATATATATATATATA
Source organism: Schistosoma mekongi (assembly GCA_034768735.1). Classification (NCBI taxonomy): domain Eukaryota; kingdom Metazoa; phylum Platyhelminthes; class Trematoda; order Strigeidida; family Schistosomatidae; genus Schistosoma; species Schistosoma mekongi. Next base: position 29,476,741 of record CM068307.1, on the reverse strand, counting down.
TATATATATATATATATATATATATATATATATATATATATATATATATATATATATATATATATATATATATATATATATATATATATATATATATATATATATATATATATATATATATATATATATATATATATATATATATATATATATATATATATATATATATATATATATATATATATATATATATATATATATATATATATATATATATATATATATATATATATATATATATATATATATATATATATATATATATATATATATATATATATCATATTTGTTTTTGATGTTTGAATTCATATACCTTGTAAGAGTGTTCTATGGTTGCAACAAGTTCAAAGATGCTTCCTGCATTTAATATTTGCATATTCACTAGTGTAGATAGCAATATTTTCCCCATCTGATAATAGAGCCATGATGGAAAAAGACAAATATATCGCAGACTAGCTTCACAACATTATGTAATAGTAAATGCTAATAGTCTTCATGCTAGTAGTCTCATTTGGCAGCAACATAATAAAAGAAGTACCACAGACACAGAACAAGTAGTAGTTATGCTGATCGGAGTAGTGGTTATGAATATTTCGTCGTAGTTTATGTCTCGTAGTAATTAATGATTAGTGCTGCAGATGTCAGGCCAACATCAGCTAGTAGTTCGTCTACACTCGATTGGTGTAGTTGGTTAATCTACAGCCTTGGGACAAAGTCACACCACTTGATAGCTTTGTAATCTGGCCCACGTTAACTGTGATGGCCACGCTTTCTTGCTTCTTCGATGCGAGTTTTATAAAGGAGAGCCTTACGAGACAAAAATGTATTTGGAAAGAAAGTAAGTAACTATGAAACTAGTTTCTTTGTTATTTGCTTATTGCGTACTTCGTTATTAATGGCTAAGCAGGCAACGAACTGATGATATAATAACATTCAAATAACACCTACTCGTCATATTGAATGAACCATTTGATCTATATCAAAATGCATATCATTAAATCTCACTTAAACTACAAAATTACTACTTCTAAGAATGCATTAACAGGAAAATCATTCATCCAGCACTAGGCCAAAACAAGTGCCTCTGGTTTGTTTCAATCATTCACCGGTGTAAGGAAGTGCAAATTGCTGAGGTTACCGCGGTTAGTGCAACATATCCAAGATGCCGTCTATCAAGCTTGCCAGTTCTGATGGGGAGGTTTTCGATATAGATGTGGCTATCGCAAAACAGTCTGTTACTATTAAAACCATGTTAGATGGTAAGAAGGTGATCGTATGTTGCTTTTAACTCAATCTTTTGCTATCATTGTTTTATTTTACTACTTGCACATAGTCCATCGTCACATAATAAGCTGTCTCTTTGAAGTTGCATAATATTAATTTGGGATTAGTGTATCCTCAAATGCACAATCTGGCCCATTCTAGCAGCTAAGAGCTTTATATGTGCGAAAAGCTAGTATGTAAATGTCTATATATATATATATGTATATATGACTGGTCTGTCAATTGGTCTATAAAGTACACCTCTGTTCCACTTAGTCCTTTGACTGAAGCTTAAATAAGCTAAGTGGTTACGAGCGGGCAGTTATTTTTCAAAAAGTCGAACTAGTTTTGGCAATTAAAACGTCTTGTGTAATTGTGTGAGGATGTTTTGCTTTTCTGAGGGCATAGTTTCGCACATGTATTAACTTTTATGCATAAAAAATTTAGTTAAATGCGTTGACTTTTGGTGACAGAAAGTCAAACCAGGACTAAAGTATCCCAATTATATGGCATTGCAGTTACTTTTATCAAGTATCTAGCGTAGAGCATAACTATAGCGCCAAACAGATTTCGGCACCAATTTTCAAGGTTGCGGTTCACAGTAGAAACGACTTTAGCAGTCTCAAAATATTTTTCCCAACTTCGGTAGGTTTGTGCTCATAACGTTTCTCTGAGATAAGACAACACTTCGCAATACAGTATCTTGGAAGTTCAGGCTTAAAATAGCTGGAATCAGATATCAGCAGAAATGTAACAGGTCATCGTCACTTGTAGAATTGCCTAAAAGCAGAATGATGGTTTGGTTTTACCCTAGGATAATTGTAAGGTAGTTCAGGAGTTGATATTCGTATGCTAAATTGTTTGTCGTAAACATCTTAAACCTAATTATTGCTGTGGAGTGGCATACTAACTACTCTTTTTGTATAAGACCAATGGTCCTATGGAACCTAGGTGTGGTAGAATACGCTCTCTAAATGAAAGATGTAGCACGCTTCCATCTATGTATTATGAATTATTAGGGTTATTAATACTTCTGTCCAGCATAAATCATAACGCTTCTTCGAGGCATTGCGCCTCTAGTTACTTCAAGTAGGTAGTGTCACTGGCTGTCATACAGAATGTGGCTCGAAGCCATATAAATTAGCCTGTACCTGGTGAATGCGATCAATTGATGCGTAATTTAAAGGTAGGAGTGATTTCCCAGTCTTAGTATAACCTCAGCAACCAGTTTTGGTGGATGCTTGCTTGCTTAACCTAGAGCAAACAAAATTTAAGAACATTCAGTTAAAAACAATTTTTGCTCGTGTAGGGTAAACTGACTTTTTTTCGGACGCGCTAGCAAACATTCCACTTACAGGAGTTCTGTTAGGTGCTTAGGGTAGAATTTATCACACATTGACCAAAACCCTTCCCAACAAACCAGTACTTTCCCTTACTAACCGTATAATATTCAGGTTTGATGACAGTCTAGCATATGACGTACGTCTTCATAAAGTAGCAAATTGTTTGACCAAGTTTAAAACAGCTCGTGCTACGTGTGTAAGGTTTAGAACATTAAAAGTTGTTTCCTTTTTTAATTTAATTGCTGAAATAATTACCTCTTCTGAATATAATTTTAGGAATGAACACTTCTATATTATAGGTACTATGTATTGTTTTGTAGACTTAGGGATAGAGGAGCAAGGAGATGAGGAGCCAGTGCCCTTGCCAAATGTTAATGCTGGAATCCTGCGGAAAGTTATTCAGTGGTGCACCTACCACAAAGATGATCCACCACCACAGGAAGATGACGAAAATAAAGAACGTCGTACTGATGATATTCCTAGTTGGGATCAAGAGTTTCTTCGTGTTGATCAGGGAACATTGTTTGAGTTGATGTTAGCGGCCAATTATCTTGATATCAGAGGACTCCTGGATGTATGCTGCAAAACTGTAGCTAATATGATCAAGGGAAAAACACCAGAAGAAATACGCAAAACTTTCAATATTAAGTGTGATTTCACACCTCAGGAAGAAGAACAAGTAAGTGCATAGTTGTGAACTAACGGTCAATCCAGTACACTGATATTTTCTTACGGATTTTAAAATATGACCATGCTTTGTATTCATACTGTGATAGTCTTTTGACTGTCCGGTTTAATAAGCTACGTAGTTATACATAATTACGTAGTCATAAAACACGCAGGTATCGGTCTAAAGAAAGGCCATTTCTGTAAATGTAAATGGTATATTCTGTCAATGAATGCCAACGACGTCGGAACAAAGGCAATACTTTTACACCACCTAGTATTCTTACACGATAACTTCATTGACCTAATACCAAATTTAAAAAATTGAGTAAGTAGCAAAATATATCCCAAAGTAAAAACGGCAAAATGCAAAATAAATAAATGCACCAGAGCATATAAAATTCACATGGGATTCTCATAGCACTTTCTCGATTGTTCAGTAGCACTAATTAGCTGAAAATATACCAACCACCTTGCGTCGTTGCTATCTTGTCTCGAGCAAGTCGCGATAAGGACTATATCATGCTGATACATAGTCTTTTAAATGAACAATCTAGAGCACCCTCATTAGTGACTACACTTTTACCGCCTGGGTAAGGTATTTAGTCCAATAGTACCAGCATGACAGCTGTGTATTGGCTAACTTATGTTTACCGTAGTAACGTTTAAGTTGTGCTTTTCTTCCTGGAACATGCTGTCGTTACTTTACTAACAGGTAATTTATGAAAGCATTTATGAATGTTGCGCTAAACTTGTGTAGTTGATTCATTTGACAGAAGTATCGACCAATCAAATGTAAGCAGGTTTCGTAATGCATGAATTTTATTTTCCACTGTTTCTCGATAGATACCATATTCTTTTTAAAGAATTTCATAGAAGTAGAACAGTTTACTGGTTTCAGTTAAACCCATTCACATCAATTCTGATCTGAGCAGTTAGAAAAAACCCGTCTCTAAATAAGCACAGTCTATTGTATGTACGTATATTCACCTCATTTAATGTACAGATTTTAGTACAGCTAGAGGCTAAAAAGTGTATGAGTCACACAAATAAAGAAATAATATTAGAAAAAATTTAGAGGGAAAAGTACTATCAGAAGAAATAAAGGAGTGAACAAAAATGACATATAATAGTTAATACAGTTCACTTGAAAATAAGACTAAAAAGGCCTCCAGCTAGCTTCCCTTCTACTTCGATAAATAATATAAAGGAAAACTATGTCGGTAGCACACCTAAAATGAACAATCGTCATGGCACCCACCGAGAATTTATGATGAACTGACATATCATACTGATACAGCTATCTTTCCTACCACGGCACCGTGTTAAAAAGTGATCGTTTCCGCTCTCCGTTTCCTTTGTCTTCGTGCGTAAAGTGGGGGCTATTGCCATGAAATTCGTCAAACATGCTCAACCCACCAAAGCACTTATTTCAAGATTACGACACCGACTGAATTAGCATAATCGGGCCAGCACACACAGAAACCCAGGACTACTAACTTCGTGTTGCTATTGGATGTAAGAAATCCTTCGATGGAAGAAAGACCGGACATCTTAAGCTTGGAGAGGTCAGTTCTTACAATCATGGGGTAGAACCACGCTAGCCAACGCTTAAACCCTTTTTACGGACAGACTAATATCACGACAGCACAAATGAGCATAAACTAGATGAATGGCTATTAAGAGTGAGTGCAGTTGTGTAAAGACCAATTGGACAAGCAAATTGTGTATTTGGTGAAAACAGAGAATGTGTCACAGGCTTTAGACAGTGTTTCAGAAATGCTTTGCATTCAAAAAGCTCAATGTAAATGGCATACTTATGGTCTGTGGTATTTACGTATACCTATAGGGGATTATTAAGTTATTTCTTCGTTTTACACACTATCATTGTTTTTCATTTAATATTTTTCTTACGTTTAATTGTTCCATTAGGTTAAGAAGGAAAACGAATGGTGTGAAGAAAAATGATTCAGATAAATATATATTTATCCCAAAATGCCACATTTACTTGACTTTTATCGCAAACACATTTCTGTTTTTACTGGTAAGACAAAATTGTAGTTTTTGCAATTGCAGTTTTATGAACGTGTGTGAGAAATAACTGTTCCCTGTTTCCCTTGAATACTGCCTGTAAATCACTACTTGAAATTTGTTACTTTTTCGTTCTCCTCCTTATACATGCATATATATTCATTTGTTTGTTCATTTAGATTTTTTATTATTTATTCTAACACGGTTATTATTATTCATCTTAAATAATAGAAAACCTTCCCTTTGTTCTGTGAGCAAATTCAACGTACACACATAATATGTACATTTAAAACAAAAAGAATTTTGTCTCGTTAAAAAATGCGGCAAAGTTTGTAGTTCTCCAGACTGTATTTTTCCGTGTTCAAGAATTACTTCATTTATTTTCAACTTAGGCTGCAAAATTAAGAATTCATTGAAACTACGATGATAAAGTAAGCTGTCTTGTACTTATCGTAGTATGATTATTTACCTTTGGCTTATTTTGAAACTCGTATATCTGCCTTCTAGTTACACTGAAAGCGATATTTAGTTGCTCAAATCGAGGTAGTAGGTGAAGGGTTTGAAACCGCAATTTGACTTAAAAATTGAATATCACTAACCACTGATCTCTGGCATACATTTGTGTTACTAAGATCTATTCTAAACCAGGTTAGTGTAAGGTTTACATCTATAACCTACAAGTATCCTAGGGATACTAAGCCTATACAGCTCGATACAAGGTTAACATCATGAACTAAGTTGCCAGATCCCGAACTGGCCTTCCATCAGCATGCTCACTGTACTCGTATGGTGACCACTTAGAAATTAGAGTTGTTGATGATTGGGGATATAGTGACTAAAAGTTGCATATAGTAACTAAAGTAACTAGTCCCCAGAAATACAAATACTCAAAAAACCAAGCAAAATGGTTTTGTATTGATAGCTGTTGTAAACATGATTTGCTAAACTCATCATATTGAAATAATTCAATGTGAACCGTTTTCATCTAACGCAAGAATTACTCTAATGTAAATTCTATAATAATATTCAATGTAATGTACTCTATGTATAAAATAACTACCCATGGTAACTTCCGTAAAGTTTGTTCGGCTAATCTTCCTTTACTAATAATTAATTTGACATATACGAATACGCTTAGATAAACTTTGACCCGCATTGTTAGACCGTTTGGCTCATTATTCAAGTTATCTTTTTCTCTCCGGCTTGGAACAGACTGATGGCAGCCTGGATATGCCTGGTTGTACTAAAGGTTATACATTATCCAGCCAATCGATTAAGGTCATGCGTCTACTGACTAGCAGCGATTCACTTCATTAAAACTTGGCAAAAACGCAATGGGACTGTAACATGTTAAGCGGTAAAAAATTTCATGTAAGTAAACATAGGGATCTCTTCAAAGAAAGATAGAAATTTACAAATATGAACGAAGAAGATAGAAAGCTTAGGTAGTAGAAAGACAACAAGTAATGTTTCTTTCTTCACAATTCACTTAAGTACTTAATTACATGCTCAATCTGAAGTTGTAGTGTCTGACAGTTGCTATCGAATATCTGGCATGGATCATTAGTCTGGTTGGGTTTTAGTTCCGTCTTAAAACAACTATTCTCCTGTTGCTTTATGTTCGATAGTAACACTGATTCCTGAGATTTATCAAGATGAACAATCCCTGGTATTTGCTCACCAGGCTTATTATTATTATTACCTTTATGCTTATTATTTTTCTTTGGATGTTTTTGACTACTGGTTGACTTCATTTGATCAGATTTGCTCTCGTGTCTGTAACTTTGTGATTTCTCAGCCAATGTACTACACAATTTGTGTAGACTGCGCGAGATCGAATTTAATGGACCTTGCAGATCGGAGTATGCAACTGGTGTAAAACAACCTGCAGGAGAATTGATCAACCTCAGGATAGGATGAATTCTACAAATGTCTCGAAGAATAGCTTGAATACCGAGTATGGAGAGTACATCTAGAGGAAATAATGAACACAAAATATTTATGCAGAGGTTTGGGTTTCCCGACTGTTAGTATTAAAAACTACGCTTTAATTCATCTCAATTGGCACATGTGCATCATAAGCAGAATGCCTCTATAATGTCTTTTAGTTACAAGTTTTTAGTGAAGTTGAATTACAGCTGGTAATAAAATATAGGACGCACATTTCATCTAACCCGGGACCCGAAAGCTAAATGTGTTTGCATCCCAATGTTTATGTTCATACCAAGTGCTTTCGAATAATCACTAGTGACTCAGTGAATAATTCGTCGGCACTTTACTTGAAATACACTGGGTCCGAGTCCTACTGTAAACAACAACACTGGGATGCAGGTACGTCCAGTTGACGAGTCCCAAGTTGGATGATACGTGTCCTGGATTCTACTGCTAACCACAATCCAAATATCGTTTTTTTGTTACGGAATTACTTGGTAACCAGAATAGGTGCATAAATATATGTAAATAAATAACGGTACCATACGCCTCAAACTCGAAAAATTTACTGTAAGTCACTGTATCCTGGAAGATTGGCTTAGATATACATAATAAAAATAGAAACTTGATTAGTTTCACAGCGAAATGGTCATTAGTGATAGACGGTGCTAGTGAAAGTGATTGTTATGTATGTCGGATTGACCGTAGCTAGAAAACTCTCGAAGTGAGCAAGAAATGTTCCGTCCTAGTACAAGACTCTCTAGTAGTGATTCCGCAATTCGAACCCAAGACATTTCGGAGCTGAGTTAACATTCAACGACTAGTCGATTCAGGATACTGTGCGACCGTCCACTGGATGTCAACTTGGTCTTATGCTCAAGCGCTCTACTCGGGATTTAGAGGTTGATCTGTGGAGGGGTCATGAATATGTACCGTTGAAGTATCCTATAGTAAAAAGGATTATTTCTCCATGCTTCCTGTTTTCCGATGTTTCTTTAATCAAAGTTAGTCTGTGATCTAAACTAAAAAATGAATATTAGTTGAAATACCTGAAGAAATTGGAGAGCGTCATTGTTTTTGGAAATCTGTATACGAAGTGAAAGTATTTAAATATTTTGGAATTTTATCCAGAAAATAAGTATTTCCAACAAGCAGTTTATCATCATGTTACATTTAAATGGTAGATATACCATCATCACTAGGACACCAGAAGTCCAGCGCCATTCTCCCACCCCGTTACCGTGGCAGTCGTAAGTACATACCAATGAGTGTTGAAGAAACCCTTTAAAGTAATCTATCCTATAAAACAATCAATCTAACCAGTTTGAATTGGACTGATTTATATCCACTGTTCTCACCACTTGTGAATACACTTTATGTATTCCTCTAGTCTACTTGACAGAAACGTCTTGATTACTGTGCTCACTAGCGTGTTCACTTTTGTTGGGACTGTCAACTAGACAGTGTTAAGTTTAGACGCAAGTAACTCGGAAAAGGTTGGTTGATCATGTTGAAGACTTCCACCAATTGAGGTGGTTGGGGCATATACTAGGTATGCTCAACCCCCGCTTACCTCTATGCGTGATGAGGACCAGTGTAGGTGTAGAATGGTAAAAATGCAGAAGCTCTCAAGTCAAAATGTGGCATCAGTCCATAAAGTCACTGACTGTTGGTATAAGTTGTAGTGGCAGATGCAGGTCAGGTCCTCGCGACTGTCGTAACAAATGATTGAAGAGTCCAGGTAACGTGTCTTAATATAAGTCACAGTGGTGCAGATGCATTCACTGTTTGTCTTCTCTTAAGTAGTGATCTTAAAATTATTTCATACCTCTATTCCTATTCTTCATGTCCACACTATATTCTCATTATTACTGATATAACTTCTACTTCTACCATATTGTTATTCATCTTGTGGTGTCAATGAGGCGAAGAAAATCGGACAGATGTAAGTATGTGCTAAGTTTTACGTTGTACATGAATAACTTACAGCTCTCCAAATACTGATTGTCGTTATCGCACAGACCCTAACCGGGGTAGTTTGTGTGAACCCACAGCTAAGACAAAAGTCGATTTTATATTACGTCTTGGTTCGGCTGTTCCGAACTTTCTTCCAACCAATTCCTACACCAGTAAATATTCTGCGTCAGTGGTTGGGCAAACAGTGTATATACTAGCCATTTCAGTTAGTTGATATTCACAGTCTCACCGATCGATTTTACATCTTTGCTTAGTGCTCTGTCTCGGCCCATCTAGTGTTTAGCGCTCGGCATACATATGTACCCTCTATACGACGAATGAGGCTGAATCAAGCCGAATTACACACTAGAATCCGGTCAGGTTTAAGGATTAGAAGAACATAACATCGGTCATTATACAGTAATTAATCGGTTACATAACAGAAATTCTACGTTTTGATGATGTGCGACACTATCCGACCATTGATCATGAACGAGATACTAGCAGCAACAGGATTACATTAACACCAAACATAAAAGAATCATAAAAGTGAGATAAGTTTCATAGTATAAATAACCTCTCATAATGTAGCAGAATACGTCCGAACATTGATTAACCAACCACGATTTACTTTAATTAGATACATTAGAATGTAAATATCTCAGTTCTACAGAACGGTCACAACGCAAATAACTCAGTGGTAACGTCTGGGATCTTGGGACTAGGGGATGAAAATCCAAATCCTACAAAAGCCATTAGTTTACTCAATACTACGGATGCACCTTACTAAAAAGTATTAACGTGTACGAAACCTGCATCAAAAAGCGCTTTTCTTCGACTACCTGCTATTCAAAGTGTACAAAGAACTTACCTTGATTTACCGTCTGTAAATTGACAAGATGACTTAACAAGGTCACATGTAAGACAATATCTTGTGGATCGACACTAAAGAGTTTTCCTTCTTTATCACAGGTGATATTATCCAAATAAGAAGCATGCCAATCCAGTGTAGTTCTAACTTGTGTAATCATTGAAAACCAAGCAGGAGTTTGTGCTTTGCCACGTTTAAATGCTATACCATGATTGTGTCGCAAGAGCATGGTATTCAGTTGATGCAAACGTAAATTAACAAAACTTCGTAAAATGTCTTTATTGATGATCATCTTGATGGGATTACTACCTCCAGTAGTAGTAGGTAAATTAGTAGTTGATGGTGATGCAATCGAATAAGGAGTGAGATCAGAAGGAAGACAGCGTAAAACTTGTTTTAATACATTATTTACAACGTCCAAGTATTCCAATTTATCAACCTGATGAGTAAATAAGCAAAAGATAAGTATGATATTAAAATCCTACTAAGGGTACTTAAAATAACCTTATATTATGTTATCGCCTTTCAGCCATACTTGTAACGTAAAGGGTAATGATGATACTTAGCTACCTAAAATGAACTAAGCGGAGTGGAGTTTAAACTGGTTGAAAGCCGAGTGCACTGAGCTACCGCTTTACAAAATAATTGTGTGCATTGTGGCCGAACCAATCAGTTATAAGAAGTGTAAAGCCTAGAACATATGCACTAGCGAGTCACCATACCACAATCAAATAAGATTAATGCTACAGTATACTTAACTACAAGGAATGCAGAATAGTGTAGTTTAAAATATAGGAGATAGAGTTGACCCACTTGGGCTGCAGTGACCTATTCTGAGATATATCACCTAATATCTGCAACTAGTAGTTGTGATTATCGTGAGACCGCGTAGTCAATGGAGGTTCACAACCTTATCGACTGATCTGACATCTTTAACTAGTACCTTGAGCTTAACTTCAGCAGTGCTTACTCGCCCGTTCGACAAGATGCGGGCGATGGTACGGATACATGAATATCAAGCTTTGAATACTTATATATATATATATATATATATATATATATATATATATATATATATATATATATATATATATATATATATATATATATAGGACTATGCAGTTTGTAAATGACCTCGTTGGAATAGGCTGCTTCACGAGATTCACCATGTGGCCTCGAGATAAGTGACCCGTCTGGCTTTGGCAACAGACAGACAGTTACAACGTAGAACTTGGTACATGCGTACGTCAGTTCAAGTTGCCATGCCTCAATTAACAGATAGAGATTAAATTGTCGAATCCAATCCCAGAATGGGGAAGGTAGTAGCAGAGTTAGTATTCATGGAAGGGAATAGAGACCGAGAACATTTAAGAAAATATGATTCAGTAAAGAGAAAATTATGATAAGTTCAGAAGCTTAGAATTTGGAGGAAGACAAGGAGTGGATGCACCTGCGCCATTGCCAACGATTTTGAGCCATATCACCCAAAGTCTCTAACCATTTATTACGAGCGTCACGCGGACCCCAACCAGGTAGTCTGCACCTATTAACATGGCTCAGCCCAATTGTCAATGACTTCATGGACTGGTGCCATGTTTTGGTTTGGCCGCCCCTAGCTTTCTTCCAGCCTACTCCTACACCAGACAGCATTGCTCGTCGAGGTAGGCGGTGGTCAGGCATACGTAACACATGTCCTAACCACCTTAGCTGATGAAGATTTACTACTTCATCAATAGACTTACCGTATCTACCTAGTACTCTATTCCTAACCCACGTATTGCTTACTCGGTGGTCCCAGAAAACACGAGCAATGCTTCGAAGACATCTATGATCGAATACCACGAGCCTACGAATATCCTCTATCCTTAATGGCCATGTTTCACATCCATAAAGTAAGACGGACCGAACTACTGCGCAGTAAACGCGTCCTTTGGTCAGTAGTCGGATGTCTCTCCTACGCCACAGATGACGCAAATTCCCAAACGCTGATCGGGCCTTATGTATACGCGCAGAGACTTCAGCAGACTCCAGACCGTCAGGGCTGATGAGGCTGCCAAGATAAGTGAGGCGGTCAACACATTCAACTGCCTCGCTCCCTATCACTAACTTCGGTGTCAAATCAAGCCAATCCTGAAGTAACATTTTGCATTTGGGTGGAGAGAATCGCATCCCTAACATCCTTACATTCATGTTTAAGGTAGTCAAAAGATTCTGCATTTTATCAGCATCTTCGCCTGAGAACTATATCATCTGCATATTCTAAGTCAGCAAGTTTATCTCCTGGAAGGAGGTCAACCCCGCCGAAGTCAGACAATGAAAATGTCAACTCTAAGAGTATATCAATGATAAAATTAAATAAAAATGGGGAAAGCGGACAACCTTGACGAACACCACTTGAGGTAATCAATTCTGATGACAATCTGCCATAAGCTTTCACTCGACATGTGGTGTTCAAGTAGAGAGCTTGTATGAGGTTAATGTACTTCTGTAGTACGCCTTTCATTGACAGACATTGCCGCATAACCTTACGATCGATAGAGTCAAATGCCGCCTTAAGGTCAAGGAATACAACTATTGTTGGGCGTCTAAGTGTGTCTATGTTCCAGAATCTGCCGAAGTGTGAATAGGTGGTCTATACAGCCACGTCCAGGTCTGAAACCACCTTGGTTCTCTCTAGTCTGCTCTTCACGAGCTTCAGTTAGGCGTCGAAGTATGATTGAAGCTAATATTTTGGACACTATATTCGTTAAGCTGATTCCTCGGTAGTTGTCACAAGAGGACTTCTGTCCTTTCTTATAGATTGGAACAATTAGTGTTTGAGACCAGTCAGATGGAATTACGCCCAATTCCCAGATTCTAGACAGGATCCCGGTTAATCTCGCTGCTAAAACCGGACCACCATCCCTAAATATCTCAGGGGTCAACCCATCGGGTCCTGCTGCTCCACCTCGCTTTAGGTTTCCTATAGCCTTCTCAACCTCACCAAGACTTGGGGGACCAGTATTAACTTGCCATTCAGATTGCTTGGGAATGGTGGGCAACTGGGATGTCGCCGAGGGCCAATTGAACTGTTCCCTAAAGTGTTCTGCCCATCGGTCCAACCTTCTGGACTGATAGTGAGTAGTGCTCCCATCTTTTTCTGCGATAGTTTCACTTACAGTTGGATTTCTGATGCCCGTTTCCTTGATAAGTCTGAACAGTTGCCTAGTGTTACCTATTGCCGCTGCCTTTTCCATCTCTTTAGCTTTCGCCACCCACCACTGCTCACGATCATTTCGTAAGATTTTACCAGTTTGTGTTTAAGTTGCCTTCGCTCCTCATCGTATTTAGAACTAGACGGGATGTGTTGCCGAGCATCTATCAGTTCAGTAGACGCAGCTGAAATCCACTGAGTTTTCCTAACTTTTTGGTTTAGTTTGCTAGTAGATATTACTGCTGTTCCAACAGCTTTTTGGATATCATTCCATGCTGACTCGGGGTGGGTATCGTTTATACAGTTGACTAATTGGTTTTAAAGTTGTTCCTGAAATATATTCTTAAATTTTTCATCATTAAGTTGGACTCTTATGGGGATCTTTGCCGTGGGTCTTTTACGTACAGTGAGACGCAGACTAATACGCGCTCGTATTAAAGCGTGGTCTGAGTCTGAACATGTGCTCCAAAAATGAGCGGCAGTCTTCTATCGAGCCTCTCCAACGGTGGCTGGTGGCAATGTGGTCTATTTGAGTCCAACGTTGAGTTGACTATGGAGGTCGCCATGTCAACTTATGTCTTTCTTTATGTTTAAAGTTAGTGCTTGCGAGAAATAGACGATTATCTGAGCACAGTTGTAATAAACGGTCACCATTATATGTTCGTTGGGCCTCGACACCATAGGATCCACCTAGGTGCCTTTCGGTTTCGTCTAATCTACCTACTTGGGCATTAAAGTCACCAGCCATAATCACTACATCAGTACGCTTAGCTTTACGAAGGAGGTCTGAAAGCTTTTTGTAAAATTCATCTTTTACTTCATCAGAGCTGCAATCAGTGGGAGCGTAGACAGAGATAACAAAGAGGCAACGGCGTGTGTCCCTATCTTTTCGAGTTCTTACCGTCCCGTTTAGACGGACAGCGCACAAGCAACTGTCTATGGGAATCCAGTCAAGGAGAGCCTGTTCAGCTTTTGAACTTAGTGCTATACCTACACCAGCAAGGCCTCGAGTGGTAGCGATGGGGTCTCCGGAAACACGAAGGGTTAACCGGACCGGTTCTTTGTTTTCACAAGATGAGGTCAGGCGAATGATTGTACTTGGATCCTGTATAAGCGTTTCAGAGACACAGTAGACATCGATGGAACGAGAATCAAGGGTCATGGCTAGGGAGGCCTGTTGTCCTATTTGGCCTAAGGTTCGAACGTTAAAAGCTCCGATATGTAGTTTAGTGCGAGGTTTCAGGAGACCAGGAATAACGTTTTGTGAACTCAAACCATTAGCATTAGAGGCGTGAGGTGATAAGGTTAGGCTCGTCGGGTTAATCGTGGGAATAAGGGAGTTGTTGAGAGTTGAGGGTGGGATTTGATCTCGAGCAAAATGATCGCTTGTGCTGTTTGGCAACATGCAGCATGTTTAATTTCACCTGGCCTATCACTTCTTCGTCCTGCAGATCCTTATCTATAAAATTATTTTCTTTCTATTCAGCGATTTCATTATATCTTGTCGAATCATATCCTCTACACCTAATTATTTTTACTACTGTCTCTGCTATTCTGGTAATCATCTTTCTGTGATAACATGTGGCAACTTTGACTAAAGAAAATGTGCGAAGTCCAACGTTCTCCATTTGGTTAACTAACTGATAGTTTACCAAATGATGTCAGTTTTAAGTAATCTCCGCATACTGCTGAACTAAAGTTAAAAAAACACTTTATATCCTTGAATTATTCTGAGTGACTATAGAAACAGTCATATCACATTATAGCATATAATCACAGTAAGAAAATTACCTGAACAGACTTGAATTCTTCTAAACAGATGGACAAATATTCGTTTGTTGTAAGTAATAAGTCTAAACAAACTTGTGCGGATGGTGTTGAGTGCTCTTGACTTAATTGATAATGCAATAATGCTTCGATCGATCGTGCTAAACAGACAGCGGTTAGCGAGAATTGGTATTTTGTATCATTTTTCATACTAGATGATGTTTTTAAATGAGATTGACTAAAAAATAATGTTTCATTTGGTAGAAGGCGGTCTTGATTAGTTCGCCATTTTAGTAATGAACTTAATTTATTTGACCAGGATGGTGACGATGATGATGCTGGTGCAGAATGTGATTGAGAATATAATGCCAACAGTTTGAACAATTGAAATTCATTTGTATCAATTAAGTTGCAAGACGCCATACTCATACACTTACTATTGCTATTATTAGTACTATTGGTTGCACCACTGATAACAGTAGTAGCTGTATGACCAGTAGTTGTTGTGACAGTAGTATGAGCACTAGTTATAACAATAAACGAAGAATCAAATGGATTTGATAACAGGATATTCAAACACTGATCCAAGAGTCTATTAAAAGTTGAATGAATAGGTTCATCCTACATATTTGTTTGTTTTTTAGAAGACAGATAAAGAGTAGACAAAATGTTGTAGAAGTGTCAAAGGTTTACTCAAAAACAATTAGATACGAGTATTAAATGGTATACAAAGTTATGGTTAAATGACTTTAACAAACGTGTTGTATACAAGAAGAATAGTTAAGTAATAAAATCTCAGAATGTGAAGTCGAGTAACGGAAATTTGAATCTCACCAGGCTACAAAGTTCTGATAACCATCCAATTGTTCAATCGGTATAATGTCTGTATTATCGTGTTGATGTTAATTATGACTAAATGTTGGCCAGTCTTTGTTTTAATATATACATCCTACGTGTAATGTTTTTTTCGTTACAAGTACACAGTTAAAGTATTAATAGTAAGATGCAGGCACATGTAGCTGGTGAGCTTAAAATAAGATGAAATGCATTTACGGGACTTCACCTATAGTTACTATCTAAAGATTTAATTAATTTATAACTACAAGAAGTGTATCGAAATACCCACTCAACAATAAAAAAATATCAACCCATAATAATAGTAAAAGACAGTAATTGTTTTTGAAAGGCAAACAAACGCTAACCAGTTGATGTGACTAACAAGAATACAATTTACGAGTGTGGTCACATGTGCATGAACATAGAACTGATTTAAAATAAAAAAACAACAACAATATTCATCACGTGAATCAGTTAGCTTGTGTTCTTCATTACACTATGCGTGTATGTCATGAATCGTATAGTTATTATTGTTATGTTCTTTCCCTACTTTTGCCTTTTAACAGCCCACTTATTTATATTAAGAAGACAAACAAATATCTGTAAATACCTGTAATTTTTCTAAAACAAAGAATTCATAGTAGAATTATAGATAAACATCTAACATGATTCGTGCATGATTTATCATATTACATGGTCCGAGAAACTTAATAGGACTATCATTACTGTTATTAAACCAACCAATCAACACAAACTATTTAATTTGATATCACGAATTAGTCTCAGTTACATAACTATCGGAAACCCAGAAGCACTGGGTAGCCGTCTCATTCTAGTATGGGACCCTTCAGGAAAGTGAATTTTATGACCCCACTAGATAATCGAACCGAGGACCTTCGGGCCTCGCGGAGAACGCCTGGTCGACAAAAAACTACTTAGCTGTTTCATACTAGGACGAAGTAGCTATCCAGTGCTTTCTGGTTTTCCTCTGTTGTCTACCTCACACCAATTCATGACATTACATTAAAGTTTAACAATTTCCATAACATTCAATTATAAACTATTTGATTACATCATCACTTTATAGAAATAAGTAATATATTTGTGATATTACAAATATATTACTTCTTTTTATAAACTACATACCCAATATTCAATTTATTTGAAATTATCAAGTCTGACCCTTGTAACGATACCGACAGAATCAAATTATCATTCTAATATATTCTGAGCGAAGATTGCCCTCTAAAGCATGACATAAAGAAAATGGTTCAGCGCGGAATTTTTCGACGAACTCGATATCAATGCTTAACAATCGTGAATATATGCATATGTTGGGATGGCTCCCTGAAAACTTGGCAAAGGTTTAAGGAGCTCTGAAGAAACCGAAAACATTCCATCCAATTACCGTCCGAAAGAACGTTCCAGAATTTTGATGTGTAGCTTGCCGTTTGGACAATAGCTGAAAACCACTGCATGCGGATTGGATGAACGTAATGATTTCATTCTTACCGAAAACAAATACGCGCGTGTTTCGTACTCTATCTGTCACTTAGTAGAATAAAGATTCCTTTCTTGTCTTCTGGTTTGCGACTAGGAAGATTTAAAGCGTTCGAGAGTTGAAGCTGTACGCAGTATTAGCAATATCAAGCACAAAATACATCACTGAGAATGAGGTAAACTTATCACGATGTTATTTGCCTTAAAACAAATTGAGGCTTTGCTGCAACGTCAGGACGAATGTTGGAAACATCTTTGGATCCGTATTCTAAAGGCTCTAACTCACTAAATGAGTCTTAATCAGAAAGGGCTTACAAAAGAATCATCTAAATCTCACGTAGATTCCATCAATAATTCTATCCATGAACTTCATTTTGATGGATTGGTTAGTTAAATTTGATTCATAGTTTACGAAACACGAAAACTGTTCAACGTTGACCTAGATAAAACAGATAACGCCGCAGTCGGAATGTTTCTTTGAAAACTTGGCACAGTTAAACATGAACTAAAAATAGTACCCATTTAATGTCATCCGTATTCAAACGGTTCTGTATTGAGAACTGCACTAGACACTTACGATCTCCGCTTGACCATCCCCACTCAAACGATCAAGGCGATTCGTTGATGCGTTAAGGAGGGCTTTGGTTAAATGAGGAGAGGATATTCGGACGCAAGTATTCACCTAATTCTTAAAGTCCTACGGAGCTACACTCAACCCGGCTGCCCCCCCCTGCTTAGTGTATGTTCGGAAGGAAAGTTCGGATCTTCGTTAACAGCATATTGCCATCCAAGAAGACAAATGGACCTAGAAATGAGTATTCGGCGTTTATCGCAACTTCCAAGTAGGCGAAAGGGTACTTATCAAGTTGTATATATTCGCGATTGTCCAGCACTAAAATTGAATCCGTCGAGATGAAGAATTCTCTGCCAAATCATACTCTTGTTTTGGTAGTTTTATAATACCAATGTATACTAAAAAGTGGTATCCTTTTTTAAATATTAGTTAATTCATCGCACTGATGTTCAGTGACTATGTGAGATATAGATTTTACTGTCGATTAGTGTAATATCGGTGTAAATTAATTCCGGTTGTCGTACTAAAATCAATCAATCGAAACAAGATATTTAGAAAAATTCCAAGTACGAGATTCGCATTCCATTTAAGGTCACCAAAATCTAGTCTAATTTGCCACACCACACCATTACGACAAGGTGAAATTAACAAAATAAATATAAAGAGGAGTCTAGCTGCGACGTTTGAAGATATACTGAATAGGTCAAAACATTTATCCAGAGTTTCTTGGTTTACACGGAGCGTCTAATTAAAGGTCAGTAAATAACATAAAACTAATTTTCTATAAGTAAACCGGCTATTCTTTCATGTAAAAATTTTTGTTAAACACACTTGCTTACCTGATTGGCATTATTAACACAATCTAGCCACATACTACGTAAACTGCATACAAACATATTCATCAAAACTGGCCACCAATCATTGGTAATTTTTAGTCTCTTCATATATTCTTTGAAATCATGGGAAAATCCACTTTTGTTGTTAGTAGCTTGTTTCATCAATGTAGTTGACTTACGTGACTGATGATGCTGCTCCTGATAACAAGTAGTTTCTGCTGATCGACGTAATACACGTTGTAAGCAGCAGGCAGTTAAATTTAATATATTGAACCAATTTATATATTTTGTTAACGTAGGAGAATTATTTGATACCTAAGCAAAATAATGAGACAAAAACAAGAGTGAAATTATCCAAATTCAGATTCTAATAAATCGGTTTTTTCTATCTGTTCACGATTAGATAATCCAAAGTGTTATGTCGGTCCACTAAAGAAGAGTGAAAAACTTCCAGAACTGTGTTTTAGGGGACTAACTCATTTATTCTGGTCGTGTGTAATGTAAACATCACATTTCTATTATTGTAACGTTCCTCATACTCTATCCTTCCGTTTAGTATATTTGATATTATTATATTGTCTTTTACTATGGACTACTGTTAATTAATTGTGTGAAAGTTACCTCTATTCACTGCCATAATCTCTTCTGCTTTGTATTAATGTAAAATCCCTAATTGGTTTGCTGTATGGTCTGAATTTGTGTATATATAAGGGCATGATTGAAATACAATATGGTCAAAATCGGGTTGGTTTGAACTGTGAATGGTTGGCTCGTGAGTCGTTGTTTTCTCTATTCTGGCTTTAGGGACTGGTAGTCGTGGGGCAGACATGTCCGTATTCTGAGTGGCAATTATCAAGGGCACAGTATTATTTTTTCGGTACATAACACAAAGGTATTGTGCGTACTTGCCGGTTCTGAAGCCAAAATTTGCATTTGGAAGGGGAGAATCACATCCCAAACATGATCAAACGGCATACATACATCTGCATTTTGTCAGCATCTTCACCCAACAGAATTATGTCATTTGTATATTCCAAGTCAAAAAGCGGGTAACGTTGACGAACAGCACTTCAAGTAGTTCGAGGACAGTTCGCCATAAATTCTAACTCGACCAGTAGTCTTTGAGTAGAGAGCCTGTATTAGGTTAATGTACTTCTTTGGCATGCCTTCAATAACAGACACTGCCACATAGCCTCACAATCGATAGAGTCAAACGCCGCTATAAGGTCAAGGAATATAGCTATTGTTGGACGTCTAAAAGTATGTCTATGTTCTAGAACCTGCCGAAGTGCGAATATTCGGTCTATACAACCACATCAAGGTTTATGGCCCTCTTGCTTTCTCAAAGTTTGATCTTCACGAGATTCAGTTAGGCATCGAAGTATTATTGAAGCTAATATTTTAGACACTATATTTGTTAAACTGACTCCGAGATAATTGTCACAAGGACTTTTGTCCTTTCTTATAGACCGGGACGACTAATGTTCGAGACCAGTCGGATGGGACTACGTCCAGTTCCCAGATTCTAGTCAAAACCTCAGTTAACTTCGCTGCTAAAACTGGACTACCGTCCTTAAATGTCTCATGAATTAACCCATCAGGTCCTGCTGCTCTCCCTCACCTTAGATTCCTTATAGCCTTCTCAACCTCACTAAGACTTGGGGGACCGATATCAATTTGCCATTCGGATTACTTGAGGATGGTGGGCAACTGAGGTGAAGCCGAGGGCCAGTTGAACTGTTTCCTAAAGTGTTCTGCCAACTGGTTTAATCTTCTGGACTGACAGTGAATAACAGTTACATCTTTTTACGAGATAGTTTCACTTAGAGTCGGATTTCTGAAACCCGTTTCCTTGATTAGCCTGAACAGTTGTCTATTGTTACCTAGTGACGCTGCCTTTTCCATTTCCTTAGCTTTCGACACCCACCACTGCTCACGATCATTACGTAAGCTTTTAACCAGCTTGTGTTTAAGTTGCCGTCGCTCCACATTGTGTTCATAGCCAAATGGGACGAGTTGCCGAGCACCCATCAGATCACTAGATACAGCAAAAATCCATTGATTTTTTCTAACATTTTGGTTTAGCTTACTAGTAGATATCACTGTTGTCTCAACAGCCTTTTGGATATCATTCCAAGGGTGGATATCGCTTACATAATTGACTAAGTGGTTTTCTAATTGTTCCTGAAATGTATTCTTGACTTTTCATGATTAAGTTAAACTCTGAGGGGAATCCTTGCCGTGGGTCTTTTACACCCAGTGAAACGCAGACTAATACGCGGTTGTACTAAGGCATGGTCTGAGTCTAAACGCGTACTTCGAAATGAGCGGCAGTCTTCCATCGAGCCTCTCCAACGATGGCTGACGGGAACGTGGTCTATTTGAGTCCTGCGTTGAGTTGATTGTGGAGGTCGCCATTATCTGTTTGTTGAGCCGTGATACCATAGAATCCACCCAAATGTCTTTCGGTTTCGTTTAATCTACCTACTTGGGGATTAAAACCACCAGACACCAATACTACATCAGTGCGTCTAGATTTCAAAGGAGGTCTGAAAGCTTTCTGTAAAATTCACCTTTTACTTCATTTGAGCTGCAATCAGTGGGAGCGTAGGCAGAGACAATGAAAAGGCAAAGGCGCGTGTCCCCATCTTCCTCAGTTCTTACTGTCCTTTCTAAACGAACAGCGTACAGATGACTGTCTATTGGAATCCAGTCAAGGAGAACCTGCTCAGCTATTGAACTTAGCGCTATACCTACACTAGCAAGGCCTCAGGTAGTAGTGATAGGGTCTCCGGAAACACGAAGGGTGAATCGGACCGATTCTTTATTTTGATGAGGTAAGGTCAATAAAATGATTATATTTGGATCCTATATATGCGTTTCAGAGACGCAGTAAACATCGATGGAGCGGGATTCTAAACTTATAGCTAAAGAGGCTTGTTGTCCTATTTGGCATCAATCAATCAATCCATGCCTGTTACCCCATGTGGAGTATAGGCATATGGTTCGAATATTTAAAGCTCTGATATGTAGTTTAGTGCGGGGTTTCAAGTGACCAGGACAAAAATTTTATAAACTCGGATCACTGGCACCAGAGGTGTGAGATGATAAAATTATACGAGAAGAGTCAATCGTAGGGATAAGAGAGTTATTAAGAGTTGAGGGTGGGATTTGACCTCGTACGCTGTTAAAGGTATGAAAGCGGTTGTCACCTCCTGGCTGCCCACATCATATAAGGATGTTAATTCTGGAGGTACCTGGGAAGGGAACTGGGTTAGTGTTGGTCATGGCGACCTGGGAGCGCGATCGCAGAGCCTAAATAACACCTGATTGAGGCCGACCACGCACGACCTTGTTATAGAAGGCTTTTAAAGTATTAGCTCCGCTCTTTAAAAAGTCTTGCCGCCAGAAACGGAAATCCATGGAGTAAGGTGAGGTGTGACATTTTCAGGGTCGACCCTTTCTAACCTCACCCATCCTTTATAGGAAGGCAGCATTGTTTCAGATGCAGATTATCTGAGGAAAACACCTTACTGCTATCACACTTCACTGCAGTCAGCAGTACGACTTTGCCCACAGACCTTAGGTTGCTTCCTTTAGCCTTACCGATTATCAACAGGCCTGTTGGGCACGGTAAGGCCTAGAGGAACTTGTATTCTAGCCATTATAGCTCGGTCGGGTCACCATGATAGGCAAGCTCGGCCCACACGTCAAGTTGGCAGCGTTCGCCGCAAAGCCTGGAGATCCTGGGTCCGATTTCCGATGGAGTCGTGGACACGCAGTGTTGGGGAGTCCTGTACTAGGGACAAAACAGATATCCGGTGTTATCTAGATGTCAATGGCTGTCTAGCAAACATTAATTCGTGATATCATATTAGAACTATTCATAAAGTAGTAGTTCATTCATCACGTCAAATTCGTAAACTCGGCTTCCAGGCATACTTTAGGTATCATGGCTGATTAATTCAAAGTATCTGAGACGGTGTATTTGAACTTGTAATTCAGCGTTTGGAAATCGGACACTAACTAATAAGCCATGATGGCAAATACATTATTTCCCAAACATCCGACTGGAATAAGCGCAGATATATTTTTACCACTGCCAATCCAAATTTTTGCACAGTGAATGTACTGCCAAATCAAGTACCATAAAAACTGCACCCTAAATAATGGCTTTTTAGAGATACCCTAAACATGTATGAATATGCTTATATCATCGTTGACTGGGGTGGGTAATAAACTAGTGACTCACTTTTGTCTGGGCCAAGAATGTATAGTGAAAGTTCTTCTGGAAAGTAGTGACTCATGATGCCTATATTTTATTTTGAATAGGTAAGCCCGCGTTGTAACAAATCACCAAAACCAAAATGGTCATCAGTCTTACATAATGTCAGCAATGAGTATGAATGGTAACCGCGACATATTTAAACCTGCATATGTGACCAGTGACACATTTATGACTGTTCTGCACAAATAGTGGTGGACGTGCTTGTAATGAGTTAAGTAATTGTCTCGAATTAGTTTTAAACAATACATCGATATACTAATTTAGGTAGTATCAGTGTCATTGAAATAGTAAAGCATACGCACAATAACATTGTGGTTTGCAAGTTCACTTTAGTACGTGGACCAAAAACATTGTCTAGAAACACGAACCATACAATATGAAGAACCAGAATATTGAGGAAATACCTTAATGGCAAACCACGATCCCATACAGAAACGAAATATGTCTATATTACCACCATAATATAAACAGATCGTTGAGACGTTCATGAATCAATAACCTTAAAGCTTCAGTAAGTTATGTACAGCACAGAATTCCTCCTTGTACTTCTTTCTCACCTTGCGTAAAGCCTTGATGCAGCATATGTTTGAGAAGCAGACCAACTGTTCAAAATTCATTAACAGTAAATTGGCTGTCGTGGCTTTGGTTATCTAGTATGTTGCTAAGCGAATAGGATGAAGTGAGTAGATGTTATGTATACGGGTTCCATTTATATTAGGGTTTGTATTGGATGAGAATTCACTAACACGGGAAACCTTGTATTGCAAACAAGGTACGCTAATCCGTTCAACTGAGTTTGTTGGTACACACGACGTCTAACACGATTTCCCCAATTACTGGTTGAAAACCAGATAAAGATTATACAAAAGCATATTGGAATTAATATTACATTCAGTCCTTGAGCAGCCGAATTTGTGAAACCAGTTTCACATAAAAGACAGAAATATATAAGTTTACAGTTCGTTGTTAACTTAACCGTGATACGCCACCTGTCTATTTGCGCTCTCATCAACCAATCACAGCTCAAATAGCCTGGGCATAAAAGTCTAAAATGTCTGAATCTTAGTTCTTGTGAATTTGAACTGTATTTGAATTATTGACATAAATAGGATAACAGAAGCTTCCCAAGACGTTCTTGCGTGCATACACATACACAACACTAATTAAGTAACTCAATTACAAGGTACAGTTGCATTTACTAAGCTTTAAGTCATACACTGAGTGTTAATGGTGCTACCAGGTTATCAAACCATAGTAAGTCAGTGAACTCATGGATTATTGGTTAAAAATAGAATGCTGTAATCTAAAAACCATCAAAACGGTGATTAGATCTTCTTATCTTCACTTTAATCTATTTTACAAAAGTTTTGGAATCAATAAAAGATGTTTAATATACATCACAAAACTTGGGAGAAAAAAATACTTATTTCATTCAGGAATGTAATGTTGAATATTTTAAGCAGGAAAAGGCACTTAGGTTTGTAATTTCCATTTTATTAGTACATACTGTAGTTTAAAAATTACGTTACATAATTTTTTCAACGCAGTAGGAAACTTGACCGGAGTTGGTTGGTTAGCTGCCGTATCCGTATGTTAATTATAGGAATAATATGAATTGACAATTATGTGGACATATATACATGAAATGTATGGAATAATTAATTATTGTATGAACGTTATTCACTGTATAGTTTGTTTTAATGAAATTTGGATCGTTTATATAGCACATATGGCTACCTGTAAATCTGTTTCGTAATCTATATCAATAGGCGTGAAGCGTGGTTTTTAAGTTATCTTACAGAAGTAAAAGTCGAGATGAATAGACGTTTATAAGCTTACAAACGTGACTATTTTAAATTACTATGTTAGCTTAAGTGTAGATGAGATTACCACATAACTCATGTTTCACAGCCACAGAGAAACGCTGTGCAGAGTACTCGCCCCTTGATTAGCAGGTGACATTTTATCTACGCCATAATTGACGCAAGTTTGCAATAAGCAAGTGAGCTTCCTTAGTCTGTTTTAAGATTTCGCCAGACTAATTAGAATTGATGAGACTTTCAAAATAAGGTAGTCAACATAATAAACTTCACTTCCTGTGATCAGTCTACTCAATGATGCAGAGTAATTTAGAATATTTGGAGAGAAAACGTCACCAAGAAAAACCACGGATAATTGGAATTTCGGTAAATTTAGGAACAAAAATGAGAGAGGTAGAAGTAATAGGAGGGACAAGAGCAAGGAATGAGATCGAATATATAATTGATGTGTACTTACTTTTTCAGTTGTAGGTGATACTATTGATAATTTAACTGGACCTAATAAAACAGTGTCCAAATAAATTTTCATTTGTGCCTTACTTTGTTCACAGGCTGATTGCATAATGAATGTATCTACTGACACAGATGATGCCAAATTACTTTGACCAGTCATCACAGAGAGATGATTACTTGAATTGTTGATGGGATTAGTTCGCTGTAGTGCCTCCGGATAAGAAATAAATGCAGCAGAAAATAAACAGCTCACAATAAGCAAGGTATCGGCAAGACAACGGTGATCTAATGGATTTTTGATAAGGTCACGTGAAGAACAATATGGACAATTTGGTTTCTGAATAGATAACTGTTGTAGTTGCTTTTTGCTATCAATAAGAAGACAATGTGTATATGCTGTTGTAAATATATCTGGAACTAAATGTTCTAAAAACAAGAAGAATATGGGAAAGAGACAATATATAGACCAATCTTGAAAAATGTCTACAAATAAAATAATGCTTCCGTAAACAAACTTTTTATAACTTAGTTTAACTATATTCAATGTGCTCGTTGCAAAGCATTCGTCGTTGTTTCGAATAACATCAGAGATGACGTTATTTAGAAATGAGCTGCTTAATATGTACACAAATGCTAAAAATTAACCTGTTCTAATGAGGTTTCCTGATTTCTCCCCAAAATCTAGAGAACAAATAATGATGAGCACCTCAGAAATCATCACAAAAGCTCTAAAGCCCTTGAAATCAAAACGATTTGAAACAGAATATTTTTATCTCATTTTAAGCAAACTAGAAGAAAGAACGGAGAAAGAAGATGAATGCAATATCATCGAAACACAAATTGCACTAATGGCGACAGATACTACACTGAAAAAAGTGAACGCTCTGTTCACTTATACATACACAAACAAAAAAATGAAGAATAAACGACATGTTATCGCTCATATCAGCGCATGCAAACAACCACACATACTAATTTCATTAAAGTGACTTGAAAACACTCAATTTGGGAAACTCAAAAAGCACCAAACAGTTTCTACAAGAATTGATTCGAGTCAATCAATAATTAATAGGTACATTGACACTAATCTATACGGAAAAAGTCAACTAAACAGGACGGTCAACAAAAATACTACGGTAGATTGGGCTGGAGAAACTTCTAAAGACAACAGTTTACAGACAAGGTTAGAACAAACTGATTTAACTCCTGTGGAACTTACACTGATCATTTCTGTGTAAAGTAAACGCTAATAATGCTTTTTCCTCATAACGACAGCGAAAGCTTTTCAATCAAACCACTGATCTCAGAGAAAACAACGTAACCAAAGCATCAAATTGAGCTGTATATCTCAATTATTTCAAAAACTATCTAACTATGATGAGGGAACTAGACTCTCACAAACAATTTGTAAGTAATTCGCGAAGACCTGAGTATAACATTTTCCGTGCTAAAATTGTTCGTAGTGCCTGTTTTTCATATTTCCCTCTCCACAGGGTATATGTATGCTACATAAATGTTCCTGCTCGTTTTTTGGACAAGTTGGACTTGTACTAGTAGTCAGTTGTGCAAAGGCGGTTGAAGTCTGTGTTGAATATCACTTAATGAACGCCTGGTGTTGGAGTTAGTGGCTAGATTCACGAATAAGACAAGGGATCTCGACGTATATCACAGTGTATTTAACAGCTGATGCTAAGTTTGGTAGAGAAACATTTTACAACACTTGTTTGTCATTAAGAGTCTAATACTAATACATCTTGTACTTGGACACGACATTCACTTCTTAATCTCTTCCTAGAATCTAGAAGTATGCTACTCATGAATAGTGAGCGGGAAACAGAAGACGGAATGCATTAAAGTAACCTTAATCCCAAGGTATTTACACAATTATATGATATTGATATTTTGAGAGCTTCCACCAAGATGTGATAAAACGGTAAAAACCTAGGTGTGTCCAATCAAGACAATTTAAATGTAAACTGCAGTTTTCTAGGATTCCCGTGAAAGTTTTTGGGGGACGTTGATTAGTCGACATGTTCTTAAGAATTCTCTGACTGATAATATTTTTTGAAGCTACTGAGGACTCCCAACATGGGCATCTTAACGCAAATGCTAGTAGTTAGACATATCTGAACTGTTGCTAATACAATCTAATACTGGCTGGGATACTGTACATTAGAATTATAAGTTGTATAGATTGAGTTGTTCAATTGAATGGAGTCACGAATAGACAGTACACAACATACTTAATGACCCTAAATGTCCTACCGCCGCCCTCAATATCGGTTTGTTTATTACTTATATGTACATACTTTTATCTGAAGAATAAGATATAGGTGTTAGCCTGAAACAATCCTAGAGTGCTAAAACCACACTTCTATCGGAGCTTGCTAATTCATTTTCATGAAAGAAAGATGTCTTCTGTAATGTTTACATAGACAAGAAGGTCATTTACCGAAACACGCTGGGATTAAAGTTTTACTTATTAGTAAATAATCAAATAATAACATAAAGATAACATATCATATTAATACATCCTGGAGCGCTAAGTCAATCGTTATTAAGTTTTAATTTCTGTCACCAGGCCGAAACTTTTGACTCCATTACTCCTACTTTGGTTTAAGCAACAGAGAAGCATCACTAGTCCTCACATGTAGTGTCTCTCTAGGTTGTACGAGGCAAAAGAGTTAACAGAACAGAAAAGAAGATAGACAAATCAACAGTTACACGAAAAAACACTACATTACTTAAACTACCTACCAAGAAGCATTAAAGCTGGCAATGTATGTTTAAATATCATCCGCAATGATTCGATCACAATTGGATTCAATAATGTATCAGTATTATGCATTTGTTGATACACTGTAAACCATAATTCTTCGGATTTAGCAATACAAGATTTTAACACAGCAAATGGTAGAGAATACGTTTGTGATTCATTCATTTCATTAGCATTATTTATCATGTTCTGTTGCTGATGATGACTATTCACTGTTGTTGATGGTGATGATGATGATGATGAATAAGCTGTAAGCATTTTATCGTGATGACCAAAGGCCGGATTACGATTATACGAGCCAAGAATCTGGAATATTTAAAGGGCGAGAGAAAAGAACAGAATAATAAATTGATCAATGATTGATCAAGGGTTTGTATCTCTCAATTGTTGATATTGAGGACTGCGGCCGATCAGTTTCTGTTGCGAACGGACTAAATGCGAGTCCTAGTGCAAACATCAGTAGTGGAGCACAGCATGTAATTACAGATGACAAGTCCCAAAATAAGACAGAATCCGTGTCTTGGATTCCACTATTAGCATTAATACAACTTTAATAGCAACTAATTAGTAGGTTTAGAGATCAGTGCACTGTATATACACATATATTTAACTAAATGAATAAATCTAGTGACTAATATTTGTCATTACATATGTATAGGAACTGCGATACCTCCCGGAACGAAGCAAGTAGTTTGCCTAAAAGACCACTCTGCTGATCTTTGGCGGAGAGGTAAATGCAGTTGGACAACATGAAGAGGTGCAGTTCCAGAGAGACCTTGGAATTCACGCACATCGCTGGCTTAGAATCAGGGTATCTCAACAGTTTTACATCAGTTTCAAAATGTTACTTTTTAGGTTGCTTCTAGTTGACGTCTCGTAACCTGCTTCACTTTCCAAAACATGATTCACGAAATGCAATAATTGATCTTAAAATTATTAAGTGTAGATAATTAACGCACTGAAGATAAATATACTTACTGATATAGCTAATTGAGAAAGTTGAGATGTATTGGATTTCCTGAGTGCATCAATAATCATTGAACCCAAATAATTATGATTTGCGTTTATCGGAACTAGTATTGAACTGGTATGCTGATTATCATCTGATAAATGAAATGGTTCAGTGGAGCCTATAGATTTCCCAAATTGTTCAATATCCACACTAACAGTCTAGTAAGAAAATACAAAATCAAAGTGATATTCATTACAAAAAACGAGAGGACAATGAAGTAGAATGATTCTAAACGAAATAGTGCTTGTTTGATTGATATGGTATATAGTAAGATATTGACCAGATACCACTGTAAGATGAAGGCTAGTGATTTTACCCTTGCGCCCAAACAGAAATAGATAGACTGGGACTCCAACCTGTAGAGTCGTGAAATTCAAGTGCCTCAGCCACCGCCTATAATTCAGTTATAACATAAAGTTAGGTAATTACTATTCTGTTAGCAGGATACAATTCTGACTACTGTACGCTCAAATCATGTTACGTTAGAGTACGTTGACTGCTCCACTTCGACCCACCGGTGATAGTGACAAACCGAGAAACGCTAGAAATGTTTCATAAAAATCCTATATAAACTTCAGTCTTTATCGTTATCATACCCTGCTTGTTCTTGTTATTTTGGCTTGTTGAAATATACCTTGTTTTCTGTCCAATTCTTATTTGGAATTAAGTCAATGAAGTTGTCGTATCATCAAACACTATACAGTGGAGACTAGCAGATTCACATTTAGATTGGTGGTTCAGTGGTTAAGGAGCTTGACTTCCAAACAATAAGTCACACATTCAAACCCCAATCCTCCTACTTCAGTTTCAGTAACCTGATAATACAGCTAGCGTAAACGTGTAGTTCAAACGCAAGTAAACGAATCTTCATCTGGTAAATAGGTTTATAATGAATAGCAATTACCAAAGTATAAACACATAATCAGATATTTCATATCTATCGCATCAAATAAATACGCACAGTGAAGTTACTAAAACTCTATTTTTTCCAGATCGGAGGTACATTAATCTTATCCCTTTAATCCAAATTCTCATTTGTATCAAAACACCTGTCCCGTATCCATTTTCACTAATCAAAACAACCTTGAAAGTGCTCTGAAGTCAGGTACACCCAGACTTTATTTTATAAATATCTCCACAACGAACACTGAAACGATTGATCTACTTGGAAAGAGCTGTATGACTAAATGAGTATCTCATAGTTACATGAATTTTCAAAAAATACTTCTAAATTTCATCTAAAATTTGAAGCTGCATCTATGTCTCGTGTGTTCATTGATCTATATTGTTGATAAGAGTAAATATAATCATTACAAGGTCGTTTTGTGGAATAATTAGGAGCTCATAGGACTGTTTTCAAACCATGAATTAATAGCAATTAGTACAGGAATAAGAACATAACATAAGGTTAGTTGCATATTTGCTGAACAGACCATGATCGCTAGTCGATAAATGACCAGTGCAAATATCTCAGTCCTACAGAAGATTGATGGCTACCCAATCTACTGTGATAGTTTTTCAGACTGTGGAGCTAAGTGACCTAAGTTTGAAATCCACAAAATGCATCAACTTCTCTCCCACCTCACCCACCAAGATAACAGGTACATCTGGATGATGGATCCCAAAGAGTACGAAACACAGGTCAAGGAGAGTTTCCTGTCGCATTTTCTTAATTGGAACTTGTCAATTGGATGTACCTCGGGCTTAAAACTTTATATATATATATATATATATATATATATATATCATACAAGCCTTGCCTAATGTGATGACTCAATCGGGCAATACTGGCTGGAACAATTCTTCCTCAAGGTCCTACCATGCCAGGCAGGTCGATTGAAGAGCGGTGAGACCAAAAGCAGCAAATATACGGTCCGAGGACGAGGTCGTACTGTTAACTGTACAGAGTTGTGACGGCAGTAAGGTGTTCTCCTCAGACAACCAGCATAACAGTGATGATGCCTTCCCACAAAAGAAGGGCGGGGTTAGAAAAGGTCAACCCTAAAAATGCACATCTCAACTTACCCCACGGATCTCCGTCTCCGGCAGTAAGGTCTCAACAAGTACGGAGCTACAACGACGAAAGCCTCTCACAAAAGGCCGTGTGTGACCCACCACAAGCAATTGTTCCTTGGGCACTGTGGTCATGCTCCCAGGTCTTTCAGACCAACCCTAACCCATTTTGCTTTTCGGGTATATCAAGAAGAACCCTTACACAGTGTAGGCAATTGGGAAGGGATAACTGCCATCATACCTCTAACAACACACAAGATCACCTCCATTTTAATCAGACTCTCACTTTGACGATTAGGCTGACTGATATTTTGACTAACATTTGGGAACTTAACATAATCCTGCCAGATTGGTTTCGATCGTTAGTCGTCCCAGTATATAAGAAAGAGTCAAAGTCGTTCTGCAATAACCATAGTTTGACTAATATAGTGTCTAAACTACTAGCTTCTATGATTATCAAACGCTCAACTAAAATTCGTGATCTACAAATACGAGGAAACCAGGTTGGTTTCAGACCTGGTCGCGGTTGTATGGACTAGATATTTACCATTTGTCAGGTTTTAGAACACAGAAATACTTTTCGGCGGCCGACAATGGTGGTTTTCCTTGACTTGAAGGTGGCATTCGACTCTGTAGACCGAGAAGTTCTATGTCAGTGTCTTTCATTGAAAGACGTACTCCAGAAGTACATAAATCATGTTAAGGCTCTTTACTCAAACACTATTGGTCGTGTCAGAGCATATGGCGAACTGTCATATGAACTTTTAACTTCAAGACTGTCCACTTACCCCATTTTTGTTTAATTTCATACTTAACTAACTGTTGGAAATTACACTCTCTTCATCTGACTTTCTAGGAATTGATCGCCTACCAGGAAATCTACTTATTCACTTAGAATATGCTGATGACACAGTCCTGTTTGGAGAAGACGCTGACAAGATGCGGAATCTTTTGGCAGCAATAAGCTCCGATGAAAGCATGTTCGGAATACGTTTCTCCCCCTCTAAATGCAAACTATTGCTCCAGGACTGGTCTTCATCAACACCTGAACTAGAGATAGGGAGTGAAGTAGTTGAGCACGTCGACGAAATCTCAGTACGAATTCAAAAAGCTCGTTTGGCTTTTGCCAACTTACGTCACCTATGGCGTAGACGAGATATTCGTCTCTCAACGAAAGGGAGAGTGTACTGCGCAACAGTTCGTTCTGTCTTACTGTATGAGTGTGAGACGTGGCCATTAAGAGTAGATGACACTCGACGGTTGTTAGTTTTCGACCATCGATGTCTACGAAACATCGCTCGTGTTAGCTGGGATCACCGAGTAAGTAATAACGAGGTGAGACAACGGGTGTTAGGCAAATGTGGTAAATCAGTCGATGAGGTTGTAAATCTTCATCGACTGAGGTGGTTGGGACATGTGTTGCGTATGCCAAACCACCGTCTGCCTCGACGCGCGATGTTGGCTGATATAGGAATAGGATGGAAGAGAGTCAGAGGCGGCCAAACTAAAACACGGCATTAATCCACGAAGTCACTGACTGCTCATTTGAGTCGGGTCGGCAGATGCAGACTACATGAATGGGGTCCTTGCGAATAATTTAACCAGTGGCTAGAAACACTGAGTGATATGACTCAGAATCAGTCACAATGGTGCAGGTGTATTCACTCATTGTCCTCCCTTAAACCATGGACTTTAAATTATTCAATAACTTTCTTTCTACGCCTCCTGAACCATATTCTATATGTTCACACTCCTTGTTATTATTATTATTTTATTTTATTAAAGTAACTTCTACTAATCGTGGTGGTGTTAATCTTGTGGTGCCGTAGAGGTATGGCAACTTAAACCGATGCACACATGTGCCAGGTCCTATGTCGATCATACAACATACATGTGGAGACTTGAATTTTATGAAACAGATACTCAATGTTTCCTGGTTTTCACCGATTGTTGAACTTAGATTAGTTCATGAAATTCTAAACAAATAAGATACATTTGTACAACTTACAGAGAAGCACAAAATTTCAGTTGCTTTTTGTTCCATAAACTAATGAAATGAGGTAGGTAAAATTCGCATTTATTTTGTAAGTCTACAACATATTTGTTAATCTCTTTAAATGTGCGTATTTAAAATTCTTAGTAATTTTAGCTAAGTATATGCCGATATGTTCGCCAAAATTGAGTTAAGGTTTACATGAGGATAAGTAGTACTTATCAAATGTTTTAAGGTAAAACTGAATCCGAATGTGTGACTTATTGTCTGAAGATATGGCTCAAAATCGTTCGCAACGGCGCAGGTGCATCCACTCCTTGTCTTTCTCCAAAATTTAAGTTTCTGAACTTACCATATCTTCTTAAATTTTATCTCCGATTACTACTCCTTTCCATTAATACTACTTCTGTAACTACCTCCCCTACTCTGGGATTTGATCCGACAATTTAATCGCTATCCGTTAATTGAAGCATGGCAACTTGAACTGATGTACGTATGTACCAAGTTCTACGTTGTAACTGACTGATTGACTGACTGTTTAAGGATTGGCATCAAAATCAATCAGCCTAAATATGTATTATCCCATGTTCTCACAAATGAAACTAATCAGATACACATGTCATTTAACCGGTAATATGAGGCATGAGCTTGTGAACATGTAGTTTAACGCCGTGCAGTGCTTTAGTTACGAAGTTACCGCTGTGTGTCAATTAAAACAGAGCATATGATAAACCCGATTATCTGTTTATATTAACACAGAATTCATAACACTTAAGTGATACGAAGTTTAATGCCTCGAGAAAAGCTAAAATGAATAAAATTACACAAATTTACACAAAATCAAAGTGATGTGTAATACAACTTTACCAGAAATACTTACTTCTCGACTTGAACATACCAATCCCTGTATATTCTTAAAACACGCCATAATTACACTTGTCGGTGTAATTAAATACAATCTACATAATAAGAGTACCGCACGAAGTTTTAAATCATTAATTCCAGGTGATGATGTATGTTGTTGTTCTGAATTTGATAATAAACTTGACATATCGGACATATTTGAAAAATTCTCATAGACTGATATTAAATTTAAACAATTTCTTAATAAACGTATTGCATCCAACACAGTATTCATCTCATCATAACCATTATCATCAGTTGAATATCGTGGAGGGGAGGATGAAGAATTGCAAGTTGATTGGAACATTTGTGTCTCACGATAA
This sequence comes from Schistosoma mekongi, assembly GCA_034768735.1. NCBI lineage: Eukaryota > Metazoa > Platyhelminthes > Trematoda > Strigeidida > Schistosomatidae > Schistosoma > Schistosoma mekongi. Next base: position 29,442,391 of record CM068307.1, on the reverse strand, counting down.
TGTGTGTATTCTTTAACACGAATTTCAGCTAACTTGTAGCTCAGTGATGCAACAGGTAGAATGAAAGGGTTATTGTCTGGAAGAATAAAATAAGCGGCGCAAAATATTATCATTGATACTAATGAACAAGGACACAAACCCGAACTTGATTGGGAAGACGTCAAAATTTCAGGTACAGGAGTCTAAGAATCCTAAAACAATTTTAGAAGACTGACATTTAGATCGACCAATGATCGGTTGACATATCAACTGTTACAGAAAATATGTCACTGCTGGCTAGTTGTTATTATTTATTATATTATGTTTTTGGATATGATATTAATTTACTCGTGCATTCAGTTCATGTATTTTAGTTTCTGGGCATAACGTTTACACTAAACTCACGTCTCCTCCTTTTCCTAAAAAGGCAACTAGTAACAGACAAAGTTATTAGGACGAGCTAACTTGATACTTGTCGCTTCTGTATGAAGTAAGCAGTAATGATGTTTAGAATGGAAATGAAAGCTCAAAAACTAAAGTAACCAGCTCGAAGAAGACAACAAAACACAAAAATAAAATCAACATTTACTGATGTAGTGGTGGTCTGCAGCATTTAGAAGCAGAGTAAGGATGCTGTCCTTAAAAATTTTGTGAATCTAGCGTTAGCTAACAAATTATACAATAACAACAATTTAACTCTTATTAATTCACTTACAGAGAAGAAAGGAATGCTAACCATTTTTGAAAACCGCCAGAAAAACTTAACTACCTTTTTGATTTTAAAATACAGTGTGCCTAAAGAAACACTGGTCACACAATTTTAACAAGTGAATATTGTTTACACCAGTTAAAGTGGTAAGCTCTGATAAAGCACTTGACAAACTATAAAACTGAATGGTGATACTCCCAGATCCAGATAAATTATCAAAATGGGAAATAATTCTGCAAACACAGGATTATTTTACCTAAACAATGTTTTCAAATGAAACACATAGCTCATTCAACAAATCTATGAAATAAGCCCTTAAGCTTATTCAATACAGACAAATAAATTCTCTGAAAATACATGAGATCTTGAAGACTGATTAAAAAATAGTGGACTGAAAGTAGTTGTTTGTAGAAGAATTAAGCCTTTCAGCAAGGTAAGCCAAGATAACAGTCGATAGTGAAGACAATCACAGTGTGTACTCGTTTGTTTTCTCCAAACACGGGTTGGTCTTACAGTTAAATGTTGACAAGGTAAGTTCAGGAAATTTCTGTGTGCACAGGAATAGCAAAAAGTGAAACGATGAGGCTGATGAAGGGCTTGTTTCCTGAAGATATCTAGATGTCCATTGCTCCCTGGTTTTCAATGGTACCCTGCCAACATCAATCTGTGATATATCCAATCAAATAAAATAACCGATCTCCACAAAAATAACCATCTAGATGTGTTCAGAATAATTTAGTAACAGACAAGTGTCGTCATAAATGAGTAGTTTAAAGGGCATGAAACCGGGGAGCCTAGATTTTTGCAAATTAAGGTTAATATGACTTGAATTACTGTATTTACTGGACAGAATAAGTCAACATTACGACAGACACCAGTATAAAACGTATGATGGAACGCTGGTTAATCAAACATGAAGAGAAGTGCCGCATTACGACACTTATAACTTTATATTATCTCACCTTTCATAACTGCTTCCCGACACGTAGGTTCTTCTGAACATTTATTCAAAAATTCTTTATAGCCTAAAGTTGTCAAATCATATAGTTTAACAACGTCTAGGCCAGGTTCCTTTACCAGCCAATATGTATGACCTTCTTGTGTTGCATTACGTTTTAAAAACATGATTAAATTACGTATTATTTGATTAATCTGTTCTGTTTCAAATCCAATAATAGACGGGATTTCACATGTTTTATAAATTTCATATTCTTGCATAACAATGCCTTCGTGATGATAGCACATAGCCACTTCAGGCACTTCATTAATTATATTTTCAAGCCACACATCGATACCAGTTAAAAAGTTGATAGATTCATGCAACGGACTTAATTTTAAACTAATACAAGGATGTTTAGGGGTGCCGAATATAGGCATATCGGAGCCTATAATAAAACTGAGGTCTTTCAATTGCCATTCAGCTGTGTGAAGATACATATCTGAGCTCGTAAGACACGACGTCCAAAATTGTTGTTTACTTCCAATGTTTTGTTCTCGATAACTCGTTTGAACGACACCATCTGCTGACGAGGTGATATCTACTATGGATGATGAATGTCCATCATCTGTGTCCTTAGGACTCGAATCCAAACTAGTACAAACAACTTCTCGAACAACTTTATTGGCAGTGTATACTTCGTTACTCGATGGAAGTAAACCTTTTGGTTGTTGTATTGATATTTCTCTTAAATCGAGCTCAGGAGACTGAAAAACACTAACAGGAAAATAAAAGTTGGACGATGAAATAAGATGCTTACGTATGATATAAGAATTTTGACTCAAGGTCATGTGAGATCAATACATTACGTGACAACGAGTGTGAACACAAACGGTAGTCTTCTTTCTTTAAAAATTCCCGAAGCCATAACCACTCACGCTGCAAAAAAAGCCCATATTACATGTTAAAGAAATATGCATATAACATACACAATCTCCACCGGATAACAAGAATGAATCAATATCAAATTCATCCAGAAGCCATGTTTTTCCTATTTTATGGATCATAGTTGATGTACGGCTGTTATTTCTGAAGAATGATCGAATAAATGTCTTGAACGTCTAGAAAAAAAGTAGAATAAACAATCGGAAACTACTTTGATCCCACCAATCACGTCAATATGATCTAGTTCGTCTAAATAATCATCAGCTATTTTGAATCTGAAGATAGTAATCATAATATCATAGGTAAAACAGTAGTAACAACAAACCCAGCGAAAGGAGATTTCATGGAATCAGACATTGTAGCATGATAAATAAGCTTTTCAATGTAGGACTTCCTTGTAAGATAGTTTTTTGGGATCCTATGTAAATTGAAGCCTTCATGCAACACCATGCTGCTAATACCACCTGGACTCCATAATACAACAGATTTGTCAAAATTAGCGCAAATAGCTGTTTGGCTATGTTTTTCCTTTTTTTCGTGAAGTCTTTCCGAGTCAACTGACTGAGCTTGTATATTGCTACAATTCATGATTACCTACAATAACAATAGGTATTGTTGCTGATAAGTCTAAGAATGAGTAGATGATGATACTGTGATTTCTCTGCTCAGTTAGAGGCATTAAAAATCTTTGTCCTAATTAAAACCTTATTATCTGATAGTGTAAATTCCTAAAGACGGTTATATGGTACTGGGTAACCTGCTCCCAAAATAAGATGGGTACTTGATCAAAACAATCACACTTTACAAGTGTGACCGTCATTCATAGTCAAATACGGTTGCACAAAACAGACAATAAACTAATGCTGATGGTTCAGTATTATAAGAATAAGAATATATTACTACGTAGTATATAGGCACAAACTTTTTATCCGACTAGCATAGAACATAGGCAATCGCATTTTAACGTTTAGGAAACTTCGGACTATAACATTAGATGCCACTAACAGGACAGTGAGGGCTTGACACATCTATTGATATGCATACCTAATAAAGTTCAAAAACTGTGACAAGAAGGAAATTTAACTATCAACGTCTATTTGAATACGAAACTCGGAGCGGATAGTGCTTTGCAAGTATAATTAAGTAGATTCAGCACGATGTAAAAAATACGGATGCCAAATCAATGAAAATGGTTTTTGTAAATAAGGTACACAGTTTTTAGATTTGCTTGCATTTTGCCGTTGCTGTCTGCCAAATTTAGTCATCATATTCACATCAATTTTATTGATTTTAGAATTATATATACATTTTTGTACATTTTAGTGAAGTGAGAAAAAAACTAACCTCTCGAGACATCTTCTGTGGAACCGTTTAAAGCATGTCACATTAGTGACAATGAAAAAAACAGCCACACGGCTCTACCAGAAAATTGGTCTATCGACCTTCAAAATAAGAAATCTGTACTAAAACTAGAGTGGAATATATAGGGTTGATTCAAATACGTTCTTTCGGATAGTTTTCAAACTTTTAATCCTATTCTAAGCATACTCACGTATCTTGAAACAAAATACATATTATAAACGACAGCGATAGAAATATAAATTCATATGGATAGTATACTACAAAGTGGTCACTTTGTAGCACACTATATTTACCTCAAAGTCGTCTATTAGTGAAAAATAAACATTTGGTAGTTTAATGAACATGTTAATGTGACATAATTATACAACATTAGCTGATTATAAGGAGACTATACTGGCTATAGCTAATCACAAAGACTTGGATTTTTGTGTACTATGAGCATATAGTTTAGACCAAAGATTTTGCTGTATATAAATGTATATGCTGAGAGTATTGAGGTAAAGAAATTAAAGAAATGCAATTAAAAAGATAGTGAGGGAATGCAATAAAAAACTGCAGAGTAACGCATCACATCGCATTCAGCGGGGTGCTTATTGTCTAATGTCTATATAACGAGGTAATGTTAGCCTAATTGTTTTCTTGTGCTGTCTTAGTTTCGTTTCCAGGCCTCTGGTTTCTGCAGATATTGGGTCCTGGCAGTTTTAGCTATATTTTATTCATTCCAATTTTTTCTAATACCATTGTTTTGATTCATCGTCATTATTATTTGTCTTTATTGTGGTCTTACTATTGTTATCTTAGTTTTTATTATATTTTTACGCCTATAGATTCATACGTAAATATAAATTATAAATCGTCATTTCTATTAAAAACTGGGGTAGTCTGGTCAATGAATGGGGCTCAAAAGATTAATATAGAGTGGATAAAGGTAAATGGAGCTAGAACTTGAAGTTAGTAATGGTAAGATAATATAGAACTAGAATCTAAGGAGTGATCAAGTGGGTAGAAAGAATTACGAGTTTTTATCCCCAATTTCAGGAAGCTAATGGTATTCCATAGTGGCACACATGGCCATGAAGATTTCTATTAAAAGTTACCAAAACGAGAGGCTGCAGCTACGTCATTAAACAATATGTTCCAGGTTGAGAAAACCCCTAGAGACAAGGAATTAGCCCGTATCTGCATTACTGCTCTCTGGTGGGCAATAATTCGTGTATTTGTCTGTGATATATGAGCATTCGGGGCTACCACTGTGCTCCTATCTGGATGTTCAAGTGTTCCCAGTATGCTGTAAGCAGTGTTTAGTACTTTCCTTAACCGTTTGTAACCTAAGGTGAACAGCCCTGACTGTAATGTTTGTTTTTAAGTCCAGTTACACATTTTGTGGTCTGTCACTGTACTTTCTATAGAAGGTCAGCATCCATTTCGAGAATGAGAAAAACAACAATATTAGGGTTTTCAGAGTGTGGTTGTACGTACTTCTTAAACATTGTTTGGAACAGATCTGGAGCCAAAAGGCGGGGTCGCAACGTGGTGTATGCTATTGCGACATTCACTTAATGGTTTCTTTAGTCCTAGTCAGGCTGTGGAAAGCAGACGTAGTTCTCGCTCCTTAGAGGTATTAGTTGTTTAAAAATTCGAGTTTTCTAGGCAGAATTAGCAGGCCTTTAGTGCTTAACACTTGCGTCTAGGTAATGGGATAATGTTCTTGGTTATAAAGAATGGGTGGCTTATTTTCTTACCCCTCCCTTGAAACTAAGGAAAAGAGATTGGCGAAAACTTACGGACAAAACTGATCCAAGAGCTACGTCTTCGGTACAACCCCTTAGGACCCGTAGATATTAGAAGATTTAGCTGAAGGGGCCAGCACCGTTTTCTTGAGTAAACGGGCTCACGGATTGCTTATTGTGAATGCTAAAATGTATGCACACATATGTGTGATTATGGTAAACTAAATAAAATGTAGGTGGTGAATAGTATGGATGGATGATTAGATGTAAAAAAAATTAAGAAAAAATAAATGCAGATGAAGGCGTGCTAAGGAGAAGTAGTAAACAAAATCGAAATAGTTAGAAGCTAGTAGTTAAGTACAAGTGTGCCAGTTTTGAGTAAATAAAGATAGGGGAAGTTAAGTAAATTAAAATCATCAAATCAGTAGACATGATTAAAATAATAGATAGGAGCAAATTATATTGCATTGAGTGGACTGAGTTTTGAGGTCCAGCAGCAACACATGAAGGGCTACATGAAAGTAATATCATACAGAAACAGATGGAGAGGTGTCAGTTTAGTGGGAGAGTGGGTAGGTTGTGAAATCCGAATGATATATTACATTATGTACGTTTCGTTATCCAGTTGATTAGGACTGACAGAAGACGGTTAACAATTGGCATATATCATCAGTCAAAACGGAGCAAGAATGTACCGTTTATTAAAGTGATAACTGACGAACGTGAACTTAAAAGTCAAATGGTTACAAACACATATCAAAAGTTTTCAACATATACATAAATGCAATTATGAATGCCTAGTGTTCCAACATCAGTATGATGCTGCCATATCGCCTGAGTCACAATGCTCTGAACATCCTAATATCTCTGACTACTATAGTAATTTTTTCGGAGTCAGGCAATCACTAGCCCCCTTATCAATGCAGCTTGCTCAGACATTAGCTCATATAGTCAGACTGCCCGTTCAAACCAGCGCCTAGTTATATCAAATAGGAACGACTTAAATAAAGGTCTTATTTGATTCTCTTCAATTCACTCTTTACTTCTGAACATTTCGGTAAATAATGCTTGCCCACGTCTTAATAAAAAACCAACACTAATAAATGTAGCTTTATTAGCTAAACGTTCCTAAATATTTGTCACAGAAACATAGTGTTCCGTCTCAGTTAGTGACTCAGAACTAGCCATTCAGGACTATATGTTTTATCGCGGCAATTGAGAATATAAACATGTTGGTAGTTTTCTAAAATACGTAAGTGCTAGTGCTATATCTGAAGAATGGGATGGCCGATATTGTCGATTCTATTATGTGCCGTGCTATTGTCTACAGCTATCATCCAGCCTTACCCTAGTCTATTGCACAGGCACAAGGATTCGACTGATTATCAAGAAGCCAGCTAGTTACTTACACGGATATATTATAACCTATAATATTCATGATATATATATATATATATACATATAAGACCTGATCAGTGTCTGACACATAATATTAGCCAATCACATCTCTTCTTCCAGGCATATCATTTTGTTTTTCGTCCAATAAAATCGATAGCGAAATACTCGGTAATTTTCCAGAGTCGTTCTGGATATCAGTCAATACCGCGAACCATATTTTACTCTTTGTATTTATATACAGAACGCTTAGGACATCGACTACTGTAGATAACAACATTATTATTGCTTTTGTACATACCTCTGCCCTAACTTATAATGCGAAAGTCATTGCAGGAGACTTTAACCTTCCTAGAATAGACTGGAGTATTGGTAGAGGACTGTCATACGATGAACAAAACCTTATTACTACATTAGACATGCACTGTTGGACATAGTGTGTACACACTCCCACTAGACATCATAACATTCTTGACCTAGTTTTCTGTCATTATGTCACTCCTCTGTCAGTTCAAGTTAGCAAAGACCTCAATATGACCACAATATGGTTCTATGTGCTATTCCTTTTGATTTAAGTCACCCCAATATTTATAAATTACAAAATACTGGACAATATCGAGATTATAAAAATGTGGACTGGAATCTTCTGAACACCCTCTAAGTTGCTCTGACTGGAACGAGTTTTTCTTATCTCGTAATCTTACAGATGCACTAGATATTTTTTTAGCAAATTAAAGACCCATGTTTAGATACGATTGCACCTATTAAAATAAGCAATATAATTAAGTCAAATGATTTGTATATACCACTTCATTGCCGCAAGAAACGAAGACGTCTACCGAAGGGTTATTTTAACTCAAACGACCTCTCAACATTTATTGACGTTATCGTGACCTTTAACCAACTGAAAGAAGTCCACAGGGTAAAGGTGATTAACGAAGAATTATCAGCAATACACAGTAGATTCAACATACGAAACTTGGTACGACTTTTCAATAAAGGCCTCAAACCTTCCCGAAATAGTGATATTCCGTGCATTTTACGAGATGGATTGGTGATTACCGCCGATAATATCATAACCGACCTGTTCAGCGATTTCTTTGCTAACAGGGGTGTACTCCTGAAAGACAATCAGGTAGATATTATCAACTCGGTTACAAACCATATGGAATCCGTTTCCATTACTTATGACAATATTTGTAAATCCATAAACCCACTTAGGACGTCAAGTACCTATGGAGTAGGTGGCATGGCATCCATTTACTTCAAACTCGGAGGACCTAATTTACCATTAATCTTATTAAAACTGTTTGACCTATCTTTAACAGCAGGATCTTACCCTAATCGATGGAAAACCTCGTTCATATGCCCTCGATTTAAACCAGGCGACAAGACAAACTTGCATAACTATAGGCCAGTAAATATCACCCCAGCTATCTCTAGAATAATGGAAAAAATAGTATGTGACCAGGTGTCTGATTATTTACTCTGCGAAAAACTTATCTTTAATTCCCAACATGGTTTCCTCAAAACTAAGTCCTGTATGATTTGTCATTTTGACTTCTTTAATTTAGTTTTTACTGAACAAAGCCTTGGGCACTTGGTATTAGTATTGTTCTTAGACATATCTAAAGTTTTTGACGTGGTTAACCACAAGCTTTTCGTAGGCAAACTCTCCTCTTTTGGGATTAGGAATCCATCACTTCCATGGTTAAACTCTTTCCTCAGTAATAGACATCAAATAGTTAAAATTAATTCCACTTTTTCGAAGGCCGAACCGGTTACAAGTGGTGTTATACTAGGAAGTGTCTTGGCCCATTGCTCTTTATAGCTTACATAAACGATATATGCAAATGCTTCAGCATGGGTAGACCCTTTCTATACGCAGATGATTTCAAAATAATGTACTCATTCCTCCCTCACGATTTTGCACACACATTCAGTGGCGTTACTGTCGAGCTCAACAAGGTCGCAGTGTGGTGTTCAAAACAGAGGTTAGATCTTAATGCCTCTAAGTGTGGTTGGATATGTTTTGAGGATAAGTGCCTCAATTTTCATTTCTCCATGAACGGTAGTAAGTTATCTAGGCTTCAGTCAGTAGTTGACTTAGGACTAAGGTACTCTTATAATCTGTTTTTTACAGAACAGGTCAATATGCAGACATCTAAGTCACATTGAGTACTGGCTTGTGCACTATGCAACTTTCATAGCAATGATTCTCGTATTCTGCTACACAAAGTTTGTCAGACCTTTACTAAAATACTGCACCTTTATTCTCAGTAATGTTTCTATCAAGGATAAATTCAGACTGGAGTCTGTACAACGTCACTTTACTCTTCCTATTCTTGAGGCTGATCCTACTCTAGACTACAAAACTAGATGCACTAAGTTAGGACTAGATACCTTATGGAGGTGACGACTAAAATCAAACCTTTTCTTCATTTACAAGATAGTGAACAAATTAACGTTTTCATTGTCTAATACAATTCAGTTCGAGGAACCTTCTTGCTATAACCTACGCAATTCTGCTTCGAAAATAAAAATATCGCATTCTAAATCTGCTGTTTATATGAATTATTTTACAAATAAATTCTTGGGAATCTGGAACCATTTGTCTCAAGCTATTCGGGAAACCGATTCACTACCTTTATTTCTACGGCATGTTAGCAATTTTATCTCTTCTGATATCTCACTAAAAATGTTCACACACTAAAAATGTTTCTTACTCCACTAGCGAAATAATAGGAACTCTGAATGTGGGAGCACCACTCACCTGTCTTAGTCATATGCAAGTGTCCTTCTCTTTTAATCAGCCTATAAGCATAAGTGGTATGTCGGAAGCATAAATACTAATCCTGCTCATTAGATTTGTTAATCCCGGAATACCAGCGCTCTTTGTTTTGTGTTCTCTCTGCTTTTGGCTTTCCTCTAGTTGTAGCGGATTGTGTACAAGACAAGTATGGAACTTACTGGCATAATACTATTGCCTTCTCCTCAACACCCAAGTTCCAAGTACTCTTGGTCCTATCCAGCATCTCGACATGCACAGTGATCCATTCTGCTAACTCTTATATGTTTTTGGAATTGTAACGCCAGCTGTTTATTGGAAGTGGTCTATAATACAAAATATACCTCTAGTATTGTAGTACTGTAAACTGTGAAGCTTGCTACCGTTGGCTTACTAATTAATTAATACCTTCATATATCGTCAATTCCATAGCAGTAACTCTACTAAAACCCTTTTACAAAAAGCCAAATCATTCTGATCATGCCTGTAAACTGGTATGCTCTCATGTACAAAATGCTACTTGAGAATAAACTATTATTATTATTAATAAGTGATAGTTTCCTGGTTTGTGTCGCACACGTGTTTTTAAGACAAGGCTTATTATAGCGTTTTTCCAGCGCATGACAGCTTACCTTGTGTTACAGATAGGTTGCAGCATGCATTTAAACGGTTTGAAATGGAAGTCGATAGTTCCTTTAGGATCCTAATATGCATTTCGTTGAGGCCACATAGGATTTACTACACCAGGTTTACTTAGTAGTTCAAGAACATCTACTTCCTGTATGTCATTTGTTTCTGTTCTGTGGTCTGGAGAAATCAAATTCTCTTGCACAAACAGTACATCTACTGTGTATATGTTGCTAAAGTAACCAGCGGAAAATTCCGCTTTACCCTCAGTTGTCCTTCATCAGGGTTGGTGATTTATTTCTAGACAGAGTAAATAAGATTTTTGGACATTCTACAAGTTGTTTACCGTAGATCCTCCTAGCCTTCCTGGGTAAAAAGGCAAAGGAGTTTCTAGCTTTATGATATCCGGACTCAGTTTTGACTGCATCAATTAATCTAAACTAATCCCACATTTTTTCCTTCACGGATAAGGGAATGCACTTTTTATTAGGACACAGTAAACGATAGAAAAGGCATGTTCAATTTCACGTAGCAGTGACAAGTATTTGATGTCCATGACGTCTTCCACATGATGAGTTAAAATAAGGTCAGACACAAATGATTCAGAATCAGGATCGTAACGTGATGGTTCACTTACACGTTGCACTAATGATAATGCCACCACCGTATCAACTATCTGTTGATTAAAATAGTTTTCGGACAAGTTTGTCCTTAGATTGCTACAGTGAAGCAGAATATTAAGGATCTTCTGCTGGGGAGACAACGTGGTGAATTTATTTTGTAAGACAACATTCGTTTCACAAAATAGACACAGGTATACTAAATAAAACAGCAATCCTTGTCCCTTACATTTCAGGCAACAATAAGCTATTTCAAACATGCCTGTCTCATAAGCTATAGTATCAACAGCTGTTAATGAGATACTGCTTTTTATGAACAGAGGTAATCATCCCTTTTGACTATGAATAAAAGCCATTGCTCCTATCAGCCCTCACTAATGTAACGCTGTTTAATTTAAGCTCAATATCTCGTACAGATAAGGTAAGCTGCGTTTTTGCAAATTCGCGTATATCTCGCTTATAATGATCAATAAGTACATGTAGCTCCGACAGTTTGCTAAGCGGACATGGGACGTACGCGCATGGTGGAATTATTACTGACAAAATGGAGAACTTTCTTTGTTTTTCTATTTTTTCTCCATTCACGTATTAGTGTAGAGCCTCACGTTTTTTTAGACTGTAGGTTTGCGTCGTGTTCGGTGGGTAGGGTATGCTTTCCTTCAATGTCACCGTTTTACGTAGATCGTTTACTTAGATTCAGTTTATACCGCATCCCACAATGGTTGTTCAGGGTACGAAGTATCGAAAACCTGTCTAGTTGTATCTTCAGCACCCTTCGTCTGAACGTTTGGTTTACCGTGAAAAGTGGTGTCAGAGCAATATTGCTGGCTTGGCAAAAATACAAACAGGTTAGCTTAAGCATTAAAATAAGGTGCATGCGAGGCTGACGCAAGCCTCATGGGAAAAACATTCGCACTAATCACAGTACACTTTGATATCACCTGCGTATCAACGACCTTTATACCAGGTCTCCTCAACCATCACATAGGTGTTGCTATGGAAAATGAGCTGGCGAAAATTCTTCGAAGAGACTTAAAAGGTGAGCGACAAAAATACGACAGTAAGCCGCCACAGGAACACAGTACAGAGAAGTTTGATACCATAAATAGCTTAGATATTAAAAGCGAAAATATTTAGATATACCATCGGCACTGTATGGTACCTTCTAGGTTCACAGAAAAGCAAAATAAAATTGTTGCGAAATAGAGTACTCGGAAGTAGAGTATTAAAGAAGATCGTTAAAAAGATACTCTATTTGGAACCTTGACTGATATCAACACAATTAAAACAAAAATGTAGCCTCAATATATCTGAGTCAAGTTAGACCAAAAATATGCTCTAAGACAAAATCCACCACAGGTCTTTTTAATTTGCGAGCCGCTATAGAACCACAATGCATTCAAACAACGCTAAAAACAACTAATGTTCTGTTCAAAACTAGGATGGGCGACTAAGTAGTTCCGTATAATATCTTTCAGTTCACATTTTGATTTATTTAAAGCTCTCACAGTTAACAGCGATCATTTTAACTTGTGCTTGTTTTAATATTTTGTGGCACAAAAGTGCTCTGAGCTAGTAAACGCGGTAGTTCGGACTATGGAAGGACAGATTAAAACATATACATTTAAAATGGAAATGAGTTGCGAGGGTTGTGCTAAAGCTGCTAAAAGAGTTTTGATGAGTCTCGGAGGTAAATGAAGCAAGAAGTGACCCTAACACATAATTAGATGCAATTAAGGAAGTTGAAACGAATGTCCAAAATAACACAATCACAGTCCAAACCATCTTACCAGCGGATGATATTTTGCACAAACTTGAAGAAACACATAAAAAGATTATTTTAGTTTCTTCCTAATATCACGAAACTTGGAATGACAAAATAAAACTTGCAGAAAAACACTGCACACAGGTGTGCTACTGTAATGTTTTAATAGTTCTTTATAGTCTTGGTGAGTTTGGTTAATAGTCTTTGTGTACGTTGATACCGATTTTTAAAAGCTCATGATTTAGCACTTTTAATGTTAGTGTCTCTGAATAAGATAAAATTAAGAACTGTAGCTCCGGAATTCTATCTAAGAATTTATAATAACTGGCATCTGTTAGTCAATCTGATTTGCGGATTTAACTAAGGGTTGAAATTTATTAAATATTAGTAAGATTTACATAGGTTCTTGGATGCTCAGCTCTCCTGCTCTGGGTCGTTTATGGGAGCCCAAAGCAGTCAGTTCGTTTACACTAGATTGTCATATCTGTTGAATGAGTAATTTGATGCACTCGTTACGCATTAAGTGTTTTAAGTCTAGATTAAAACGTCTTTAAATAGTAGTGACGAACTTAACTCACCACACCGAGTAACGAACGCCGAGTGACCTTCAGCCTCAGAATAAAAGTGATGAAAATGGATGTTTTGTATTACAAAATAATTAAATCCCGTTATATAGGCTTCCTTACGACCACTATTAGACATTCAAAAGTTATTAATATGAATAGACGCCCGCGATTGTGATTTATGTCCTTTAACTCTAAAACCAAGGGCTTATCTATAATTGGCTTTGTATAACAAGTCACGTTAATCCTAATGAACAGTCAACTTTTTAAGTTACCTGTGTTTATCTAAAAAATATGTTTAGAAAAAGATGGTTCCCCACTATTTGGTTTATTTTTTCGTAAGCAACTATCCCTCTGGATCAGTGCAACTTTTAGTTTGATAAGAACACAAGGCTAGATGGTCTATGCTAGTTCTAGTGATGGGAATTTATTGGGCTATCCAACTTTTCACGTGTCAATCTTGAACCACATATTGGCGAAGGGAAATCCATTCATTGACCGCCTGGTAGGAAGGTCGGCAGTCATTTAGCAGATAATCGGTTCTGGGCTTATAGGCATTTCGTGGTGTGAATTTTCTGGTCTAGAAGGAAAGGAAAACGAGATATAAGGTGCAAATCTACTATTAAGTAGTTTGAAATTCGCTTAATTTTTCTGTATCACAAAAGGGTTAGGTTTAACTACTCGATCTTTGTACAACAGTTCCTTGAATTTCTCCTAGCAGCGCACTGTATTTTTCTAGATGGATGCTGGCTGCTTGTATGCAGTATCCAATTATGTTCAGATGAACAGCATACACATTAAAAGTCATGACATAAACATGGCTGAAAGCGCTACGTAATGACTAGAGTCCCCTATCGATGCATTTCGCTCTCCACATCTTTATATAGTCTGCATATAACGTAACTGATGGTTGTAGAATGGGGGTGTCATTTACATACAAAAAGGAAGAAAACTGGATCCAAAACTGTGCCCTCAGGCACTCTACTAGGTGCCTGTTTCCACTCAGACAATTTAGAGTCAACTCAAGTCCTTCCTTTGTGCCTGACTAAAATTCATTTATCCATGAGGGTAGAGTTCCCCATTCTTACACTGTATAACATATGTAGTAGAATGGTGTGAAGGACCTTATTATGGTCTTGCTGAATTCAGCATAAACTGCATTTAAGAGGCCTATTAATCTTCCATAGTGCCCTAGCTTTCTTGGGCTAGGAATAAGTTTATGAAATGTGAATAACCAGTACCAACACCATGCTGCCTTTTAAATAGTGGCAGATTACCGTCTGGATATTCAAATTCGTTCTTACGGATAATTTCCGATCTTGACAACCACACTGGTTAAACTTATCAAGCGGTAGTTCGCAGGTGTGTTGCATATCTGTTTTGTAGACAGAACTTACTACGACGTTCTTCCAGTCACTTGATAATTTACCCCCCCCTTCCAGACAGTTGATGCTACCTTAACGTTGTGGTTGGGCTTGTCTGTCGTAAATAAATAAGGGCATACTGACTGAGACAATTGTTCCTTCAGGTCCTACTATGCCAGATAAGTCCGTTAAACAATTGTGAGACTAAGTCAACAAACCTAAGGTTCGAGGGCGAAGTTGTACTTCTAACTGTGCAAAGATGTGACGACAGTAAGCTGTTCCTCTTGATTGAGATACTGCTTCTCCACATAGGAAGAGTGGGTCAGCCCTGAAAATGCATACTTCAATTTCTTCGACGGGTTCCCATCTCCTTAACAAACACGGCGCTAACTCATCGAAAATCACTTTTAATAGGGCCGTGTTACGAATCACAAGGAATTGTCACTTGGGCACTGCAGTCAAGCTCATAGATCATCAACACCAAACTGAACCCAATGTTCTTTCCAGGTACCTGTAGAGGAATTCCACGAGATGGTCAACCTACAACAGCATTCAGGACCACTTTGTTCATAATTTAATCACTACTTCTAACATTTGCTCTATTTTCACTCCCAACCCGCACCTTTCAACCGCACTCTAAATTCCATGTTAGAACTTTTAATAAGCGAAAAAAGTTTGCATGGCAACTTGAATCTTTGCGTATATGTACCAAATTTTACACCGTTCATGAGTAACTGACTGTTAACCTATCTTTCCAATTTGCGTTACTTGTGGCGTAGGCAAGACATCCGTCTACTGACCAGACGATGCGTTTACTGTGCTGTAATTCGATCTGTTTTACTTTATGGATGTTAAACATGGCCATTAAGGATAGAAGATACTCGTATTCGGTCATAGATATCTTCGAAGCAGTGGTCGTGTTTGCTGGGACCGCTGATTAAGCAATACGTGCGTAAGGAATCAAGTACTAGGTAAATGCGGTAAGTCTATTGATGAAGTAGTAAATTTTCATCAGCTGAGGTGATTAGGACATGTGTTACGTACGCCTGACCACCGCCTCGCTCGACGAGCTATGCTGTTTGGTGTGGGAGTAGGCCGGAAGAAAGCTAGGGGCGGCCAAACTAGAACATGTCACCAGTCCATGAAGTCATTAACAATTGGGCTGAGCTATGTTATTAGGTGCAGACTACCTGGTTGGGGTCCGCGTGATGATCGTAACCAATCGTTAGGGATATGGCTCAAAATCGTTGGCAATAGGGCAGGTGCATCCACTTCTCGTATTTCTCCAAATTCTAGATTTCTGAACTTATCATAATTTTCCTCTTACTGAATCATATTATTTTAGATCTTATCTCCGATCTCTCTTCCTTTTCATTAGTACTTTGTTATTACCTTCCCTACTCTGGGATTCGGACCGACAATTTAAACTCCATCTGCTAATTGGGGTATGGCGACTTGAACTGATGTACGCATGTACCAAATTCTACGTTGTAACTGACTGACTGACAAAGCATGCACATAAACGGTTTAAGATAAAGGTCACTAGTCCGTTTAGTAACCTAGGATGCATTCCATTAGGTCCCTCATATTTTCCTACATTCGGTTTATGTAACAGTTCAAGGATATCGTATGGTAGCAACTTCAAGACTAACCGTCTAAACGGTACGGTAACGATCGGAAAGATAGGGTACGTACCAATGCCTGTCGTTTTTGTCTGTGCCCTCCCATTGGTTGCTGTTCGGATGAAGTGAAAGTCAGGTTCTTCGTGAAGTTCATTGACATTCAGAAAGTTAGAAGCCCAAACATGGTAATTATAGTACGCGATTTCAAATCTCAAGTCAATAAACTTAAATACTTAGGTGGAACTTTTGGAATTCCAGTCAAACGAATGGATAACAGAGACCGTCTACAAGTATGTTCAGATTATCGCTTATTATTAGGAAGCATAGACTCTAAGCATAAACAGGGATACTATGTGACCTGGCGACCCCAAACACCAACATATACTATATTTTCCATTGTTGGAGAGGCGTTGTAAAAGACTGCCTCACATTCTGGGGTATATGTCTAGATTCTGATCATGTCCCAGTGAGAGCATGCGTTTTATCAGTAGAAGCGTCACAACCGAAGATTCCTTGGGTGTCGGTTCGAGAATAAAATGTTTAAGTATGCACTCAGACAATTGGCTAGGGAATTGATCAACCATAGAGAAGACTCTCATTCTAAAGTAGTCTGGAACAATAGGTAAATGGCTATAAATGCAGCAATGATATCTGCGTCTGACTTAGATCAAGAGGTTAACAACGACCAAACTTCTGCTGGACTGATAGCTGCTAGAAAAATCGTCCCAGCAGGCTCGTAGAATGACCAACAGCTGCGACAACTCAAGCGTGGACGAACAATCAGTTTGCGCAGTGGTCGTGAGCACTGGTGGGGGACAAAAGAAAAAGCCATGGGAGTGGATCCGGCTATAGGTAATATAGAGATATTTTGGACTCATCAAGAAAACCAGTATTCGGTTGTCAGAAACAGTTTGAATAAAGATGAGTCAATCGTCTACTCTCAGTTACAAAGTTTAAACAGTCTTCAGCTACCGACTATCACCAAATAATTCAAGTGGGAAATCAGCTTTCTTTCTCCCTAACTCTTAGTGAAAGTGAGAAGGCTGTAAGTAATTTGAAGCTAGAGGAAGCAGGACTTAATAAGCTAACCCGACAGTTTTAAAGAAAGTGATCCAGTTTTAGCAAGTAGGTTGACGGATGTATTAACTAAGGTCTGGAAATTGGTTGCAATCTCTTCTAACTGGTCTCGATCTCTGACAACCCCAGTTTACGAAAAGAGACTAAATCCTCATGGAATAACCAAAGAAGAAACATTGTAGGACACTTTATTTTGCGAGCTGCACATAGGCACTAAGTCGGATGTGAAATATTTTACACGAGTAACGTTGGACAAAACATGCATATAGTCACTTGGTTGCAGTAGTGAATGATAAACGTAATGACAAGTGAAATTTACAGATGAATGGGATACGTGAAACAGGGAGACTATGACTTAATCGAGCATGAGAGACATGTACTAATTGTAATGCTAACAGCAAGCAATGTGACAATAACCGATATCAACTACCGAAATTATCAGTCAGAATAATAGTGATAGCAATAATAGTTTAAGGTTGTGTGAAGAAATCCAGGATGCTAAACTAAGAGGTCAAATGTTTTGATGAATAATGTAAAAAATTAATAAATATTAGTGGTTATGTAATTAATACGTACGAGTTGTAATGAAAGTTGGAAAGATGTTTGTAAGTGTAATAAGCAGAACAAACAAAACGAAATACAGAGTTTTTCGACACTGTTGAGAATGGAAGACAAGAACAAAGGAAGTGAGGAGGAAGGGGGGGGATAGCATAGCCACTCACCTTTGGTAAGGCCTGGCGAACCACGGATCTCTTTACTATACATGAATTTGGGCTGATCCGACTGCCGTTTCTGTATAATTATTGACACCAAATGACTAAATTCACTAAACTTGTGAAATACCTTACATATTTATATGATTTCATGAGTGCGTGAGAATTAGATCAGGTGAAATTAAGTGAATTAACTTCAACTTTGTTGTTCTTGAGTTGGAAAAATCCATTTACAAATTGTATGGAGAAAGTTTGACGAACAAGGTCAAAAATACTAACCTCTATGATCATTCATTGGTTGTCTGAATAAGTGGTAAAACAAACTCCGGAAAATTAGGAAGGTTTTACATCTGGGAGTGGATGGATTGATCAGATATTCCAACTCCGTAGACGGATCATGTAACAGTGTTCGCCATTAATAGAAATGCTTCAGAAGTACTTGAACCTTAGGAAGGCTCTTAACTCAAGCACTACTTATCGAATCAAAGCTTATGGCGAACTGTTATTAGAATTGTCAACCTCAAGTAGTGTACGTCAGGGCTGCCTCCTATCACTTAGTTTTGTCATAGATGTCCTCCTAGAAGTCACACTCACTTAACATTGACCTCTTACCTGGGGCCTCACTTTATCGAATTAGAACATGCAGATGACATAGTCCTATTTGACGAAAACGCAGTCTCATGGACGCCTTAAGTAATGATGCAGGCATGTTTGGGATACGTTTCTCTCTCACTAATAGCAAAACGTTACTTTGACACTGGTCTACATTATACCCTAGATTGGTTAGGTGGGATGAAGTAATTTAGTGTGCTGAACATTTTGCTAATCTTGAAAAACTCATCAATCCTCGTGGGTCGTTGTCTGAACAAATTTCGGCACAAATTAAGCTCACTTAACGTCTGCCAACTCGCATCAATAGTGGCGTATGCAAAATATCCGTCTACCGACGGGTATACTGCTCAACAATCTGCTAGTATTAACCTATAGGTGCGAAATATATCTGTGAAAATAAAAGGCACGTGAATCCATCATAGATGTCTTAGAAGCAAAGCTAACGTATTGTGCGCCATGTTGGTAGGTGTAGACTAGCTGGTTGGCGATAATCGAGATCAGTGGTTAGAAACACAGGAGAATATGGCTCAGATTGTAATAGTGGCACAGGTACAGATCTTAATCATAAACACCTTTGTTTTATTCTTATCTGTTCAACAGTGCTGTAGTATTAATCTTGTTAATTTGATCTCGTCATGCTAATATGGTATGGCGAATTAGATCGATGCACATATGTTCTGGGTTCCATGTCTTACATCACTTACACAGTAGAAATATTGTGGTCACTTTTGATAGTATTTAACTGAGTTATTTCTGTGACATAAAAAGTCTAACACGCAATTGATTTCGATAAAGCTTTTACAAAAAAACTGTATAAATGAAGAGAATGTACAACATAAGATTTCTTTAGTAAATACACGCCTGTTTGAAAAGATAGTATCATTCGCATTTCGATTTAGCAAGTGATTTCGATCTGTCATCACTAATCTGAGGAGATGTTGTCTCCATGGGAACATGTTCGTCAATGTTTTCAAATGATCCAGCAAACCAAAATCCTACGATTAGTATTAAGCCAATAAATATCATGATAGTAAACAATGCTATCACTGCAAGCAATAATACAAGAGGCTTGCCAAATTCATTTTGAAGATTCTAAAGGAAAAACAAAAATTTTGTTTAGCAATGAAATGAAAAGAACTAATACAGTCATTCTTATCAGAGTTTATAATTTTGATGATTATTACAATACGACCTTTATTAATATAATTTACACCTTATCAAGAATATTGGACGTTTTGCATCTTTGAACTTACATGTAGTTTTGTCTCAAACTTAGGTGCAAAGTATAGACAGGCATAGACATGCATGTGCTTGATTATAAGTCTACTCGTGTATATCGAAAGCAGAGACAATGCTGAAAGTAGACAATTAAATTATTTTCACAAAGATCCTGTACTAAAGTAGTCACAAGCTCGTAAGTAAGTAATTTTGACAGATAATTTTTACAGCTATATTGAGAAGCCTTGACAAACACAATCTAATTGTGTCAGGAGTAAGACTGTTACACACTTTCAGCAGTGAATGATGGTCACGCAATATCCCGACCAGATTGACTATCTTGGTGGTCTGAAAGTTGATGGCTTGCATCGAGTTCTGCGTTTGACTCTTGACAGCGTCATGAATGAAGTTTGACGCCAAGTGCCTTCTAGTTTCCAACGGTAGCGTAACCAAAGTTATCTGTTGATAGAAACCACGAGGTCCAAGCAATCTCCCCCATAATGATACAAAGGTTAATCAGTAGGTTTTCAGGTGGTAATGATTGGTAAAGCCACAAACAATAGTTATTTTTCTGGTTTTCCACTTTTGGTCACTAATTGGTGTTCAATGACATATTAGCGATCCTTCGCTGCGCCTGGTATTGTTTCTACACTTCGTTTGTTAACTTCCACTATTGATCTTTTAATATCAAAAACGTAATTTCAACTTAGACCAAAGCTACAAAAGAGCCAAGTACCTTGGGCATCAGCTTAATTGAGCAAAATTAACTACAACCAACAGATTGATAGTCGAAACGTGCAGGAAGTGTAATGTCTTATAAGGAACAGTGTAGCGACGTTAGAGCACTAAAAAATTTATCAAATACGTTTCTTAGTGTGCTTATGAGTAGCGTCCTCTGCAACTTCAAAATAACGTCGTTGGTCACTTCTCAAACATGGATAGTCTAGCTAGGAACTACTGTTGGTAAAACATCAGCTGCATGAATATAAACAAATATGACACAAATAATTTATCTCAGGTTAAAAAGCATGGTAGGTGCAAGATACTGGAAACAGTTAAATCAGAGTTATATATTATTACAAGACAGCACAAGTAACAAAGCCAAATGATATTTTCTATCAACAAATATGATGCATAGATACACCATCAGGTCTGTAGAAAAGTGGAGATGTTATTCGATATGCGCTTTTATCGGAAAGTAACCTTGCCTGATTTCTGTGAGCTTCAACTGTGCCCTGGATGATTACGGACTTAAATTTTTAGAAATTATGTTGTTCGGTGCGTTTGAATTTAGCACAAAAGAGTTCTAGTAAATTTTTCCCAGACTGGGGTAACAGAATTAACAATAAATGTGGGTGATGAACAAACTTCCAAAATTCATCCGAAATTCGTATCCGTAATCTCTTTAAACATACAGTAAATTCATTTTTCTCAAAATATTTGCGTTGGAGGTGTCATCCTCTTACTAAGACTGTTGCCAGAAATCATTTGTACAGTTTCCCAAAGTACTTTACCTTTTGCTTTAGTCACTAATTTTGATAATCGGTTATTATTTCATCCTCTTTTCACGCAACTTCAAGAGTAAGCGAGTGCTTTTTTTTTACCTAGTAACACTCCATACTAACTTTCTAATTGTCGATCAATAGTTAAAAACGTTTAATTGATCAAAAATATGAGTATTCGAGTCTTTGATTCTTTGGTATTATGGACTGCATTTGATCAGTCCAAATCAGTATATGTGCATCCTACGCGAATCGACTCGATAACGTCATATAGTTAATTTATCGAGATTCGAGAGATAGAGTATTAGACTAAGGTTTTAATGTGAACATTTATATTAGGATGTTACAGGTATCATTCAACTGACAAGTCTCAAATAAGACGAAACGGTCATCTAGGTTTTAATACTAACCATAATCTATCTATACCAAAACCCTGATAAACTGACTGTTTATCAACCTACATCTAAATAAGATTTTTCATCGCCTTAGGAATCCGTTTGTATGAATTGATCAAACTTGATAGACGACATGTTATGAGATAAGTATCTCATGTAAACTATGTATAGATAGACTGGTAGGCATACAACCACATTTTGTTTAAGGCCTGTCAGTTAACAATTTAGAGAAAGAGAATGATCTAAACAAGCATCCATGAGTGACAAATGAAAAGAAAACACTGATTGAGAAAACACTTTAACTAATATATAGCATAACATAATTGATTGCTGGTGATTGGATTTATGAACAGATAAAATTACTTGCATTATTCGTCACTACACGAAACAAACTGACAATCAATAATTAAGTATCAAAGATTTCATATGTTGTGCATTTCGAAAAATAATCCTTGTTATAGACAGATTTAGGTAGCAATAATAATTATTATTATGTAGCTCTTAGTTTACATTATAGTATTTCAAACGAACAGCTACTCAACACTTCCTAGTTTGGTAATATTTGGTATGTATCTAAAAGTAGGATCAAGTAAGTGCAATTCACCCTATTTGCATCTCGTTAGCTGGAGGTATTCATAGTCACATGTAAATAAAACTCGAGTTCAGTAGATTTTATTTTAGATAAAAATGCGTTATCCACTATGCTAATTATTCAGTGTAACTACTAGTTAATTCAGCAAATATAAATGTACTAATAATTTCTCATTGTCGATAATAAGAACAAAGATTGATCAATCTGTATTGTTATGCCTGTACCATGACAAAAAGTTCATGATGGGGTGTAGGGAGATGAAGTGAGAATCACAAGCTCTGATTGATTGAGAATAGCAATTTTTAATAAGTGCAATAGTCTGAATTTATTGGAGTAAGAAATGCAGACAAATAGATTTCAACTCACTGACCTAAATGTTAAGTGTTAGCCACAAGGCCTGCATCGAATATGATTGGATGACGGTATGATAATGTTGCGAGTCATCTGAAATTACAGGTGCAATCGTGCATTAGATTCTAACTCAGTGAACCGAATCAATCAGAAATGAGGAAGCTGCTTTTCAGTCTTAAGTTGTTCTTAACGAGAACTTAGAAATCTTTTTGTCTAACTGCTAAAACGAGGACTGTTAAATATTGACAAGTAGGTTATATGCAAATGCATTTTATTACTTACCACAGTAAATTCAACAAGACTGTCAACCACTTCATCACTGGAAGAGAGAGGATTTAAATTTATGTAAACACCCATAGACTTAGAATTATAGATATATGAAAATAATGTAGTACCAAGTAAAGATGATAAATAAGTTGAAAAGGGCGTAAATTTTAACTAACTGAGATGGTTGGGATATGTATTGTGTATGCCCGACCGAAAAGGTTACTTAAAGCATAAAGGAACACGCTAGCCCAGTAAAACAGATATACTATTATTTTTTACATCTATGGAGTGGTGATCAAGTGGTCGAAGCACCTGGCATTCAACAGGTGGGTTAAACGTTGGCATTCCATTTTAATTACTTTAGTTTTGGAAGCATAGTAGTATTACTACCACTCTAAAAAAAAGTGTAGCTCAAAGCTGAGTACTTAACGACTGATTTACACATAATAGGTTTAAGAACTTAATTTACAAATGGAATTTCATCCATAACCATGTTAAAGCTGTTGACTAAACGTGTGCTAATATACATAAATATACCTAAGTAGATACACCTAGTTGTTAGTAATATCATCACAATTAGTTGGTTATCGAAATGTAAGGTATTTAATTGAAATTCTTCGTCTGTAGTTATTTGCAACGTATGCTAAAAATGTATGTTGTACCGAACACTTTCGATTATTTCTCCATTTATTTCATCAAAGATTTAGTTGTAAATTTTAAATTTTAGAAAATACTTGTATCTTTTCATTCAGTGTATTGAATTGTGATACAGTAGACATGTTTATAACAGACAGTTGTAAATAAGTTCAGAACTTTTATTCAAACAATTAGGAAAGTAGGACATACTGACAATAAAATATGTAATGATAGTTATTGTAGTTAAGCATGCATGTGAACATCGAATTTTATATCATAGTTACTTAAATAGAAACGTTTTGTAGAATATATTGAAATGAGCTAACTTGTTTACCAGACACATAAGCTGATGTTTATTTACGAACTACATTCTATAAAGACTAGGGATACTAAACAGTTAATGAAACAGCTATAGGGGAATCGGGGCTCGAACTTACAACTTAGTGGAGACGCGTTGAGTGCTTTATTACTGAGCCACTGTTTCATAAAAACTATGCGACAAGAATTAACATAGATATTATATTTAAAAAATCGACTTAGCACTTACAATATCATACGTGGACGTGGGATTGAACTTTTAATATGATTTGTATAATCAGTAAGTGCAAACTGTAAAATCTTTTCATTATCCATTCGATAGAGATTTTTTGAATACTGATACATGATAGACTGTTTTAATCTAGATTAAAGATTATAAACGATTGTACACGTATAAAAATACGATATAATTTTATTAAGGTTACATTTTAATGAATATTAATTTGAGCTAACATGCATTTAGAGTTATAATGAACAAATGTATTTTATTCCAAGTTGCTGTACTACATCAAAACAACAATATGAAATAACTGTACTATTAATTATGAACGTTTTATATGAAGCTGATGGACTAATTACTACTTTTAAATGCCGAAACTTCAGTCTCTTACGAAGGCAAATTAATATGAATTGAAGCTTCACTTAGAGAAGCAAAATGTGTTAAAAGTTTTTTAATTCGACACATTGATAATAAATTTAGAAACTATCAAATATATAGCTCCTTCATAATGTAACTCTCTTCAGTGAATGCTTTAGACACTGACCTCCTCTAGTTCAAATCTAACAGATACAATTAGTTTCTTCAGAATTCCTAGTACGTTAAAAGATTGAAACTATGCTCAATGACCAATTAATTGTTAATACAAACTGTATTTATTTTATACACAATACATAACATAGAATACTGAACTAAATTCGTTTCAACCACTTAAAAATACCTTGTTCTGTTTAGCCATTGATTCTATTTAAATAGAATTAGTGAATGAATGAAATGTATATTAATGTTAGTAAACATACACATTATGGCTAAACAAATAAAAACGATGAGAAATGATCATTGTATTAATCCATTAGGATGACAATAACCAAATTAAATAAATCACGTTAATGAGCCAACTGGCTATGTACGTATATGTTTATATAGACATAAATACTTTTTTTTACATCAACATATAGCGTAATACAGTAGATTTAGGATCAGAAAAGTGTTCAAGTTTCAAATTTAATTTATAAAGTACATAATATATAATAAAACAATTCCAAGCGAAATTAAATGGCTTGGAAATTTCGCAAATATGGCCTAGAAAAGAAAGGAATAACCATTTAACTGCAGTTTCCTATTAAACTGAGGTATAATGACTACTGTAACGTAGTCCACTTGCTTGGATTTCTATCCAAACTGTATATCGTACCTCTTAATTTTGTAGCTGTCCCATTAAATTTTACGTCTTTCCCTGTGACTGCTCATCATCTTTATTTCGTCACAATACTATCTTTCTTATTATGCAGTACATACGTTACTGGTGCCTACTTATGATAAATTTTGTTTCCATATATGTATATATATAGTACGTTGGGCTGATAAGTCTTAAACAGAACAAATACCAATTTTGGGTTCTACTTGCATATTTTTCTGTAGTCGCCACCAACCACATATCTTCATATATATATGACTTTTAGGTTCGACAAGTTTCTGTCGTGTCTGATACCCAAACCAAAGCAACAGTGTATATTACAACAAATAACCATCCCATTATTATGGAAGTTTTATACCTAAAATAAGTCTTAACCACTTAAAACAGTCTCAGTAGTATAATCAACTTCAAGGGAAATAATTTTTAGAGGATGATTGTATTCGATCTCTTAATAAATATGAACGACGTCAGGACAACAAGATCTGGAGAATAAAATGAATTAGTTATATTTTGTGGCTCCTCATAAGGTACAAATGGCTGAAAACTACAATTCATAATAATATTGTTATTATGAAAAAGTGTTCTACACTTTAATCGATTACAGATATTGAATTCACAACGGAACGATGGGACAATATTAAAATCATATTAGTTGCTGATCTGTTAGTTACAAACGTTGTATAGTAAAACTTTTAAATAGAGCTATAAAGCTATAAAGCTTATCCTAATTATATATAAAGTTGTATTCAGCTGATAAAATGGAAGAGCCTACGCATATTGAGAAATGTCTTATAAGAAGTGGATATTAGAGAAAATTAATTATAAAGTATGGGGCAGAATTCATGGAAATTCTCAAATATACCATAGCAGTAATCTTAATAATAGTAAGAGTGATCGCGTAATCAGATGATCAGGAAACAGTCAACAAAAACCGAGAATGATGGAAGCTATGCTCAATCATTGACATTTAAAATTTAAATGTGTGCTATAATAGCGTAACTAAATGAAATAGGTTTGAAAAGTATTGGCAATAACGTGATGGAATAAATTCAAGTTGAAGAAAAGAACATAATGACGTAATAGAGTGAATTAGAATTGAGAACATTAATAACAATGAAGAGATCAAATAAGATGTAAGTTATCAAGGCAACTTGATTCTTGACAACTGATTCTTTTTGAACGTATAGGTTTAATTCCCAGCGTTTAATAACGTCTTATGCAAACTTCAAGAGGTTGGAAGTTATTTGCTCTTAAGCACTTTGAAGATCTCCAGAATATCAACATCGTATTCTATATCCATGAGTTAAACGTACTATTAACATACCTGCCGCTGGTAGGAGTAGATCGAAATGTTAGCATGTAATGTTAATGGTTTCAAGAGGCATTTTGATAAACAAAAATGTTACAGCAAACGAACCCACAGACGTACCAGGAGTGTTTAAATAGTATAATATCTCGGTATATTTGATGCATACGAATATAGAATTTTAGGTTGGAAATCATATGGTTTACATCCCTCGTCCAATGGTTGACAACCAAATGCCACGATCATTTAGCTAAATATCAAAATATCATATCACTATGTAGGGTAGGATATCGTCCGAGCTCTAACACCAAAGCAGAGGGTTTTCTTAAAGGACTACTTCTTGAGCCTGTGATCTAAATGTCTAGTCCACAGAGATTTGATTCCATGATAACTGGTGACCCAAGTATGTTCGTATGTCATTCATTTAATCAGTATACAGAACCAATATACTCTACTGGTTTAGAATCAGCGTTGACCTTATGCATCCATAAAGAAAATTTAGGCGCAGAACGTTTTCCTGCATTCTTTAGCTCATGCAATAGACAGCCTGTACACTGTGTAGCCAGCAAGTAGAACTTTTCAGAGAAACTATAAACGCGTGGATATGTAAGAATTTCCAGAGATAGCGAACTCTCCTCACCCTTGGTCGCACAATGTCGTTTGGGAGATGACATAACATGGTTTTGCAGTATGCAAGAGAGCTGTATAGGACTAGCATCTATCGGTCTACCAAGACTGCCTGGTCATGGTCCTAGAGATGGTGGTACTCAGTTGCACGAGACGCTAGGTACGGCTCAGAGAAAAAGCCAATGGTGACTCTACTGAGGCATTTTTTAAGTTCTCTATTAAATGAGAGCGATTCTTAGCTAAACGAAGTCTTTAGTGGCAATTTCCACCAGGATGTAACTACTATGTAGTTTTTTATCATTAAGTTTTACCTTTTTCACTATGGTAATCTATTCACCTTTATATCTTCATAATATCATGCATTTAATTGTAAGGAATGTATAATTTTCTGGTATTCAGTTGTACCAGCTTAATGTTTAAATAGAGAAATATGACTAATCATATAATTTAGCTTGCACCCACTCAACCAACTGGTCATAAGCGAACGCAGAACCTCGTACGTATGTGCCTAGTTACATGTTACTAACCCAAATCAACACAGAGACACGGCTTAGAGAATATGACTGAAGAGAGAATGAATTCATGAAATAATAAGACTAAAGCAATTTTAACAAGTAAGATTTAAAGAAAGACAGAAAGTGACTGCATCTATGCCATCTCAGCTGATTCTGTTTCATGTCACCCAGCGTTTTCAACCGTTGATCTTTAATTAGTTATTATTTCACGTACTCACTTTATTTACTTGCTTTTTGCATCCAACAAGCAATAATCATCGCCAGAGTACTATAGACATTAAGCAAACTATCACTGTGTATCAGAAATAAAGTATATTCAGAGTTTATTTAAGAGAACTTTTGATTTACTTACAGGATTGCTGAAATTCGAGAATTGTTCTGAGTAGTTTGCAATGGAATACTCATATTGAAACGTTTAGCTGTACGTGTCGATATTTTCGGATCGAGAACGCCTATATTTACATGTTTTGCGCGCAGACTATAGAAAAAAACATAGTTATAACAAAAAGGAAAAAATGAGAATAAATTTCTTATATTATTATTAGGGAGAGAGAAGCAACTTTTTGTAAAGCCTTTATTATTATGAAAGTCTTTCTGTAACGTCAACGTCTTATAAAAGTTCGTTTTACGTAAAATATTAAAGCAATACACACAGTAGGTTTTTTTTGAAATAAAATGACTTGGTGCTATTCAGATTACGTTCTACAGAGCGGTAGCACAGTGGTTAAGACCTATGGTTTCCAGGAAATATATTGTCACAGGTTTAAACTACACTACATCTAATTTAGTCCTGATAATCACGTAGCTCTTCAATAGTCAAGGTTTGGGTCAAAGCTGAGTCCACGATTAAGCACCTGGTAAATGAGTAAATCAATTGGCTAGTGTTGGAAAATTTTAATTATAAAAAGATATCTCAAAATAAAAAATTGTAAAGTGTGATTTACAGAGAATCAATTGCCAACGTGGAAAGAACTAGAGTGTGTTAAGGATATGGTAGGTGGTAGAATAAAACATATTTGTCGTATTGATTTAAAAAAGAAACAGGTTTAAGCTTGAATTGGTGAATAGTTTCAATGTTTATGAAGTGCATAAGGTTTATAAGTGCAGTTTTGCAATTTCATTGAACTTGAGTGACCTTGAGAATGACTAAGAAATGATTA
Organism: Schistosoma mekongi; assembly: GCA_034768735.1. Classification (NCBI taxonomy): domain Eukaryota; kingdom Metazoa; phylum Platyhelminthes; class Trematoda; order Strigeidida; family Schistosomatidae; genus Schistosoma; species Schistosoma mekongi. Next base: position 29,413,281 of record CM068307.1, on the reverse strand, counting down.
CCCTTTTCAGCCAATAATCAGACATTTATGAAAGAATGATTTATGATGGGAAATGAACTAATTCACAAGTAATGCATCGAATTTACACCAACAATGACGTTTCTAAGATGACTATAAGTTCTTAACTATTTAAGCTGAGTTAGGATAAACTAGAAAAATAGCTCTAACACCTATTTTAGACATTTATGATGGTTTCTTAATTAGCTTTAATAATCTTAAAGTCGATAGTCAACGTCCAGGTTTGTTATATGCACCGTGATCTTACAGTCAATCTCTCGACCCCACAAAACTAAAATTAATCGATTTGTATTTGCGTGCACGTATGACGAAACAAGACTTTAGCGTTCTCGGATTTTCAATGAGTTTTATTAAAGTAAATTCATGATATAAAATAAGCTGTCGACTAAATTAATTATTGCATTTTTACTCTAATTATCAAAAGAAATAATTTCTACAAATAGGTAGGTAAGGGATGCACAATACAACCTCACAAAAGACCAAATGGACTGATTTAATGTCCTGTTAAAAATGGGGAAAATATCATAAGTTTATCCTAGAAGTTTAAACCTGAGAAATCATTTACTTTTGTGAAGTAAATTAGCAAGAGAACGTGTGGTAATTGAAGTAAATACCGAAACCTAAATTCGAGTAGTACTTAATTTCACTTACAATGGGACAGGAATGATATACACAGAGAAGTTCATCTCTTTATTTACAACTGACTTACCAGATATAGATTCCTGTACTGATCTTTAATCGTATGGGGGAGTGGTGATACTACTTAGCTGCCTAGAACAAAGTAGGCTGAGTACGGTTTGATTCTAGAACTTAGAAAATGAAAGTTGGACACCATAACAACGGAGCCGCTGCTCCCAGAGAGTCATTCAGAATTAATAAAAACGAAGCCATAGAGACAGTAGTAGGAACATGAGTGAGTCTCTTCCTCATATATTTTAACCTAGGGGGTGGAATGAATAATTGCCAAATTATAATTTATTTTTTATTTTTGCAGGGAACTATACTAGTTTTATTGCGAAATGTGGGCAAAATCTTATTTGGTGGTTAAACGTGCCTCATATAATTTGATTAAGTGAAGAAATAAACATTAACAACCATTTTGTTTCAAAGTAATGACAGCCTGTTATGGAATACAATATGCAGCGGATATTAAAGAGATGAAGTATTTCCTACTTTTAATTATATAATATAAATGCTTCAAGTCTCTATTGCATACATCGAAGCTATACCAGCCAGGGTGCAACAACATTACTAACCCTCTAGCCATATGTATTCCCAAGTTAATAAATAATTCATTTACCGCCTATAGACTTATTCACGTGACCTGGAACTACATTATTTTGTGTAAGCTGTTAGGAGGTCTCGATAATTTCACGGGAATGCCCTCAAAAGCCAGGAAAATGCCGAAAAATACTTTGACTAATCAGCATTATTTAAAAACTCACCAACAACATTTTAGGAAATGCTTGATTACATTTCCATTATCTTGCATAGACAATTACCTACACATAAATTATCATCAACAGTAACGCTTCCCCACAATTCTCGTATTTTAACTTTTTTATGTCACAATTTTTAAGAGTAGAGAAATCCTGGAAACTAAAAAACAGTTAATAAATCTGCCTTTAAGCGTACAAATACAAGATTGATTACAAATTAGGATTATATTTCCCAACGGTGAAAGATGAATGCTTAAATTACTAAGCCAATATTCCTACTTCTTTATCAATAGAAATCAAATTGACAATCAGTTACTTGATGACAATGATTGATCTGTATGGATCTATAATTTATCTTGACAAAACCTAAGCTACTTAATTACTTAATTAATATTGATATATCGTTTGAACAAAAAGGAACAATAAACCGGTGCACACATACGAATTCGAAAAAAACATCCCACAGTTATTAATAATTTAATATATATTATAGTAAGTGATAGCGATTGATAATAATATTATTAGTAGCTCTCTGTTGTGATTTTATGAAGTAGCTTTTCCGTCCTCCTAGTGGTTTATTTTATGCAATAAGTAGTTGCGATCATGATTTTCATTCAAACGTTATTTTAAGCGGGACATTCTAGTAAATAACTTTCACATACGTATATATAATCGTCATATTTGTGTGGTACCCATAATTGAAAAACATACATGAATATATATGTGCATGGAGACCTAGCTAGCAGTTCAAAACTAAACGATGCAACTTATTTTAATACTATCTGATCATTGCTCATTAGTACTGACAAGTGTCACATATGCTCGGCTCTTGAGTGATGCCGTCGTAATTCTATCGAGCATGCCACAATGTAATTATTAGTTTAGGTAACTTGACATAGTTGCAAGTAGTCGATAGAAAACATTGCTTGATCTTAGTTTCGTGACAGTTAGCAATCGTTGCATAATAGGTGTGGATTCAATCTTCGTAAAATGTATGCACATGTTTGTAAAATTCGAACCCAAGTCAACCAGTTTTAAAATCTGACATGTTACAACTTAAATATTTAGGCCACGACTCACAGACTGTAAGATTAAGAAATTGACTGATTCCTAATAAGTAATCAAAGTCATGTTACTTTAGTTTCCATCTAATCGTATGTAGTCTTTTGTGTTAGGTAAGAAAATGGTGGAAAACTCAGGACTCGTTTCTTTTGTTAGTTGACACACATCAATAAGAGGATAACTGGAACCTTAGGGAGACTGATGTATCCCGTTAGATTTGAAGAGGCGCCAGTAAGAGTCACAACCGATAAGAGTGTAATAGTGGTCTATTAGGGTAATGCGTGACCTCAAATCACTTAACGCCGAACGAAAGTGTACTGAGATATTGATTTAATGGTCGTAGTAATATGGCTGATAGGATAAAATAGGTAGCATCAAAGAATAGACAAACGTGAAACTGGTTGTTAGTCAGAAATCACTTAGTGTAACAGGAGAAAATTCTATTGTTCGGGGAAAGGAGAGGGTTGATGTGGTCGTCGCTTAAAAAGGTAAGGCGTTGAGTGATATTCATAACGAATGGTTAGAAACATAAGCAAACGTTTTTATTAGCACTTCAGTCAAGAATAGTATAACCAGAAATAACTGGTAAAAAAGGGTCTGTAGTCAACTAACACCAAATTATCTCTTACGATCACAGAAAAGTGGATGTTCCTAGTTTGAACAATGATAACTGAAGAAACCTATCAACATCCTATATTAACCATACTCTTCGCTCTCTCGATTTAAAAATATGGAGTCGGGTAAATGTTTGGTTTCCCACATCACTAAAGCAGGTTGAGAAGAAAAAGTGCTGGGGGTGTCGTGAAAATTTAAGAGTGTAACTAAAGAACTAAAGGAATAGCTACTTAAGATTAATTACAGATGACCTTTCAATGAGTGTTTTTTGACTGATTGGCTTCATACTTATAGGGCTTTACAGCAGATGGCTGACTTCAATGGAAAAAAATCAAACATTTTCCAACCCAGTCTTGTGTTGTTGAAAGACGGTATCGACATGTTTACTAAAAGAAAAATGAGGTTTACGTCAGTTATTATAACAAAATGACAGACAAAATTAGCTTCTGAATCAAGTTGTCAAGTGCACAGATTATTAAGAAACCGTTGTTTCTAACAAGAGTGGTGTAAAAATAGGGTAGCGAGAATCATTTTGATGTGTGCACTTTGTAATTACTACTCATCCTTCTAAAGGCGTAACTTCGCAAAGCAAAAAAACCATATATATATATATATATATATATATATATATATATACAAAACAACGATTGTTACTTACGTCAGTGACAATCCATCATAAATCTGTATAGTATCAACTGTAATATCGTCACTTTGTAGAGAACAATGGATAAGAAAGGAAGAAAATATAATACACAATCTCTATCAGCAGGGGAAAATTGAATTTTAAAAAAGCAATTTAGAGAATAAACTAAAAATTAAAGCGCCGACTGGAAATATTACTTGCGAATTAGAACCAACAACCGGCCTTGAGATTGTCTGAGTTAGTGTCTACGCGGTTGTCGTAATCAGTGGTTGCACTCTGGATGACTTGGCTGATAATAGGCCGCAAAAGAGCAGGTGTATACACTCTTTGTTCTCTCTTTGAATCTTGATCTGTGAAGCGTTTACAAGCCGTTTCACGAATTCATCCTATCTTCTCGAATCGTATTGCCTACGTTCAATCATTTTTTACTACCATTGACGTTACTACGGCTTCTGCTGTTTCAATAATGAACTTGCTGTGGTAATGGGATGGGGCGACTGGGATCGATGTACATATATCCCAGGTTCTACGTCGAGCGTAACTGACTGACTTGAGATTATAACTAGCTTCAATACATCAGCGTAAAAAGAACTGACTAATAAACTTCGGATATATTGGTGATAGTGATCCAACGCTATCAGTGAGAACGATTGTGATACTAAAGACAATATGGGAACCAGATGAAATTCCTCTTATACTGGTCTCACTGATCGTCTCCATCCAATCAAAAAACTAGGAAAACTGTGTGTACTCGTGTTACGGATCAGATATGCATTTGCCTTCAGCTATAAGTGCAGTGCGTTTTATAGCAGTGAAGAATGTGTAAACTAGAAATAAGTGAAAGGTGTTGGTATATGATTACAGATATCTTTGAAATATCGTTTGGGTATGGTGGAACTACAAAGTAAGTAATTGTAAGACATACAGCAAAGTTGATGAAGTCCGAAGCCAGAAGAAATGACTGAACAAGTGAAACATGTTTCAATCACCTTTCACTACTCTGAGATTTGGTCCGACAATTTAATCTCTATCTGTTAATTGGGGCATGGCAACTTGAACCGATGTACGCATGTACCAAGTTCCACGACGTAACTAACTGATTGACTGGTAGCTAACACAGTAGCTTAGATGGCTAGGATTGGAAAACCTCGCCTATCGTCAGCCTGTAAAATCACTAGCAATTCCTCTGGGCTGTATTTCACGTGGGGTCACAGTAATCAATGGTCTAAAAGTAACTGCAGTAGAATATATGGATTAATTTTTTGACAGTTCTTTAGCTTTATTATAATATTATACTCTCTTAATCTTATTATTTGATAATTCAGGTTATGTCCTCTCGATGTTTAGTTTATAATTTCAATATTGCTGCTAATATTCTGACTTATCGCCTTCCACTAACGATGCTAATGCAATTTGATAACGTGAATCAATGCATATTTATGGCAAGTTAAACGTCATTTATGACTGAGAAAGCAAGAATATGTATTCTATCATAAAATGTAATTCTTAAGATATAAAAAAACAACCAAGAAACCTACAAAATAACAAGCCAATTGCCTGTTGTTGAACCAGTCGATGCTTGAGTATCATGTTCAAAATTAGCATCATCTAGTCGCGCTGACTGTACACCTGTAATAAACTGGTGCATAGCATTAACAAGGTGAGTACGGTGAAGTGGACCTTTAAAATGCGTGGAGAAAATTAAGGTTTAATTGGCAAGTCATGTAAACAACAGGAAATGAATAAGAATTAAATCAGCTAAGTTTTACACAGTTTTGCATTCAAACAACAAATCTATATTATTTTAAAGAATTCTGAGTTGAAATTCCTGTTTAACACTAATAAAATAATAAGCTTGTAAAAGTAGTAGGTAATATTATGAAGTGTAGACTGATCAGAGTACAATAAGTTTTCCGTTAGTAAGGCGATGGCTTAGTGTATAAGCAACTGCTTTGCCTACTTCAATTTGGGCGACAAAGTAGTGTAGCCAGTTTTTACTCAACATGCATAGTTGAGTCTAGTGTAGCAAACTCCGAAAAAGTTAAACGGTAAGTAAGTATACAGAGACATGATAAAGCCTACTACTATTTCTTGAAATGGTTGGCTAAAAATAATGGGTAAATGTAGACTGTAATGAATAGTCTACTTAATGCCCACCTTCCACCTATATCAAAATAACGTTATCTGTGAAAAAAACTATCCAATGCATATGGAAAAAAGAACCAGTGGAGTACATTTCTACGTACCCACTAATAAAACATCAATCGTATATTACCTTATCAAACAACTTTATGAGGAGTGATACTCATTAATATAACCAAACAATTGGAAGCTGAGAATGCAGACTAAAGCTCTAACTCTACACGGACACGATAAGTCACTTGCTTGTAATAACTATCACGTTAACTGAAAGTACAGATCTCGCAGATTCTTATGTAAAAGGGAACTAAACCTAGACATGAGATGACACAAAGTGAGTGACAGTGGTAAAGTATGATGATTATCACATGCACATCCCACATTGGCACTCACCGACAAACATCAGAACCACATTAAAAAGAGCTAAATGCAACTTTTAAAACACTAATCATTTGCAATTTAGAAATTATGCTATCCTAGCATCGGAAAACAGCAACTCTCGTTTAAAATAAGTATGCAAGTTATTTAGTATAAATGAACAATCGTTTGAGACATCAAGTCATGACTACGAGTGTCGTTGCAGGTTAACAGGCTGAATTTTTAATTTGCAGACTTTATCAAGAAACCGAAGAGCCAACCGTACTAGTAAAGTCAGCCGGCTGATTAGAAGGAAAATGGTAACTCGATTTATTGGCATAAAATTCGGTAATAAGGCGGATCGTTTTTGATGTTCAGCTGTGCAATCATTGAAGACAACAAAATATGAAATTAGTGTAATTATGCTGAAAAAACTACGATAGCGTATGCACTGATCGGAGATGAAAGTGGAAACATGGTAAATGTGAACATTTTTAAAAGCCCAGAAATAAAATACACCCACCAAAATACGGAATTTTTCTTTCATTGTTTAAAAACAGTATGGCTGGTGCAGACAGAAAATTCGTATATGGAATATGAAAGTCATTAAGATGGAATACATCGCCTTCCATGGTAAGGGAATTTCGATAAGGTATTAATCAACATACCACTGTACAGAACATCAGAAGCGATTTCGTTTAGCAGTTTTGTATGTACATGACAATCAGAGCAATTTTCTGGAACTGTGTGAAAGATACCGTCGATTTAACAACACATTACTTATAAATAGAAGTGCTGCCTTCGACCCCTCTGTATATTCAGAAAGGTTGGTATTTAAGAGATCTTGCAGAGTGACTGTTTTAAGTTCAGCTAAAAGCACTAATGATAGAGAACAGAATAGCAAATATAATAACACGTGTTCGGCTGACAGCATCAAAATAACTAAAGACAGTCACCGTCGAAAATTGCGCCCCAATTCTATTTTGATTCCTATTGGTTGATTTTTTTAGGTTGATGGAGGCAAATTCAAGGAATGTGCCACTCAGTGTCAAGCCCTGTTAACACATTACGACACTACCCAAACAATCAGTAATGTGTAAATAAAGGCCAATTTCAATGGTGAACAAAGTAAAATAAAGACGCCAATGTAGCATTTTACGCCTGTCTGTTGTAAATAAATAGAAATGTCTATTTATTTACTAATTGACCTCCCATAATTAGTCTGGTTTGATAGCAGTACATTTCAGAGTCGTGACCTGGGCATTCTTTGATGCGTCACCTGTATATAAAGTCAGCCTAAATAGTCTACTTAAACTGCAAATTTGTGGACATACGCCTAAATAGTCTATCTAAAGGCGAATTAACGATAATTCACACTTTGTTCGCCTTGATTTACACTGAGCTCGCTTTTATTTATACACAGTTGGTTGTTTGGATTTGGTACATGTGAGCAAATTAAAATGTGGTTTACCTTTAATTCTTGTCTGTTAAACCGATAGTATGACACTCGGATACTTTTGGACGGTTTGAAATGTCATCTCTTCATAACTACTACAAGTACTATGTATTGCTGCAGTTGAATACATTCACACTGCTTGACATGTCCTTTTCATACAGCTGTGTGCTAGCAGTAATATTTTTTAGACAGTACATTGCTTTATCAAACAATGGAATGAAATGTCTATTTGGTGACATCCAGATGACCAATTATGTAATTCATAAATGTCATCTCTAAATGCAGCCTTGCTGAACCTCGGATTTTTGAATTGAGACGTAGATTGTGCGATGCTGAGAGTAGTGTTATCCAACCTTTTGTTGAGAGGAACACGGATCCTCTCGAAGTTATGGATCTGGCGTATACAGAACTTGGCAAAGTCCTCCTTTACAGTGATATTAGAAATATGAGGACAAAGGTCTACGAACGTAAGATTTGTGTATGTGTAGATTGTCCAGGTATTGGTAATCTTAGTGACCTTATACGACGTTCGAGTACAATTGGGAAGGTTGAGGTCCTCCGGGACAGTGTGGTAATGTTTCAAAAATCATCTTTGCACAGAACGACATGGTAAGTCTTTATGGAAAGTTCCCAGAGGTTAATGGTATAGACTCCACATATAAAACCAATAAAATGGGGTATGTCTTATGTAGTATTTTTTATGGAAACTTATAGGTGGCCTTTGTAATAACTGATGGTTTTGGCAGAGGACGAACTGTATTATTCGCATTGACGCAAACCGAAAAACGAGCAGACACAAGGCAGATTCTCCAGTCGTTCAAAAATATAATCGGTGACACATCGAAAACAACCACTTTTACTGTTGGCTGTGCGCTTGGACAACTTCGTGCTCTGAACGAAGAGTTCCCAAGCGCCTCGATCATTCTATGCCAAAGCTTCCGGAAGAAAGTAAGTTTATTATATGGACAAAAGCTACCGTTTAGTTTTCAAATCCATTTGTCAAAAATGGTTGTATCGAATGGCTCATACGAGTAGTTACGCCACGTACGTTACTTAATTTTAAATTATTGTTTAGATTTCGACATTGCGTCCGGATTATAGACCTTATTGATCGGGCTGCTGGCGCTATTACATTCCAGTACTTTAGTTTGTTACAGTTTTTATTTCTAGATATATTATGCAACAGTGAACGCTGGACCAAAAGTTATAATGTTTTTCATGAGTTGCCTCGAGTTGTCCGTCAAGTACCGGATGCGAGTGTTGAATTCCGCAATAAGTATCCACGTCTTCGTGCACGCATCGCACACCTAAACAAAATAGACCAAACGCGAGCAATCCAAGCAATCGATGAATCACAACGAATCGTCGACAGCTTATTCCATGAAGCTATCAACAGTGTTGTAAGGTTAAGTCATGCCTCAACACAACGCCGCTTGCGATAAAATGTACCTTCGCTTTTGGAGTTAAAGACCTTTAGTTCTAATTTTTTCCTTTACATAATTTTTATAATTTGTAATACCTTTCAAATAAACTACTTCGTCGCATAATGTTGTCCTTAACTTCTCTAATGGCTGACTGACATATTGGAAAGCACATATTTAAATTTCCGGGTAGTATCTTATTTGAAGTGGTTGCTGGTTCAGTGGGGTTATGCTGTTTAAATATCATTCACTCGTAGTGTTATACTTTCGATAATCAGTATTTTTCGACAGCAACACCAAGTAAGTTAAAGTCAAGTTTTCTTCAAGCTACATTTATTACAAGGCCGTAGACTGTTTAGAAAATAGCCACTTATAGCTATTACAACCGAGACGGAAAATATGCATGATAAACTGTGCTAAGAAAAACTAATGAAAGGCCTAGCTGATATCACATCTTTTGAACAATCTCATGTGCATATAGAGTTCCGTTATCATATTTAAAGTGCGAAATACCGATAGCTAGGTGACCTTTGCTTTGCAAAGGTTATTCATAGATACAATAGGCGATATTCACTAAAATCAGCAAATTTATCACCGTGAAGCATATGGCAACGTATGTTAGTTATGATTATCTCATATGAGGATCATTACTTCTCCAAATTACTAACTACATTAAGGCTAACCAGTATTCATTAAATTGACTGTAATTAAACTAACTTTAATTTTATAGTTACAATACAATTGTAAAAGATAAAAAAGTGGTCTTACTACGCGAAATTCATTGACATTTCGAGGTGGTGGAGATACTATTTTATTTATCACTTGTACTGCGAGTTGTAGTACGAAGACTTTGTATGTCCGTACTTTTAGATTGTAGAATGTTTTACTATATCCTCATCAATCACTACAATAGTTTATTTTGCAGTCCTTGAGACAACTTAGTGACATATATTTGGTTGAAGAGAACTAATAATTGCATTGTTATCAATAAATCCGTAGGTAGTTATATATTTTATATATATTAGATATATTTTAGATGCTCGCAGAAATTGGTTGCTTGGCTTTCATGAAAAATGTGGTTATTTTCAAATCAAAGTTTCTATACATGAAATAACACTTTGCTTCTTGCCTCTAATAAACAAGTAAGGAACTTAATATTTAAATGATCCCTTGAGTTTCCCAGTTGAAACATACTTTTATCACTGGATATGGAAGTATATTAATTTAATTAGTGCTTCCTTGTTTTTAAGTACAAAATTCGGGTTGGAACAATATTTGGCTACTTAGAGATTGTAATGTAAGATAAGATCCCTCTGTTTATCATGAAATATAGCATATAAGCTTATTGATGAAAAAAATAGAGATTAGAAGATCACAATCTGCTTATAAATATATAAACAACCATTATCCAAAATGACTCGATAATGCATTACATGCGCGAAAACCGGAAACCCAGCGTTTAACGATATACTCGATAACTCATACGTGACCTGATCTTCCTATAGTCTCTTGCGCCAGCATCTTGTGACCTTGAATTAGGTAAGACTCCAATGTTGTACAATTTTAAAAATTTCCTTCGTAGAATTATTGAACTGTAGTTTCGTGTGGTAAAAGTATGGGTAGTAGAAGGTTTTTGTTTTCGAATGGTCCAATATTTAATATAATTGTGATAAGCTTCTCAAAACATAAAGGTTTTATTATTACTACAATATGGGTGTTATATGTTGGTTCTCAGTCCTTTGGTGTTGTCCCTCGATATTTATCCAGCTGCCCAACTGCTCTGGCCTTCGTAAAGTAAATGGAGGGGATACGCTTTTCAAAACAGCATTTTTGGGCCAGCAAACTCTGGGTGAGAAGTATTAACTTGTTTGTGTCATAGCTCTTTGGTAAGTGATATATTTTGAACGGATGGGTCGTTTTTAAGTTAGGGCGAGTTAGGATGCGTAAGGAAAGACTTGTTGGAGTGTCCCAAGTTACTGTTAACGTTGTGGGCATCTATTACGTCTCCATGAAGATGGCTATAACTTAGTGATGAATTGATCAGGTTTCTGAGCCTAAGCTCGTACGACCTGTTCTGTATTCCCACAACACACTTAGTCCTCGTCTCTGGAACTTTCCTTACATAATTTTGTCTATTTAAAAGGTTAAAAGCGAAAAAGGTTATAGTGTTTTTAGCTAGGTTAGATTGACTTTCCGAATGTGGTAAGCGTCCTAATATCAGTCTGCCTGGCCATGATGAAGCTCGAACCAGTTTTCTAAACGAAAAGTTGAATATTTTCTTAATATAATCCTCTGAGACTTCTTATGGGTTCATTTTATTTAAAGACCCGCACAGTTTAAAAGCAGTGTCAAACAGATCGTCAATACATAAAGCACTAATGTTTCACCCGAACTTTTTAGAAAGGTTAGGGCTTTCAACAAACGGGTTGTAAGAGTTTACTAAGGCATTCACTTAACAACAAGCAACACGAAGCTGCATTTTTGAACGCGACGGAGCCTAAAATTGTAAGCGATACAAAGTGAAGGCCAATCAGAAAAGTTTATCCAAATAAACAAAGTGTGGATAAAACTGAAGTGCACCCAGTATATGACCAAGTTTCGTTTTCGGTATTATCAGACCAACTTCTAACGATGGAACCCAAACTAATGAGAGATGCTATCCACGGTTCATCGTGGCGTGATCTGATGGTCGTGCGTGACCGAGAGGCTTCAACTAGTCTTGTCAGCATTGTTACGGTTAGCGAATGTGCTTAACTGTGCAACCTTTTACTGAACAACTGAGGCCTGAACCACACGTCCGAGCAACATGACCAGATGCTAAGCATAAATAACACAAATCAAGCTTTCGTGCCTCTGACCTTCTGCCATTAATTTCCATCTTCAAAAACTCTGGGCAGTCGAAAGCGACGTGTTTCTTCGAGCGAATGACACAGGCAGTTAATTTCATGCAGTCTTGTTGACAGGCTCCGCGTGTAACCGCATTGAAGCCAACCGATTTGCTAAGGTGTCTCTCAGGTCCTCTAGAATTACTCACCATCGAATTATTATGAGCCAGCATTCCATAACGCGTTCTTGAAACTCTTGCTTTTCCCTCTACAAACAACACTAAATCGCCATATCTGGGTTATCTACCCTCAACTGTGATTCTATCAGCCATATCAGCCCAACGCTCTTGCAACTCTAACGGTAAGCGCATTACAATGGATTCCAGACTAGCTGTTGAATTTACATTAGACTCATACCCAATTTGCGACAATGTGAGGTGGATGCTAAGTAGCAAAGTCCGTTAAATCTTCAGAACAGTATCGCGCTGTCTTATGGTTGAGCAAGTCGTCTATCAGAGCACGTAAAACCAAGTGTTTTTGACCAAATAAATCTTGACTCCATAAAGTCGTAAGCCAAAATATGATTTACGATAGATGTGCGAGAATGACCAATAAGTAGCCAAATAAAACGAAATCAGAACAGCACTCAACAATTTCCGAACGTTGAACACCAATCCAAGTACAACGAGGACCTTATTAAAGAACTGTTACGGTAAGCCAAACGTTCAGACGAAGGGTGCTGAAGATACAACAGGACAAGTTCCCAAAAGGTCCAAATTAAACCAAAATCAAAAGAAATTAAGTTTCGATATAGTGTTTATTGACCTGTCAAACAAAGATTGTTCTGGGAAATAAATTATAAATGTACCATTACAAACCTTCAATTTTGTAGGCACCCAGTCTAGAAAAGATAATCAAACAATCCAAAGCAATGGCGCAAGTCAAGGTAAACAAGCAAACACAAAATTGGACATAACAAATAGGTTAATTAAGTTAGTGTTCAACAAAATAATTTACAAATTATGTAATTCTCCAGTTTACCGCAACAAGCATCAATGTTGAACCTATGCAACTATTTATTTTGGGGATTATTTACCACCACAAAACTAAACAGTTACCAAATTTTAGTCAAGAAACAACAAATGGAGTACGTGAAACATCATGAGAATGTCAAGTGAAAAGAAACTATTTAGGTATACATCAATGCATAATATAAAACTATGATGTACAATATAAACTGCTGTTTAATTATTTTTATCGTAAGTACACAAAACGGGATCAAATTAGCAAGTTAGAGATCTATTGTCTTCATTTTGGGCACTGAGTACTCTTAACACAAATTACCCTTACTTTCTAGATAAACCGTACTTCGTTCATTTTTTAAATTATTTATGCAGGTATGGTACTACGTTTACGATTATCCATCACCCAACAAGCTTAACATGTATCATATTAATAACTACTTCTACTATTATTTGCTAGGTTAACGTCCTGTCTTTCATTATGGTTACTCAATATTTCTAGTGTGTAATATTTATGTGCATTCTGATCGTCAGACTTGCACTTCTATTTCCTTCTTGCTATTAGCTATCATGTTAATACAATTGATGAATTTCATTAGTATTGCAATTTAGTTCTGCAGATGCCTTTTCAACCACTAAAGCCATTGTTGTCACCATCAATCACATAATCAATCTTGTAACCAACCGTAATTCTTACAAATCTTATTTCTCGGTATTCCATTTTAAAAACTATCATATCCAGCTTAAATTTCATTTTGCAAATGGTATTGACTATTTTTGTAAAGGCAGCTTGTATTTGTATCTACAGGGATACATTACTATTACATGATTCTAGTTTAAATCGGAACGTACCTTTTAAACTTTGTTACCGTGACTAAACAAATTCAGGCAAAAATAATTTGAAATCACTTTTTGGCGTTGTGCAACCTTTATATTAATGTTGCGAATATCTAGCGCTTTTACATGGTTTGGCGAAAAATCATTTCTGAAGTCCATTTTTCCCCTGTAAAATTAAATACCCTTAAATGATTATTGAAGATTGTCTACTCTTAAGTAAGTGTACTGTTTAATATAAATACTGGTAAAATAAAAGCGCTTGGTCGATAAGGGAATTGCAAATGTTTTTTAAAAGCCAGTAACTCCCCTCTTCGTAGAAAGTCAACTTGATTAACTCGCGAAATGTATTGTAAGCAACGTATTGAATAACAATACGAGTAATCCACTGGCAGTATTTGCCATGAACATAGGGTATCACTGCTTATAGGGATATATTTCAGGCTTAGACTTCAGTTGCATAAGTAGTTCCACAACATTATGTTAAGCGTCTGTCAACTTTCTTCTCTTATACAAAATGTGCAAAAATTCTTACTACGAATACACGCCAAAGTTGATAGTGACTCAAAAAGGCGAGTATTATAATGATTTATTCTCCTAAAATACATAAAATATATAAAATATTTAACTTAGCAATAGATAAGTATTTTAAAATAAAAGTGAGCAATTGAAAGTGTTGCGATGACTGTGGGACACGATAAGTTGAACATGAATGTAAATACTCATTAACTATATATAAAAATGTGTGTTTTGTCAGCAGTGGTAAATACGAAGTGCAAAATCAGAGTTTATACCTGATTGGTTTGCTTGAACAGAAGAGTATGTTCCTAGAAGGTACCAAACTATACTTTATCAGCATGGTCGGTATTGAATAAAACTTTAGGATCACGTGAGTTATACCTAGAACTTAATGCTTTAATAGGTAACGGCAGACAAAATACATATACATCAGTTGAAGACTATAACAAGTAGTAACTATAAATCCTTAGTATTAGCTGCAGTAATAGTAATTAAGAACGAAGAATGTAACAATAATAGTATTTCGCCACCTATCAGAAAGAGTCATGAGATGCTATTGTATCGGGGCAGAATATACAACATTGTAATTCTTACCTTAAAACAAAAGTTACTTAAACAAGTGCGGACAAGCATATTGATAAACCATTGATTCACATGTGGTATCAATAAACTTTTAATAGAAAATTGTTGTTTCTATGTCACTTCACACAAAGTTGATTCATACACTCAGGGGTTATTTTATCTACTA
The DNA here is from genome assembly GCA_034768735.1 of Schistosoma mekongi. Classification (NCBI taxonomy): domain Eukaryota; kingdom Metazoa; phylum Platyhelminthes; class Trematoda; order Strigeidida; family Schistosomatidae; genus Schistosoma; species Schistosoma mekongi. Next base: position 29,398,183 of record CM068307.1, on the reverse strand, counting down.
CAAGTTGTCCGTATCTTTAAAGTAGTTGGGGTGTATGTTAAGATCGCTCTTGGTCAACATATTCTGACTAAGCACGCACTTATATTTAAGCCATTTAACGCCTTTATGCACGCACATTTATATAAATATCTGTAAGTACAAATTGGATAATATTCAGAGAACTTAATTTAAGATAAAATTATAAATAGTTTCAAATTACATTGACTATTCACGATTATCTGTTAATTTTCAAAGTGATCATTAGTAGCATGATATTATGCAAGATAACATAGAAACATCGAGCTGGTGACAAGACTTATTAAGATTGTTTCGGTTCTACTTTCAGAAGTATGCTTTTTAGCATAGATATTTTATTAATGCTTTTTTTAATACATCAGCTATAATTCTGTACAGCTATACTTAATCGCTGCAGTGTTCTTAGCATCGTCAACATTGATTTCGGTTTTTAAGTAGAACACAACTTTCCAATTTAAGTCTGTTGCTCATATAAACTTTCTAAGCGTATAATAAATTCATATTAACTGTTTAGTTACGTTTAATTTTGTCTGCTTCCTTCTGTGTATTAACTTAGAGTAGTCGGCCATCACCAAATAATAAACCTGATGAAAATCTCGTGGTTGCTATTATACTATCGTTTATCAGGAACTAAAGCACACAAATAAAACAATACTGAACAATACATAAATTCAAACACTGCTAATCCAATTTGCGTCGGTCAACTAGGAGAATTTACTCACGGGAGGTGGGTTTAAAGAAGATTCTTAACCACTGCAATAATCCATTATAATTTAAGAAGGGTAGAAAGAATTATTCAAACAACAGGTAACCAAGTAAAACACATATTTTTTCAAGATTTAGACTAATTTTTTAAAGCACAAAATAAAACTACAACAAAGCTGGTCGAAATCCAGAAATGAAAGTTTGAAAAGCACAGGGGAATCTTTATAATAAATATCATACACGTTGAAGTTGTAAGTGGATGTCTGGACTCAGTAGCTAAATAATTAACAATTGGTTCTTTAAAATCAAATCATTGGGTACGAATCCATCCATCAAGCAGTCAATGCTTGTTACCTTATCTCATTTTATAAGCGTTTTCCGTGCTTTTACGGATAGCATTAGCTTTACTCCTTGTGTGTGCAACCTATTTTCTTCTTTATAACCAGAGTGCAACAATACCTCTCCCAATTCTAGTCTTCACTGTCCAGCGTGTAACCAATGGGTTTCACTTATTTCAAGTATCTCCAAGCTGGTTTTTTCCTCAGTTTTCTGATTGCCTCTCCCAGTCTTTCACATCGTGCAAGCATTCCATTTACCTATGTTAAATGCTGCTCTGATTGTCAGAAGGGGTGTCGTCTTCGTGACTTCCAAAGTAACTTGACTGTTACGGGGTGGAGTTGCTTATTGCATACTAAACCGTCGTCCATTATCCGAGATAGGGACCTGCAGTAAACTTAGGCGAGATTCTAGGCCATATTTGTGTACAAGTTTCACTGGAAACCACAAAACCAAAATTCAGAGGTTTTAGAATATTATTGCTATTCTTCTAAGATTCCCTATTTATGTCTTTTTTAAAAAACGATACAACAGGTAGGTTTATCTATATTTTACACCAATTTTTTTCACTTAAAACCTTAATTTACTCTTAAACGACTTAACACTTATCAAACGTAAGGTCCTACATCATAAACATATGATACTAATTAAGCTGCCTTTTGTATTTAAAGACACTTTTACTGATTTTAACTTAATTATTTGTGACAGGAAGCATGTATCTCGGATACTAGGTTTTTTTATATTTACTGTGAATACGCGTTCGCTTCATATGGGTCGCTCTCTCTCGTACCAAACGGTTTTCGAAGTTCACTTTTATGTCTTAGAAAAAGTAAGTCAATTAAATCGCGGATGTCGTTTTGTTGAAACAAAAATGTTCCGAAAAAAGTTTTGGTTTACAAATATAAAAGGTGTTTTGAGCACCGCATTTATGAATTAAATAATTTGCTTTATAAGTGTCCTTTAAACAATAACTTTGTTGTCCATCTAGAATCATAAACTGTGCAAATAATTGTGGTTCCGGCTTACATAACGTACCTTGCTGATGTAATGATACCAAGTATGATAAAGTGTAAATCGATGCAGAACCAAATGGTTCAACTGGTTTAATAACCTTATAGACACTTAGAAACGTAGAGTAACATATCGGCAACCAATATTACGAGTTTGCAATTAATTAGTATCCTAGTTGCTATTTTGATAATGCAAATATCCTATCAACAAAATACTAAGAAATAACTCTAATCACTCAGCAAGTATGCGAATTCATCACAAACTGTGTAATAGTGTGGGTTCATTTCAACACCACATGGAAGGTCTTATAACGTTGGATAATTACCTACATTATAAATACAAACGTTTCCACAATATGTTCTCCAAATTTACCAACTTATACTGAACACAGTGGTTAGTATTGTTCTGTTCTTTCCACCACATAAAGGAATCTTTAAAGAATAATGGTTTTATTGAATAAGTAATTGGAAATAACTCTCTAGAATGCATATAACTTCAAACATTCGACGCTTGTACTGATCTCCTGGCATATCACGAATTGATTAAAGTAAATATTTTACCATCTACAGACGGCTTAGTGTTGCTGGTGGTTAAGTGTTAGTCACAAGATGTGAAAATTATCGGTCCAATATAGTGGAGGATCCGGGTGCATATGATTCAGGAGCCGAATACTAAATCGAGATGGGTATTCAGTGTTCTCTGATTTTCACTACCACCCAACAGGGATTGATATACGATAAATACAAACAATAAGTAATAATCTGTCTCCATATATCTACCCTAACTTCTTTGTGTCTAACCGACACCAGTAGCGTAAGGTGGTTAGCTAAATGTGTGGTTATATCGTGAACCGACGTTTAATGTTTTTTATGCCTGATAGTTAATACAGATATCTTAAGTTCTTTGATTTATTCCTACGACGGAATATACTGTTCTACACAACCATAATTGCTTCTTCGTTTTTCATCAAACTACTTAGCGTGCCTTGAAACCAGTATTTACCAATTTGATTGTATTCAGTAAAACTTCAAAGTACTTTTGATAATAAACATTTAAATAATCTTCTCTAAGTTTTTTACAAATGTTTGATAAATTATTTTTAATGATTACAATAACATTTAGTGTCACCATGTATCGATTATTACATCATAACACTTCATATGGTATTAAAGTTTGAAAACTGTTTTTTTATTTATTAGTAAATTTACTACTTCGAAATAATAATTTTTAGTATTTTATTCTAAATGTTATTGTCCTCCGTCTTTTATGTTTTGACGGTGGATGCAACCACCGTATAAATTGATGCAGTGGGTTTAATATAGTCACAAATCAATAGCCTTGACAGTAGTCACATTTTTCGGTTAATTAAAACATATTATATCCTACGATGATATTTTTAAAGTTTTAACCTTTGGTAGATATCATTGATGTGTTAAGCTGAACTAATAAGATTTATATCTGATTCATTGAATTGATACGCTAACACTGACTGTCCATGATAGATTTCTTGTCACAGAGTCTCAATCACAAAACGATAAAAAACAACCAGTTGCTTTTCCTATAGTTATTATTTTTACTAGGCCTATCTAAAGATTACACAGACCACATCGTAAACTACATTGTTTAATAAACAATAGAACACAATCTATAAAATGCTGAAGCATTGATGATACAGAAATTATGTAACAGTTTTGTAATTAATTATCAACAACTGTGAGATTGGAATAGGTTTAATAACAACTATTCGTCAATTTTAAAGCTTATAATGAAGAAGTGTGAAAAGAACACAATAGCTATTTAAAAGAATACACTTTAAAATATTCTGATAACGTAAAATTATATTATTTTCATTTATGCAACTAGTTGTAACACTCTTGTTATTTACTGTTCATTTTTTCTATCTTCACTTTATACTACTTATACAACATTATTGTAGTAGTAGTAGTAGACATCAATCATTTTTAATTGCGTACATGTTTACTTCCAACAAGGATCCTTATTTTCATTCAATTAGTGTTTGAAAAGTAGAAAAAAACTTTTTGAAGTCTTCAGTGAATTCAATAAATTAATTCATCTAGTTAAATACTTTCACAAATAGAAAATGTAATTTTATAAAATGTAGAAAAAAAAGAGAAATGCATTACATGTTTGACTGAATACGTCATTGTGTCTCATGTTCATCATTGTATGACGAAATAAAGTGAACTGTATGGTTATGGAAAGTATTTACCATAACAATAATCATAATCATAAAAATCATAAGAATAGACAATTTATAGATAAAGTGAATGCATTTTTTTCTTAGTTTCTCACAAAACAGCATTTGTAAAACATTCAAGGAAATTGTTGTGTATTTGTGAAACATTTAGATTTATTAAATGAATTCACTTCATTCTACAAACTTCTATTGTGTTTCTGAGCCATAAAATATATATATTTTTCATAATATTCATTTATGTTTAAACTTATTAAATGCAATAGTACTAAAAATCTATCGAAAGGATAATCCAAACATGTTTACTTGTAAATAATTTATTAAAATCTTATCTTTGTTGAATAATCAGTACGCAATAATAATGGAAAATACCTATAAGAATGTATTTCCGCGGAGTTTGGGTTGTATGTTAATTAGCAGAGTTGTAATGGAAGATCAGGACTCCATTCTAAATATTTTTTCCAGTGTTGACATATAACACTACGAATTATCATTACGGTTACTGACAAAAGACACTTATTCAATTTAATTTCTTAAACGTAACTTAGTGGTTTATAGATTAGGCGAATTTTTTGAAGCCTTAAGACTTTGGGTATGACTCGTAATGCCGTAGTCAATGCTCGGTAGCAATGAAAAGTTGCGTAGCTGGGGAAAACGTAGAGTAGTCTAAAAGCTCACACTTGATACATTAGTGGGGTCAGCTAAGGTAAAAACTTAGTATACTAGCGTATACGATATAAAAGACAGGTGAAATGAAACAGCATATTTGCTGTTTTATTCCTTTCTAGCTGTAATAAACTACAATACACCTTCAAGGCCATTTTGAACAGAATTTCTTTTGTAGTGTATTTTCACAATATGCCACGAAGAAGTTACAATTAACTGAGTGATTTATGATGTTTATCCAATTTCAGTTAGTCTATTTAATTCCACATCAAATACGATAATCATGTACTTTGTTTGGTAATTTATTATCATGTAAAGGTCATTGATATGCCTGTTTTAAATGAATATAATGCTGAAAGGTCGAAGAGATAATAAAGTTTTGGTATATCGACCTTAAAATAATTAGTGTTGTTTTTTTTACAAATATCTGTTCTGCTAATTAAATTTGGGCTGTAGATGACAATCGGGGTACGAAACCTGCGTTTCATCCTATTTGGGACTTGTTAGCTGGATGCACTCGTATCCATGTTGATGTTAACACCTGTATTCAGGCTCACTTCATTAATGTCAGAAGACACTGGGTTCGAGAGTCACATTTAATACGAATGGACTGATTGGAAGTAATCGTGTCAACACTAACAGTTGAATTCAGATGTATTTAGTTAGTAGGTCCCAAATAAGATAGAACACATGTCCTATATTCCATGTGCCATCTACAATTCACCTTTAATCACTGCAGTGAATTAACGTTGTACTTAGACAATCCTCTGGCGATACACATATAGCAATAAAGACTGATTTATTAAATTCATAACATCATCAGGAAGATACGAGAACACAGATTGTTTACTGAATTGTTCATCTTCGAAAGCGTTTATATAATCGAACCCTCAACAGAACTTTAAAAAAGAAGAACTAATTTTAGTGTTGATGATTAGGTTTTTCCAACACAAGTAATGCTAAAAATTTAACAATCAGTCTTAGAAGTTAACTTCTAATTCGAAATGGTTTATGAAAACCTCTGTTTAAACAGAAATTTCACGAATGAATTTAAACAGAATCCTCAAAATTTTAGTGGGAAGTTATTATTAATGCAATTTAAGCATACGTAAACTAAGATGGTTGTTAGCGATGATAGAAGATAATGTTCTGGTATGTCGTGGATTTACTAAGATTACGAATTTAGAACCCCAAATTTTGCATCTGAGTCCGTTCCAATCAAATTCATAAATGCTTCCTGACGTTGACCAAACAAAGCTGATGAAAAAAAGTGAAACAACTCGAAAATAATTAAAGCTTAATAACAAAGTTTTCATTACAATATGTGCAAATCATGCGTAGATAAACATTATACTAGGGCTATCGGTAAAACGATATGTGGACAGTGACCTTAACAATTGATCATTTATTCACTCTTAATAGCTTACTTAGAGCTGTATTTGTCTCTTCCACGTGACTTTCGTATATAATGTACAGGATGTAGAATTGCACGACCTACTAGGTTGTGACTCGGTTGCTTGACACTGTCATGCCTGTCGACAGACTTATAGTATGACTGATTGTAGGCTCTGAAATTAAGTTTAAAACTACAAAGCACCATATGTCTGGTCCTTTGGGTTTTCAAAAATTTTTCAGCTGTTGTCACTGTATGGTGAAACTTATTTCCATGTTGCAAGCATCCGTTGTTCTATATGAAAAGAAAATATCGTATCACTTCCCACAAACGCTAGATTACCTATGAACAAATAATAAATCCAATATAAAACTAGCGGTTTGAAGTATTTAGTAAACCGGACTTAGATGAGTAAGAACGACATCTCACCTTATGAAAAACCCATTAAAATAGATTTAACGCTTCTGGCTTACATAGATACAGAAAAATCCGTATTGTAAAACAGGCACTTGTCAGGAACATTAAAGATGTAAAAATGTTTCTCTGGTATAAACATTATCTAATCGACGACAGTCATGTCAAATTAGTTTTCACTGATATCTTCATGCAAACCAATTTGTCACATTCCCAAGTAAATACTCGTTACATAACATGAATTTCTAAACCGTTTTACATGAAGTAAAGTTCAAATTTATAATGGTCTTCATAGGATTATTTGAACGATTGGGAAACAAATACGTACATTAATTCAATAACTACACAGTAGTTAAGTAGTATTGAAGTAATTTGAATGCAGTTAACACATTATACACACGCTAAAGTGTATCTGTGATAGACTTTAAAATAACTCGAATTAAGATGCACACTAAAAGCGGATGTTGAAAATTAGTATTCATCGAAATTAATTAAAATGTACTATTTTAAGTTAATCGATATCCATTGTTCAGTTAAACAATTTGACCAAATCATCAAGTATAAGCAGTACATAGATTTGTGTTTGTCACCGGAACTTTGTAAAACCAATCGTTTACTAATTACATGTATCATGATGAATAGTATCTTAAAGAGAATAATTATTACTTTAATATGATAACAGTGTTAGTTGTAATTCAATGAGGCATTATTAGACATAATTGACAGTTAACTGAATAGGTGGCATTAAACTACTCTTGATACTGGATATATATTTTTTCGTAATATTGGAGTATGTACCCCAGCCCAATATACAATAGAGCCCTGTCAAGTGTGAAACAGTCATCCACCGATGCATAATTTATCATGAGTTGACTGACGTTGGAAGTAATAACTGATGAGAACCAGCTTGGTGCTCTATGGGTTTAACATTCACTATGAATTCTTGGTTGGAATCCATTTTAGTGTCCTTTCCTAGAAAATAACAACTGTTCAGTGCTTCTCAGTTATCAGTGGTGGTTTATCAAGGGGTATTTCATGATACTAAATGCAAATAAAATAATCTTTTTGACAAATCGTAATACTTAACTTACCAGGATGTGTTAATATTTGAAAAAAATTCAGTAGCTCTATCCACATCAGGCAGTCATTAAAAATCTCACAAAAAATGTAATTACAAGTATATTCTGTTACACTAGTAAATATCTATCAACATTTCATTAGATATTCATGTTGTAAACCAATTTTTTAATCCTTTTGTGTAAAGCAACAACTAACTATCTACATAGGAACAAGCCATATAACCAGTAAGGATATAGGTTATTCGTAATATCAAATGCACTCAGTGCACAAAAGGCTGACATACAGGATGAAAAGCCAAACTGTGCATGAACTTAAGTGAATAATGTAGACAATAAAAGTTTGACCATTAAATGGATATAAAAATGATCGAAAGTTTTAGGTAGAGCATGCCTAGTAAACACCGGACGTATTGTGGATAATTCAAACTCTATTACGAATCCGTCAAATCATACAAAAAGGAATGAAGGCATTTTTTATATCATTTGCATATGTTTTAACTATTTATTAAATACTTTTACTATCAGACGATCACCTACTTTTTTTACTTATAACTTGTAGTCAATTTATAGAATAAGCATATTTTTGCTTCCTCTTCTTATCCTTCAACTAGTTAGTTGATGCATGGAGGAACATCTGTTTTATTTTGAATTTCATCACATCAGTAATACAATTATTGTAAATGCATTTACATTAATAATAGTAATAAACTAAAAAATTCAATTACAGACGACGAAACAAGCAAGAGAAAAAAATCCTTCACTCATTTAGAACTTAATAATTAGCACAGTAAATAGCTAGTTTTTGTGCGTGGAACATTGTACACATGAATCTGTAGTATTTTTTTTATACAAAAATTGGTTTCAATAATTTTTGTATTTAAAAGTTTTGTAAATGAGCGAATGCTGTATGCAGATAAAGTGAAAAGAAGGTCGTAAAGAAAGAGACGATGTAAGAATTTTATTGTCTATACTCATTACAAGTTGATTTTTATTAGACATCCTTAAAGGCTAAGAAACGTTAGATAACAGTTACGTCATAATATGGGACTCTTCAACAGTGATCATGCTCGACTCTGTTGTACCAAAGTATTGCATGTAAGTTTTTTTACATGAATTTGTTTTAATTTGAACAACAACCCATAATTATTAAAACTTTTACCTTTCGTAGATTATAGTCAATAAATTACAAAGTTCTGCTACCTAAGATTGTATAGGAAGTGTCCTAGTTATACACTGATCACAAATAGTAGTCAAGTATTTGAGTTAGACAATTTTATAAGATATAACTCTAGGAATAAAGGGTACAGTGACCACTTGTTTGACTTTTGCTATCTTAGTTGAAGGTTTAAAAGCGTGATATATATATATATATATATGTACAGTGATAAAGTTTTGGCGCTTATTTTCACTCGTTCGGGTCACAACTAATGTGACAAGTCCTTGATTTACGACTCCTTATGGTCTAACGTACATACTAATACATGTATCGGAATTGATTTATTTTTAACAATGCATCATTTATTTAACTACTTCCGTGTTGCATGACTGCTTTCTTTAATTTACTAACATTACTAATGTTACTGATTGTTAATCTATTTATCCAGGGACTAACTGAAATGAACTTTTATATAACTGATTGTAGAGAAAAGAACTTCTTTAGTGAACTATTAGAAGTATATGCATTAAACATGCACACTAACTCACTGTTACCACATATGATGAGATTATTTCTTGATTTAGTGTTGCTTCCTAAAAATCATCACAATGTAGGGAGTACCAAGGTAGAGTCCTTTTTGATAGTCAACATAACCTGTAACAATTTAATTGATAATCAGTATGCAAATAACAGCATAAAATAAATCGATCGATTGGTTAATTTTACCAATTAGCTCAAATGATCGACTGTTAGAAGTGTGAAAGACTAGTTGATCAATAACTTCTATCCAATTAGTTATGACAGGGTAATTCCCTTAGTCTTACGTAATGTTCATATGCAATAAATAAAACTTATTATTATTACTGCGACAAAAAAATATGCCACGGTTATTTTTATTTTCGGTCATTATTCTGTTTATTTAAACATTATAGTGTAATTTCTTTAGAAGACTTCATTCTACACCCTAACATTTACCAATACTGTATTTTTCACTAAACACGTTTGGTAGCACCACTGTGAAATGTCAATAGCAGTTGCTTACGAAAAATCCTAGTGACCTTAAATGAAATTGTTAGAGAATTTCGAAAAACGATTGATTTAGCACAAATAGTGAACATTGGTAATGCGTCATAAATTAAAAACAGTAATCTCAATAGCTGTTGAACTTATTTGCATAAGATAGATTGATCATTCAAAATGTTGTATGTTTTAAACAAATGAGCACATAGACTGATTCGAAGCCTGATCAGTTACAAACAATAATATGAGATGGGTTTTGTTCCCAAAACAAATGAATGATTTAACATAACATTCCAATTTAAACATGTCAACATTATGATTTACCATTTAAATTTAATTTTTACAGTTAAACGACCAAACGAAAAATTACACTTTCATACAAAATGCACAGTTTTCTTTTACACCATGTACTAATTCCATTTATAAGACAAATATATAAAATAACGAAAACAATATTCGCAGAAACTAAAATCAATAACTAATCACCAGCTGTATTAATAAATTTGATCATTAATCTATAACTGACAAGTAATTTAAAATCACAATACTTTGACTGGATCTTATAAGTTACAAATGAGATTTATTTCATGCAAAACAAATATGCACAAGTTTAGTCAATTGATGAGTGATTTTGCTTGATAAGATCTATTAAGTTGGAATTTGTTTAATCAGTTGAGAGTTAAGTTCTAATTCAGCCACTAAAATCCTTTCTCTAAGAAAATAATATATGAAACAAAAGTTGGTAGCTATTCGCTTTATCAAGCATAATTATTAATATGACTGGATGGATTTATTTTGGTTGCACTCAAATTAAAAGTCAATAGGATTAGTAATTTCAGAACGTCTTATCTCATCGCTTCGCTAAACATCAAAATACAGAAGCTTCACTATAAGTGTTAAGAATTAAACATTTGAAAAAATATGTCAGTTTTGATATGCATTTTTAGCGGTATAAAACTGAAGTAATACGACGACTAAATGGTTTGTTCTAGTTGCTTGATGTAACATAAAAATAATGTATTCATTAAAGTTGTTTCAACAAGTAATACAGATGTTTATCAAATATGGAATAATAGAATGTTAATCATACTAATCAGTGATCTTATATGCTTATTTTATGTCACCTGTTTCCTGTAAACATATTGAGATAATTTCAACTGCATCGACAGTGTGATTGAATAACTGTCGAGTTATGTTTTCGATTACAAAACATAATTTTAATTTACACTGAATATCTCGCTTAGTTGTAATTTACGAAGAGTATAATTTTAGTGAATTACCAAGGACTTAACAATTCACACATTGGATATGTTGGTGATTATGTGAACCCACATGACTACGCATAGACTTTAAAACCGAAAGGCATGGGGTTCAAGTATCAATGGGATAATCAAAACTAGGAATCAGTAACAGTTTCCTAACAAGTTCTGAATATTGAAAAGTACACTACTTAAATACTATTGTTAACCATAATTCAAATATACTAACACTTATATCTAAATTCACCATGATGAGATAATTTACTCAAAATGAACATTTATCACGAGTTTTCAGTATTAAAAATGAATTGGTGTTAGTGATGATATTCAAAAGTAGTATAAAAGTAATATTTGGTAAAAACATTTCTAATTTATTAAATGGTACATGTTATGTTCTTAAAGAATTTAAAAATCCACAATGATTACTGTGTATTTAAATAACCTATCAGATTTCTTCTTGTAATTAATTTGATTGGTTTAAAAGTAATTTATCTGAATGACCTTGGTGAGTATTAAAAAAAATTAAGAAATACAATGTAGGCGTTGTAATTTCACAAAACGATTAAACAAGCCTGTTAGTTACGATGATTTTGTAAGGCTTTTTTTTCAAATGACATAACAATCAAATATTACTGTATACTGAAGTGTACATTTTATAATATAATGAAGGAATTATATTACTTTATTTTATTTATATCAACATTTAAACTTTTATTCATACAAACGTCGTTGAAAGTGTCTGATATCATTCAGACGTGTAAATCAACTATTCCACGTAGAATGCGAAATCTTGATCCACAGACAATCATGCTGATGAATCAAAATTCTAAACCATGCTGCCTTCCAAATACTTGGAGAGCACGTTTTCTTGTACAAACGGTCAAAGGTGGCCGTTATTTAAGTCGCTTAGATCATGGTGCATTTCATATAAGTCATAAGATGGATGGATCATTAGACACTGCCCTATTAGTTGTTGGTCGAAATGTATTTTCCACAGAATTTTGTAGTGTTAATCATACAGATAATTCAATTATCCTTAATCATTTATGTCCAAATGACAGTATACGTTGTCTACACACACCATTCCTCGGTGAACCACGATGTATGACAGAGAAAGATGGTTATACATTGAAAAAATCTCGTTTATACAACGTTAAAGGACAAATAAAGCAAATCTGGTTTATTGATAAATATGACAAAACATTTGGTAATATTGAAAGACACTTATATCATGTTATACGTCAATATGGATTATGTCAGTTATTACGTTATCAAATTCAATGGGGAAAGTATTCAATGCCATGGAAAAGTTGTCGATTATTTATTAAACGTGAACAAACTTATACACCGATATCTGGTACATTTCAACACCAGTTCAATCATTCGTTAGTGAACGACTTATTATTCTGTTAGCATTTTTACAATATTATGTATGGATCAGTAGTGTATCATGTATTATAATTACTACTGTTATTACTAATTTTACTATTATTCACATTATGATTATGAATTCTATGTGAGCTGTTTAGTTTTATTTATTCAAATCACTGATTACTGGCTGTAAAAATAGTTGAGTTCATTTTCAACCATCACATTTTGCATTTAAACATACAATGTTTCTTTCTTTGATTTCTTGAAGGAAAAATTACTTGCATATAATTCAAGAACTTTCACTAATTAACTATGGATATACTTTGAAGTGAATTTATAATCATTTTTGAAAATAAAACTAATAAATCAGTAAAGTGGGGTAAGTGATTTTTGGTTATTAGTTTAAGGTTAAATAACAGACTAGATTACTGTTGCTCATGAACGTTCTCAATCATCGTAATATTTACCTTTCGAGTTAGTGAATATATTTACCAACAAATATTTAATGGAATGAATACACAATATTTATAATATTGTTCTGTTATAATGTCTATACTTTGATTTGTGGAATGTTAGCTAAATTACAGAAATAAACAAGTTTTAACATATTTAGAGTAACTATGCATATGAAATTAAAATGTCAGCTGCTTACAGTTTGCTAGTTCATACTGTTAATACAAAATCATATCAACACGTAACATGATATTTAAATGTATTTATGATGTTTTTAAGTCAGCCGCCTATTACTTACTACTCACTAAAATTATTGTGTAAATGTTTAATCGTAAATATACCTTCCAATATCTGTAAAACATATTAAGTAACAAATCTTCTAACATTTACTAAGTAAAAAGTATTCACTATGCATTTAATAAAAGCATAAGAATAAGTTTATGCGAATGAAAATATCAACTGTACTGAAATCATAAAATTGTTACAAATAAAAAATGAAAATAAAATAATCAGCAAACAATACGTTATTCTCAGGTTATTTTTTTATAACATTTTAATGACCCAATGACTTCATAAAACTCTCAACATAAAAATAGACATAAACATAGAAATCTAATATATTTTTCATAGAAATAGCCTATCTAGACTAATTTTCAATGGTACCGATCAGTTGGTTTGCCTCATTTTAAACCGTTTATGAAAATAAATTTAAATATTTATGAAATTCCTCTGAAACTGTGGTTATTCTAAATATTTTCAATAATCAATAAATGTCATGTATATTGATTTCATGCTTAATCTTATCGTTAATTTATTTGATAAGTGATCAATATTTTTTTATAGAAGACTTAATTATAAATATCTTAAGTAAACGAAAATTAAATATATCAATGTAGCACAATCTAAGATGTCAATTGAAAAATACTTCAGATCATTGTAATCTGAAGTAAAAAGTGAAATATTAAATGTAAGCTACAATCAAATACATAGCATTCACTCAGTAAATGAGCGGTAATAATAACCAAAGTCATTGATAAAACACATTTAGTACACACTAAAAATGTATTTGCAGTTGCATAATGTGTTGGCTTGATTGACAAAAATGAAGATATTTTATAATGCTTTTTTTTTTTGATTTATACTTTACTTAAGTATATGAAACTTAGAAAAATATGAAATACTCATTTTCTTCCATGATTAGTAGTTGGAAATTAGGTTTGATTGAATTATGTAAACTTTTCCTAATATAGATTATTTGAATAAACTGTTTTACACTACTGTACAAATTAAACGCTTGTGACGGTGTTTAGGTTTCAGATGTTCTTTTACTTTGAACTTTGATGGGATTCTAAAAAATGATAGATGTTTTCAAAAGCTTGACATTCGAAAGAAAGTTTTTGTACACAAAATAATTTTTATTTACAGTTACCCCGTATAGAAATTATCCAGTGATTGTATACCACATCTAAAAGTTAATGGTTATCAAATTATGGTATAACACGTCAACTTATAAGACGTTTCTTGTACTTGTTTATGGAACGTGCCTTAGTAAAGGTGGTTTTATCTTTTAGGACTTTCTTAAAGAATTTATGGGACATCATGGCAAGTTTTAGTCTACCCTATTAGAATCATTACTTTTTTTTATGTCCAAAGGTTAAAAATGTAGATAATACGAATCAGATTAAGTTAAAGTGGTTCAGATAATTTCTGTCCTCATCTTTTCTAGGAGAATAGGGTTAAATTTTATATGATGACATATTGTTATTCAGCGAACTCGTATCTCCTAATCCAGATATAATCTCTAAAACTTAGCAGCGGAATCGAATAACACTACAATCACAATTGCTGTCACTATAATGCTCATCTTGATACTTTTCTTGTGACTATATGATGTAGTAACTTCATCTGATGCATTCACATGTTAGGGTCTATATTGCCTATTATAACGATTCGTTCCTAACCAGAAACTCCATTGTTCCCTGAGAGTTCAGGTTAGTGTGCTTGATAAAATATGAAAGGGAGAAGAATAAAATAGAGGATGAGCCGACAACCTAGTAAGGATATGAGGCTAAACGATGAAATACAGGTCAATTATAAAGCTCCCAATCTATTTCACCTGTTCATAAAAGCGTTTAAAAATTGCCTATTAATGAATTCCATCCTTGAAGTGATTAATATCACTATCAACTTACATCTAATGAAATACACTGACGTATGTGTACATGAAGTGCACCACAAAGTGTTGAGTCGTTATCAAAACTACAGAATTTACAGTTAATATATATATATTCTTTGTAGGCATACACAATTGTTTACTTTTTTGTTTAATTGGTTTAGAATTCAGGTATAATCAAGTCAACTATTGAAGAAAATGTTCCGCCTATGAATACCACGAAGGTAGAAAACAGGCAAAAACAACAATATGAATACTTCAGTGAAACAAATAAGCTGTACAATTTTATTCAGTTTGATGATTTAATGTGATGGCAAGTTTGTATTATTCATCCTTACAATGAATGTGATCATTGAAGGAATGAAGCAAATTTCTTTTTTCTTTGTACCATAGAGTATCTAAACAACTAAGTATTTACAATAATTGTATAATGATGATGTGTGATCATTTAATTGTACAGTTTTCATTTTCACCACAATAACACATTATTGGTGCTTTACAACTGTTTTATAAATGTTACGTCGGTTTGATCTGCTGGTCTCATTCATGGATTGTTGTTTCTGGTGACCTTGTTAGCCACACGTTTCTTCGAATTCTTGTTAAATGCTTTATTGATTTGACCTCTAACCATGTGATTGTTGACTTTTTACGGAAAATTGGGTAAATTGAGTCTGTGTCGATATACTTGAACGTCGTGTTTCTAAAAATGCTTCGACATCGTTTTAATTTCCGTAATCGTTAGTAGTTTTGCTGTTAATCTGCGTTCGTGTTTGTGTAAGTGAAGAGAGCATCAACTTTTTCTTTCGAATTTAGTGAAATTCACTTATTTTGTAGATGATATTGCATTTTCCAACATTCTCTGTTGTATGATTGATGCTAATTAAAAGGGATTTAAATTGTTCGACGTTTCTTCCATGTAATAGAACTATTGATTACGTTCTTTCTGAAGATGATGACAAGCTGATGTATTGACTAGCCAGAAAATTAGTAATGAGATTGTGAGGATAGCCATTTTGGCTGAGAATAAACAGTAGATGAATTTCTTCAAGTTTTCATGTGGTAGTAGTATATAAGTGAATTCAACTATTTTAAATGCTTAATGATAAACGGCTAAAATAATCGATCACTTCAACCTCTTTCAGAAGTAAGCCTTGATAATATTTTCCAGAATGACACAGAAAAGTTTTATTTAAACCATCCAGCCCAAGGAAAACAATGCAATCAAAAGAAGACACCATAAAAATCCACATTATCTGTAATTCTTTAATAAAACATGGTGTCAACAGTTTAGATATAGGCTAGTTTTCCCTAATGACCACTAGTTCTCTGAAGATCGTAAGTACTCCTTGTTGATAAACACCTTCCAGTACTAAACCTGTGTACAAAATCTTCCTCTAACAACCTTTAATCATAGTAAAGTATGGAAAGTAAACCTACCTTAAATAAATAATAAATTTATTTTGTTTTCTAAAAATCCCTATAATTAATCGTAATTGACATGACGTAATCTTCCCCATTTACAGTCATTCATCTTTTATGCGCTTATATTCTACTAATAGACTATAACTTACTTGTCTTATTTTTAGTAAAACGAGGCAAGCCATATAAATATTAATTGAATAATTTAATAAATAACCAAGTATGTGCTTTATTCTATGCCATACCATTGATTTCTTTGGTTAATTTTATTTCTATTAAATAAGATTTAAGTGTATCAGTGAAAATTATCTCTTTTCACTGTATTCTTAACAGACCACATGTGTGAGAGAATTTGAAGAAAAAAAACTACCAATGATTTATTTAAAACGATATGCCTAGCAACATGAATTTAAGTTGAATAAAGTTAATAAAATCATTAAGAATTATACAAATTTTATGTATTATCTGTTTTTGAAGATTTTTCAGTAGTATTGATAGTAAAAGTAATATTGGAAGTAATATTATTATTATTAGCAGCAGTTATGAAAGTATCAGTAATACTAGAAACAATAATACTATTGGTATTATCAGTTAACACTTTGAACATAGACTGTTCTAAAGTTATATATATATATATATATATATAGTTAGACTGATTAGAAGGTGTACTTCAGAGTTTCAGATGTTATACGCTTTTAGATAAACTTCTGGACTCAATTTTCTTGATAGCTGGCGCTCGTCATAAGAAGATTCTTATGGTTTCAAAGAAACTGTCACTTACTGTATAGTTCCTACTTCAGTATTAAAACATAGCGGATTTGTAGAGAATATGCATAAGTTGTAGGTGGCATACTTTAAAGGATTGACCTTAGGTGGGTACCATCGATATCCAGACAGTATTGAATGGACGTTTTGTCATAGTATATGAATCTCTCGGAAGTGTGTCATCACGACTGTCTTAAAACTTGAATGATGAAACTATTCAGTTTAGCTAGGAAGGTTTAAAGACTAAAGCCACTAGATATGGGTTACACAAGATTTTACATTAAAACTGAACATTAACTAGTGCCACTGCAAACTGAATTTGAACCGATGAATATTAAATTTGACTATTACACAAAATGAATAATTTAACCTTGTGGTGGTTTGCTCTGTTAGAAACAATCGATAGGGATCTGATGCTATACATGTTTTTGTTATCAGAAATTTGTCAATGCGGAATATTTTAAATTTGCGGATAGGTGAATTCAGGTGACATTTTTTAAAAGTCAGTGATGTATTTTTGTGAAATGTCACTTTCCTGTAGATACGCCTTGTTGACGAAAATCAACTAACACCCACTCTATGTTTATCGTTTACTAACCAGTCCCTACAGTCACTTCACATGTAAACATTTATACTGCAATTAACGAACTAGTAAATTACTTCCACATAGAAATATCTTTGTCAGGTAAAACGTGTTTACGCGATACATTAGTGATAACCATTAAGCATAATACAGCATTGGGAAACTTCTTCTCAATATTTATGGAGTAGTAATTTACTTTACTTAAATATACACATATCCACAATCGAAGTTAACTATAAAGAGTTAAATCTCTCGGAGGCATAGATGTTCGTCATCTCACTGAAGACGAATAAACAACAGTATGTACCTTCAGAACAATAATATTCAGTTTAGTTGACTGGATTCGTCACAGATTAGTTTTGGTAGGATAGTAGTGAGAGCCGAAAAGCACTGCGCAGCTGCTTCATCGTAGTATAAAACTCTACAATTGTGCACATTACTACTGCATGTGAACGCCTAACAGTCTGCACCAGTGGAGTAAACAGTGTCTAAAGGTAGAATCCTTAATTTCACTAAATTGTACTGAAGCGCGACGATCATCCATTGTTATCTGCGATAACTATCTTACGGAGTTCAGAATGCACCTAAAGCTATAGTAAAAAGTAGTGATTGCTAGAGTTCAGATGTTTCGGGACTAAGACAGTTATCACAGATGATAATGAATGATCGTCACGCTATGTTACAAATTAGTGGAATTAAGAGTTCTATCTTTAGACACTGTCTAGTCTACTGGTGAACATGGTTAGGCGTTCGCATGCAGAAGTAAGGATGTGCACAGCTAAAAAATACTATGCTAGAATGTAGCAGCTATTCAGTGCTTTCCAGTCCCCACAAGTACCCTACCGACGTCAGTCTGTGACGAAATCAATCAACTATGTTCAATGCCAGTCTCTACAAAGCTGCATCAATTCAATGCGTAGATATGTGACGATAGAATTTCTATTGAATTATAAGCATAACGTTATCGAAAACATGGCATAAATGAATTAGATTACAGTTAAATGTGATGGAAGGAATTCTTCTTTTGTTAGCTATACAACACCTAAGCTAATTTCAGTTATTTGTTAAACATCAAAGTTAACAGATATACTACCTTCGAAAATCTCAGAGAATCAATACGAAAATGCCTTTTTGAAAATCTATAAATCAAGAACGGATAAGTTAAGCAGTGGTACTGTAAGGACCTAAATACATAATGGGAAACTTACAGCAACAGTTTAAACTACTTCATACATAACTCTCTGTATAGAATAAGTTAGTTCTGTGATGAGTTTTAAATGTTTCAATGAAATATAGTTTTTGGAATTTAAGCACTCAATAAGTAAAGCAGTCGGTAGCTTACTAATTAAGTTGGATGAAAGTATATCGGTAAAAAAATCAATTTGGAAGTATAGATAACTTGACAACAGTTTATTGGTCTGAAGGCAACGAAGTCGTTATGATTACGCCATATATGTCCATAACTTTTATGCACATGGATTCAGTTTTGGCAACGAAGTTACATACGCATTCTTAACCTTCTATACCGGCACATATGCTTCTTCTGTACCATGGAATGCTCGTTTATTACGATCGGACTAACAGCATTATGATTTACTAACAATAACCTGTTCATGTTTGTATTATGAATTTATCTTTGAGTCATCATTTAATTTGCTTGACTTTGGCAGCAATGTTTGATTTATCTTTACTTAACTGGGCTATAATTTTATTTATTGAGTTGTCAGCGATTTCTTTACAGGAGAATATACGTCCAATTTTTGACTTCCCACCAGTTGCTCAGTACATTTCAAATCAGTGATAAAATGTGGATTACAAATAACCACTAAAAATCTTTGAGCAAAATGTATTAGGTTAATGATTTTTTTACTATTAGGTTAAATTCATCAAAACAACAAATTCTTAAAATTGTATTGTAACAAATGAAATTTATTAATTAACACGTGATATAATACCAGTAGAAACATTGTCACTAATTGGGAATATATGACCAATTTATAGTAAGGCGATAATGTAGGAGAAAGTGTAAAGTGAATGGAAGTGGTCTCATCAGTAATGAATATTTCTCAACTTGAGAAAATAGATTTTCTATGTGGGATTCGAAGTGGTGTACCTTAGTTTCACATCTTGAAATATTACTTAAGAGTTATTCAGATGGCGATTGATCTGTTGAACCGAGACATCTACATAGGTTTATCTAATAATCTAGTTGGTATCATGTTTTGTTAAGCTATTTGTGCTGATTAACTACTATTGATTAATCTAGACCCTAGTTTACAGAATGCTGAGTTACTTGGACTAGTGACCACACTGATATATTTCGATCCAAGAATAAATAAATGCAACGTTAGTCGCTGTATGTTGATCAGCCAATATAAATGAACTTGCATGCAGACAGCTAGAATCAACCTGGACTTAATAAAATTTGAATATAGAAATAAAGGATTCAAATATTTCTAACCAGCAATTCGTTTCGGTGAATTAGAACATTACACTATACAAAAATTCTATCCACCTACAAACCTACAGGTTGATGAATGTATATTTTCTGTCATGAACTATATAGTTTATATATGACAGTTTATCAATGAAATATTATCATATTCTAAGTCCACTATAATGGTTGGAGATACAACAGAGCAATTAAGTATTTTGCTTTCATCGTTTTTTTCAAAAGAATAAAAAGAAATCATTCTATTCATAGTAAACAGTTTGTGATGATTGCATTAGCCAAATGACAGATGAATTTTAAACAATTCACAAATTATTTGGATTATTTGGAAACCAACTATTTTCAAACTCTTCATTGTTTATTACTCAATAATAGTAACAATAATAATAATAATAGTATTGACTTTATTCACTACTATGTGTATTGGTTATATAAATGAATTTGAAAGTAGTATATATGAAAAGTCTCGAAAAACTTTCCTATTCGTTAGTATTCAATTTCGGAAAAACAGTTTTTGAATGGCGCTTATCTTTCATTTATATTCATCAGTTAGTGCTTATGGTCATTCTTACCTACACCGAATTACAAGTTTGTTGCAATCGTTAAAACAGAATAAAAATACACCAATTGAAACAACCTAGTTTGAATTACATTCAGCAAGCGGAATCCACGAGGCACGTTTCGTTCTGTCTGGGACTCGTCAGCTGGATTTGCCTGCATTCAAATGTTGATGTAAACACAAGGACTTGAACTCAGTTCGTTTCGTGCCAAACGCCAATGCGTTCACTACTAGGCTATTGAATCCAGAAAGTTACAATCCAAATTAAACGATACTTGTTAGTCATTGTTTTATCGAGATAATCAGTTCAGGATGTGTATATAACAACAGAAACTGATCAACTTCAGTCCGTAACAAATCACCAGGAAGATCCAAATACACTCTAACAACCTGGATTATGAATTATTTTAATTGAATATTTTCTACAAAGTTGTTAAGAACGTAGAGTGTGTATTGCGGTAAATATTTATAATCAGAAGTGACACCATATTACCTATTAGTTACAAACGAAATAAATCAATTAAGCACATAGAGGTCTTTAATAAATAGAATAAAAGAGTATAATTCTGTATAAAAAGTAGCAGAGATATAGCTAAATAGTCGTTTTGGAATGATCGATTTTACACAGAATACAGTAAGTTCGAACTAATATTTCGTTAGTTGAAGAACCAATGTACAACACATAATAGTAAGTAGCAATCTTAGTAGTGTTATTTAATGCATAGATGAGCATTTATAAATAGAGAGGAGTAAACGGAATCGCAGAACACAAAACATTCATGAAAAACACCCCAAATATAATGAAGTGAATAATGTGACTCTTGTAGAGTTTCAGCTTAACAAAACATCACCTAAGTGGAGTGTAATAATAATTCCAGATGTTAAAATATTATCATGAACTGAACTTCAGTAAGTGTATTTTGTAATAGCAATATTCATATACTAATTGAGTAAGACATAAACACATATTTAGTATTAAGGTAGTTTCAGGAAATAGGAAATTACAGATTTATCGTAAAAGTAGTAGTAGTGGATTCATTTCACTGGAAATTTACAGGAAAGAATACAAGAGCCTTGGAAAAAAGAAGTTTTTGCTTTATGATATGGATTGTGAGTCCTGTAGTAATTCCCTTACATTTCTCTATAGAACAGAGGAGAACGTGAAGGAAATATAAACCGTAATAATTATATTAACTTCCGGAATTTGCGAATTATGGTTAACATTTTGTGAAAGCATGTAAATTCATATGGTTATTATACATAATTGGTCGACTGAAGTAAGAAATGCAGATTTATAAAAACACTGGTGTCTCAAAAATTTAAGCAGTCCAACAATTGAAGAGCCAGCAATAGCCTATAAATTACAAAGTAACAATATTCATTAAATTTCATACAGGGAACTTGTTACTCAGAATGTAATTGTGAAAGCCAGTCTTATAAATTATTATACTTTTACAAGTTAAAATGACCACTTTATAATACTACATTTTTACAAGTCTCTTTTCCTTACTGTTGGAGTTTCCTTTCTATTTTGAAGCAATCAAAGTGTATGCACGATTTATTCATAAAAGTAGCCGAAAATACAAAATTATGTGATTAGGTAATTCAAAGTATTAGTAGTGATTAATATAAAATTTATCTAATCTTTCTAATGCTCCATTGATCAAGTTGGAATGTGGTTACTCGTAATGCAGTTAGTGATAGGAATATGAATATAAAAAGCTACTATTTTTTGTCGTATATGTTGGAATCTGTTATAACGTCAAAAGCTGTCATGACAAATGCGTATGACCAATTAACCAATAAAACTTTGTGCGCATGAAGTAACATTGACGGACGCCAATGAGAGTGCCTGGTCGGTCCCTGTATGCCTGTCCAATGCTCACTCAATCTCAAGCTGGAATAGAAAGAACACAAGATTAATGAACAACCAGAAAGAATCAACTTATATTTCAAACTTTCTTTTATATATGCATAAAACATGACTACCTAGATAACTAATTAAAAAATTGACATCAATGCGGAATAAGAGTAACAGTGACTATGAATTGGAGTGACGTATACATAATTGATTAACCATTGTTTATAGGTGAAATATGATAGTTTAGGTTAATGCGTTTAGCAGGAGGAAAGGGCATTGTAGGGATATGATAATAACAGGGATAAAATGTTCACTTTGAATGCAACAAAAGTAAATGAAGTAATCTACCGAAAAATAGTTCTAGAATATAATCAATCTTCTTCAGTTGCCTGACATCAGATTCCAAAAACAAGTGATATCTGTATACAAATCACACAATAAAATGAATATAATAAATGTTTAATGGTGTTTATCAAGAAGCTATCAACTTAGTTTTCATATTGTTTGTAGCTACTTATAAACTTTACGTTATACAATAGAATTTGTTTAGGAATAAAGATTAAATAAACAATACATTTCATACTATTTATCAGTGATAAGTGACCATAAACATAGTAACCTTAAAGGAGGCACGTTGAAAACTAAGTGATAATATCCCTGTGTCAATGAGAGACGCTTATTTGTATTCAAAGGAGATTATCAGTTCCCTTAATATAATATGCCTTTGCTTACTAATATTTAGGCTAGATCTAGATTTCGTCATTTGTTGCCTCCAATCACATTGTATCAAAATGGCATACGACGTTGACTGATGACTAGATTTCAGTCTCATTTTAGCTAAGTAATATATAAAAGCGTAAATTATTGCACCCCGACACGATCATTTAGTGGCTTATTATTTGCAAAGATACATAAAGATCTAGATTTCAGTCACGGAATAAAGTTCAGAGTTTGCATATTTTTATAAATCATAATCTAATGTAGAAATTACCAACCAGTACTCTCCTTTAGGGTGGCGTTTTTTAATGAATTAATCATGTGACGAATGAAACAAAACTTTACATGTTAATAAATGGGAAGTTCCTATTTTAATAATGTGATGAAAAGATGGAGTTGACCTGACAATGTGGTATATTTCCACTGTGCGTTTTGAACAGTCTGGTCATATCTATTCACGTCAAGTCAAATAAAAGGTCGAATGTCTACAATGTGATAAATGAAGAATAAAAGGTGAAAATGCTGAAATATTTGGCATATTATCAAAAATAGCCACAGTAATAATAATCATAATGATAACATTTACAAGGGGCAGATTTAATACTATAACAAACTGTTTTTGTACAGATAAAGGGGGACTTAAATTTTCTAGTAGTTAAGGATTCTATAAATTTAAAAACACGTTAGTGATAACTCCTATACAGAGCCTTAAAAATCGTTATATGATCTAACTTATGCCTCGTATCAGTAACATCTTTCGAGACCAACAAGCATGGTTTTCTATTCTCTGCCTCTATTGGGTTGCTTTATGTTATTTATTTCTGAAGCCACTTATGCACTGATAACAATTTCATTTATTAAAACAAGTATCACTGAAAACTACGAATAAACTATTAAGTAAAAGTGGATATCCATCAAAGTACATAGAAAAACACGTATATAAATAAATCAAAAGTAAAGCCATCAACTACGTCAAAGAAACCTATATTCTCGAAGTATCAATTTAAAGGAGATATAATAAGCGAAACTGTTTTACAACGGTTACATAATCCACTTAGTAGAACATTTACTGCTGCCAGGTTAGTAAGCTTGTTCTACACTGAAGCGTTGGTATGATGTGATAGAATATGTAGAGATTGCCAGAGTCCGCCACCTCGATGTGCATTTACCAGTTTAACTGTTCATATAGAGCCAGTTATGTTTCTGGTGGGGGTACGACGAAGTTAATCCATAATCGTATTTCGAAATAACATCCTACATGGCTTAACAAAAGACAAATAACAACAATAAGAAGCTCCATCCTAGCACATTTAGTAGACACGCCGTCGAGTTGACATTAATTCAGCATTTGAAATGATACATTCAATTCCACTGAACTTATCCTTACCTCCAGATATTGCCTTCTACACTTAGGCCATTGTCTTTGCCATGACCATCAGACAAATTTCAAACTTCAAACTTTACTCTTAAGCTCTATTTTTGTTCTGTTTCCATCCCAGCTTATTGTTAGCAACCATATTTTTGAATTCTACATATGTTCCCGAATATATTTCTCGCGTTTGTGCCTAGGTCATTAAATCTAGTAGCTGACTGATTTCTAAAATAGATCTAACAGTTTGCATCGTAATAGTTTATAAGCTTTAAGGAAAAAAAGCCAATCCTTGTTGTTTAGTTCTTCGTGTAATCTGACCATTCCACGTCAATGTTTGATAATTGTTTTATAATTATTTTGTTAATTTTGCTAGCCTCTCACTAATGGGTATTTATTTCTTATTAAGGTTTCAAACTATACATACTAGTCATTGGGAAATTATTGACAGTTAATTTGACATCACGAATTCGTCTGAATTAGACAACCATCGCCCACTATAAAGCACTGAGCAGCTGTCTTGTCGTGGTATGGGACCCTTCAGCAGCACGCATCCTTGACCCCACCAGGGATTAAGCCGACGACCCCCTGCCTCCGCGTCGTACACTTAACCATTAAACGACTGAGTCGGCTCCTAACAGTTGATATTTATAATTTAGTCAATTTGCGATATGCTATGTCATCTGTGAGCAACAGCCTCACACCCTACATGGTTTAACTTAACTAGTGACATCTCAATAGAACTCTAAGAATTAGTTGAAAAGCTAGTGATTAAAGGGCTGGTCTTTAGCTTTGATAAAGAGTTGATTGCAAAGAAATTTATTCTCTCTATTTGTGTTTCTGAATATCATTGAAGTAGTTGATAAACAAGAAATATAGAAAATCATTTAACAGAAGGTAATATATTTATTGAATACTTTTTTAGGTGATACCAATGAATATGAGGCAAGGCCAAAGCATATAATATTTTGTTTGAAGTATAGTATAAAGACAATCTAAATAGATACCTATAATAACCATGATTCTTTAGCTGATTTACAGTAAATTAGAGGATAATTTTTAAACACTAAGAGTATTTCTCAACAGAAGTAATGAAGCTTATTACAGTTTAATACCTTCTGTAATTTTGCTAGTTGTTCATGGCATATTGTCGACTTTCTAATTTTAATATTGTGAAACATATTTATCTGATTCCAACTTAATTATACTAAATAGTCCATTTCCAAATCTTTCATATTACTGAAAACGTATCGTCTCTATCAGTCTTATTAATCTTTCTGGTTTACCAACGGGAATGAGTTATAAAAAGCCTATTACTATCCTCATATCAATATGAAGAAGTCATGCCTAAAAATTGCAACTCTAAATTTGTATTTACCACATGCCGTGTAAACTGAAACAAAAAATTGAACTATCTGAGTGTTTGTATAATCTACGTAAAATAAAATAAATGCTTGATAATTCGTGCTATAGCTAGACGACCATCCATTATCATAGGTGATAATTGTCTCACTCACTCACTCACTCACTCACTCACTCACTCACTCACTCACTCACTCACTCACTCACTCACTCACTCACTCACTCACTCACTCACTCACTCACTCACTCACTCACTCACTCACTCACGATGATCGTCACGATATATTATAAAAGTGGTGGAAGTAGGAATTTAACTATTGGATACCTGCTCAGTGGTGCAGAAGGTTAGGTGTCCCCCCTCCTAAAGTCAATGGGGCGGGATTTAGGGTGAGTATTGCTGCAAAGTCCTATACTAGGACGAGACAGATGTCCAATGTCTTATGGTTTCGTCTGATACCCTACCAACATATGATCTGTGACGAATCCAATCAACTAAGCTTAATTCCCATCACAAAAATATCTTACTTCAATTACATGGTTGATAAGTTTAGCATCACCATATTTATTGTATGGTAACAAAAAACATTTTAACAAATAATTTGAAACATCTTGAGGTTTAAATGAAAGCATTTTTATCCCATATTTAATATGAACAAAGACTAAAGCTATTCATTTGTAAATTTCACGTCAAAAACTCAAATCATTTTTCATAATTCTGGCTCATTTGTTCGTGTTCAGTAGTTTACCCTTACTTTCTTATCATATATTCCGGAAACACTGCGTTACACTCCTAATTCATATTGATAACGAGTCTATAGTTCTTACGACTTATCGTAAATAGGGCGAACTTCTTACCTGCTAAATATCTATTATGTTATGTTTCAACTTACAAGCAGAAAGTTGTCTAAACCATGTATATATTTCACTGTTTTTGAATTATGATGTATATAATTCAGAACCTAAGCAGGTTTATTTCAGTAGCTTGATTAGAAATGAAGATTACTAATAATAATCAGATGATGAGAAGTTGCGAGATACACTAGTATCTTGAATTTATATCTCTGAAGAGTAGTGAATATATACTACTACTATATATATACTACTAATATATACTACTACATATGTAATAGTCAGAAGATGTATAACTCCAGAGTCTATAGTTAGGTTAGGAAGAAAGTATTCAAAACAAAACGGCGTAAAATAGTGTAAACTTAAGTATGGGTTACAGTCAATCAGATATTTTACCAACTCATAAGCCTATTGTTTGAATTCAGATAAACTTTAGCTGATTATTACCTTTAAACGTATGTGCTAATGATGTTGCTTAGAATGAAAAAAAAAACATTTTATGTACACAATTCCACACCTACCTTCAAAATGTAACTTAGTTTATATTAGAATAAGTATTGTAAATCCTAGAAATCTTGATCGTTATCCAAATAATCCACTACATATTTATTCCGGCATCTATTCCCTTCGCTATTTTTTTTTGCTTATCAACACGCTTATCGTCGCCATGTATAGACACCTATGTGTTTACATCCCTAAACTGAGAAACAATAAGACTGGAAAGGATTAGTTCTGAAAGCAAAAATGTCAGATGACCTCACCATCGCATACTTACAAATTTCATGTAGTCGTAGTATCATTCAAAATAGTAGAAATAATATTTAAATTAGTAACGGTAGTAATTTTTTTATTTTTAAGAGAAGTAAAATTAGTCGTAATTTAAATAGTGGCAGTTATAATAGTGGTGATGG
Source organism: Schistosoma mekongi (assembly GCA_034768735.1). NCBI lineage: Eukaryota > Metazoa > Platyhelminthes > Trematoda > Strigeidida > Schistosomatidae > Schistosoma > Schistosoma mekongi. Next base: position 29,370,070 of record CM068307.1, on the reverse strand, counting down.
TTTTAGAAGTAACATTAGTAGTGATGGTAGTAGTAGTAGTGATAGTGATATCATCAGTAGTGGGTGTAGTAGTATTAGTAATGAAAGTAGAAGTGGTTGTAGTGATGGTTGTAACAATTTTAGTAATGATATTAGTTGTGGTAGTCTTTGTAGATGTAATGGTAGCAGATGTAGTGGCAATATTAGCATTAGTTATAGTAATATTTTACCACCTCTAACTTGTTCAATGAATTTGAGCATAAATGTAAGTATTATAGAATTTGGATTGTGACTGGCAAGTGGAATCCAGGACTGACCAGCTTCAGTCTGTAACAAATCAACTGGAATATACAAGCCCTTCCTAATTAAATGTAAGTGTTTGAAATTTCCACTTCTTAAAATTAATTGATATTAAAATACTAAAATTTATAGCGAAGATTAATATCGATACCAGCTTTTGAGAATGGACGTGTCAACAAAGTCTGATGAATGGCTTTCCTTAAAATCGATAACTGCAAAATCCGAACCCTCCACATCAATCTTTTCCAAAGTATTGCCTTCTCAGAGCAGAATGACTCATTTATGACATTTTTATTATTGTTCTAGACATCAGTTTCATATCATCAGCAGCGTGTGATTCAAATATATATTCGACTTTAACATTAAATTTCCTCTATTATTGTACTATGCAATATGATTAATTCTAATCATCTTTCTCAAACTAAGTTGCTTCAATACTGTTTTCTACATTGGTAACAAAAATACAGTTTGGTTGTTATATACTAATATAGAAGACACGAATGATTAGAAATATCAAGATAGTGGAAAAACAACTTGACATTTACCCATGTTGCTCAGTAATATGCCACTATATCATTCGTCTTCATCAACATATATATGTACTATTAAATTGTTTATATATCCTGCAAAATATATGTGTATGTAATTATTTTCATTACATATGCGCATAACCATTAATTGTTCACTCATCAATGTTCCGTTCTTCGCTTGATTAAAATTTGGCACTAAAACTAGAACAGCATATTGCATTAAATATATATATATATATATATATATATATATATATATATATATATAGACATCGGTTAAACTATGATTGGTTATGTAAACTTTGCTTTATCACTTTCTACTTGTATATCATTTATTTGTGCACTATATTTGAGTGATACTGATGAAATAATTATTTGCTTTTACATACGCTTTACTATTAATAATACAATTAGGTCAGATGATAAACGTGATACAAAGTGAAAGTTTTATGGTATGCATAGTTGTAAATGTCACCCCAATTACCAGTGTAAACATGTGATGATTTATTGAGGGTGTTTATGCATATGTATGTAAAACAGGTATATTTTTAAAAGCTAAAGAAGGGATGGAGATCAAAAGAGTAGGTATTTGTAGTTGACCGATAATATGAACCGTGTATAATTAATTGAATTAGAGAATAATGAAACAGATTTTAGACAGTGTGTTACATGTACATGGATATTGTAAGTTGATTTTTGTGAAGTTAGAAGAAAAATTTGATTTACTCTCTTCATGAAGGTTATGTGAATATACATGTGTTACATAACTGATGACAATTGGATCAAAGCCAATAAATATTTATAAAAGATATCGCAAGAGGAGCTCTAAAGAAATAATTTCTGTGAACTATTGAAAGAAACTAACCTTCTGAGTTTTCTGTTGTCTTACATGTTGTGTTCAAAGCAAACTCTTTCCTCGTATTTTATACCAACAAATTTGTGTTTTTAAGCGTTACATCGGTTACACAATCATGTGCCTTTTCATATGCTCATCTTGCTTCACTACTAAAACGGTGGGGAGGGGGAAAGGTTATAATCAATCAGTATCTCACAATTTTGACATCTCATTTTGTCTGAGTCATGTTTTTCACTTGATTCACTTTTCAAAATCATCCACATTCTTGTCAAAAAGGCTCAGTAGAAATGCGAGTAAAAAGCATATGTTCTTCAGAAGTTTCAACAATCTAGCGGTTCAAGACTAAACTTTCTGCATTAAATTTAATATTCAGTCTTTCATTAGGGCATGATCAAACATCCTTTTATACTGAATAATTAGTTTGTATTATCCTCTTCCAAATATTTCGTGCCTTTTGAACAATTGTTACTACGACATTTATATGTTTTCTTTGCTTCACCACCCCTTTTATGTTCATCAGGTTGACAACTGTCATGCATATACTCCCCATTCATGAATCTTATTATTTATCACTCAACTTTGAACTGTTACACACTCCCTTTCTAATACAGTAATAGGGTTATAGTGTACTGTATTACTTAAAATAAAATTCCTTTTGAATTATGCAACTTGGATTGATTCTACTTGGGACACCACTACAAGGCAGGAACTGAGCTGTTTCTTCATCCTACCATGTGCTATGTCAGCTCTGTACCCTTACACTGCACCGGGGCTCCTAATGAATCGCTTATTAGGATGCCGTATGCTCCCTAGGTTTTAATGGTCTTCTTAGCAAAGTCAATTCATGATGTAAGATTAATGTTCTGCAATCTCCATATCATTCAAATAGGTTTTTTTCATGGACAATACAAAATGTGACAAGTTTCTAATTATCACTCACCCGTCCCCCTCCTCAGTTTTACAAATTCTTACTTAACTGTTATCCTTTTTATTCATAATTCAGTCATTGAATAGCATAACTTGACCCAAATGTAATCTTACCACCCCCCCACGACCCCTCATGTCACCCATACATATCTACATATTTATTTGGTAATCTTGTTATTCCAATTGTCGTATAAACTTATACAAGTTAAGCAGACTACATGATGGTGATTATTATTTCAATAATAACAATCGGCACATACTTACTTACTTACTTACTGCCCGTTACTCCTCGCTGAGGAGCATAGGCCGCTCACCAGTGTTCTCCATTTAACTCTGTCCTGAGCAATCCTTTCCAGTTGTTTCCAGTTGCTGCTCATCCTTTTAATGTCTGCTTCCAATTCTCGACGCAGCGTGTTCTTTGGCCTTCCTCTTTTCCGTTTCCCAGCAGGATTCCATGTCAATGCTTGTCTTGTGATGCAGTCTGATGGTTTGCGTAGTGTATGTCCTATCCATTTCCACCGTCTTTTCCTAATTTCCTCTTCGGCTGGAAGTTGGTTTGTCCTCTCCCATAGTAAGTTGTTGCTGATGGTTTCCGGCCAACGGACATTCAGTATCTTTCGTAGGCAGTTGTTTATAAATACCTGTATCCGTCTGAGGATGTTTGCAGTAATTCTCCAGGTTTCAGCTCCATACAGCAGGACTGTCTTCACGTTCGAATTGAAGAGTCTGACTTTGAGGTTAGTTGATATTTGTTTTGAGTTCCAGATGTTTTTCAACTGCAGGAATGCTGCCCTTGCCTTGCCAACCCTTGTCTTTACATCTGCATCAGACCCTCCTTTTTCGTCGATGATGCTCCCCAGATATGTGAAGGTATCCACCTCTTCCAGAGTTTCCCCATCAAGTTGAATTGGGTTGGTGCTCCCTGTGTTGTATTTGAGAATCTTGCTCTTACCCTTATGTATGTTCAACCCTACTGCTGCTGAAGTTGTTGCTACACTGATTGTCTTCGCTTGCATTTGTTGGTGTGTATGTGCTAAAAGAGCTAGATCATCTGCGAAGTCCAAATCATCGAGTTGCATCCTACTTGTCCATTGAATCCCGTACATTCCCTCAGATGTGGAGGTCTTCATGATCCAGTCGACCACTAGGAGGAAGAGAAAAGGTGACAGCAAGCAACCTTGTCTGACTCCGGTCCTCACTGAAAATGCAGTTGTCAGTTGTCCTCCATGCACAATTTTGCACTGTGTTCCGTCGTAAGAGTTCCGGATGATGTTGACGAGTTTCTCTGGTACACCGTAGTGTCGAAGAAGTTTCCATAGTGTTCTCCTATCTACACTATCAAACGCCTTCTCATAATCAATGAAGTTGATGTACAGGGGCGAGTTCCATTCAATTGATTGTTCAACGATGATCCGTAGTGTTGCGATTTGGTCAGTGCACGACCGATCCTTCCGAAAACCAGCTTGTTGATCTCGAAGTTGAGTCTCCACTGAATCTTTCATTCTGTTCAACAATACTCTGTTAAAGATTTTCCCTGGTATCGACAGTAGCGTGATCCCTCTGTAGTTGTCACATTTGCTCAAATCTCCTTTCTTTGGTATCTTGATAAGATAACCTTCTTTCCAGTCTGCCGGCACTTGTTCTTCTTCCCAGATCTTTTTGAATAAAACGTGGAATATCTTTGCTGTTAGGTCGATATCTGACTTGAGTGCTTCAGCTGGTATATTATCAGGTCCTGCTGCTTTCCCACTTTTGATTTGCCTGATGGCCATCTTGATTTCTTCCATCGTTGGTGGAGTGACATCTATCGGGAGATCTGTAAATGCTGCTTCAATGTCCGGTGGGTTCGGTGGAGCTGGCCTATTTAGAAGTTCCTCAAAGTGTTCTACCCACCTATTCTTTTGTTCTTCAATCTCAGTGAGTGTCTTGCCTTCTTTGTTCTTGATCGGTCGCTCTGGTTTACCATGTTTATCTGCCAGTTTCTTCGTTGTGTCGTATAGCTGTTTCATATTTCCTTCTCTTGCAGCCTTCTCCGCTGTCGTTGCAAGGCTTTCGATGTATTTCCGTTTGTCAGCTCTAATGCTCTTCTTTACTTGCTTATTTGCTTCTGAGTATTCAGCTTGAGCCTTGATTTTTTCTGCTCTTGTTCGGCTGTTGTTGATTTCTATCTTCTTGTTCCTCCTTTGTTGAATTTTGCTCAATGTCTCAGTGGAGATCCATTCCTTATAATGGTGCTTCTTGCGGCCTAGAACCTCCTGACACGTTGACGTTAGTGCTTCTTTGATTTCTTTCCAGTTGTCCTCCATAGTGGTTTCTTCTTTCGGCAGATCTTGTAAGGCTTGGAACCTGTTGTTGAGAGATATTTTGAATTCATTGAGTTTGTCAGTGTCTCGGAGAAAGCCTGTATTGAACCGTTGTACTGCTGACACTCCAGTTGTCCACTGCTTCTTTAGCTTCAGTTTCATTTTAGAAACCACCAAGTGGTGGTCTGAAGCTATGTCAGCTCCTCTCCTGGTTCTTACATCTTCCATTGATCTTCTAAATTTTTTATTGATACATATATGATCGATTTGATTCTCAGTAGTATGATCCGGTGAGACCCATGTAGCCTTGTGTATGCGTTTGTGGGCGAATATTGTACCACCTATAACCAATTTGTTGAAGGCACATAGGTTTGCAAGTCTTTCACCATTGTCGTTTCTGTCTCCCAGTCCTTGCCGTCCCATGATTTCTTCATATCCAGTGTTGTCCATTCCGACTTTGGCGTTGAGGTCTCCCATCAGTATTGTCAGATCCTTTCCTCGACACTTTGCTATAATTGATTGCAGTCTATCGTAAAACTGATCTTTGTCTTCGTCGTTGCCGTCGTTGGTTGGTGCATAGCATTGGATAATATTCATTGTAATCCCTTTCTTCATTGTTTTGAAAGATGCTTTGATGATCCTGGGTCCATTTGGTTCCCATCCCACCAGTGCATTACGTGCCTCCTTGGACAGCATCAGAGCAACTCCTTGAGTGTGGGGAGCATTTTCCTCTTCGTGGCCGGAGTATAGTAGCGTCTCTCCCGAAGCTAATGTTTTCTGTCCAGCTTGAGTCCAATGAGTTTCGCTGATTCCGAGTATTGTCAAGTTGTATCTCTTCATTTCTGCAGCTATTTGATTTGTCTTCCCGCTCTCCCACATTGTTCGAACATTCCATGTACCTATAAAAATATTTGCTCTGGTTGTTAGAAGGGGGGGCATCGGCCTCATGACTTCCGAAGAATTTCGGCTTTCATCATGAGGCGTCATATATCCTTCCACTCCCAGGGCAGAGTTTAAATGGTTTAAATGGTTTATCTTGTTTAATCTGGTTTGCGTTTTTTTAGCAAGTTTGGGTTTTTACGGGATGGGGGTGCTAGCCCCATGCCCAACCCTCCTCCTTTACCCGGGCTTGGGACCGGCAGTAACCCTAGGAGGGCTACAGGCACATACCATAGTCATAAATTCATGAGACCAGTAATTTCGAACCCTTAATTATAGAGACTGATGAGAATTCATCCTTTAGGAAAACTCTTTGTTCTTATGTAAAACGATTAAGACGTTGTACAAAAAGCAAGATCATTAATTGGGTTATATATGATTACATATTTCCACAGGTTTCTGGAAAACATAAATATCGTAAATAAATATCGTAACCGCTTTATTATAATGAGTAGTTTCTCTGATATTTCTTACAGTCCTCTAAATAACACTAATTGTTGATGTATTATCATTCTTTTACTGGCTCAAAAGGCTTATTTCGAGGAATTATTAATGGGTGTTAACACAGTAGTGCAAAATTAATTCACCCAACTGGTTCAGCCATCGGCTGACTCATAGGTGACAAAAGATGAAGAGTGCTGTATTAGAATGTAACTATCGAACAGCAATCATGAAATCAACTTTAAAAAAATATTTGATTTCACGTTAAACTCGAATACTAATCGATAATGCATTAAACTCTATTACAATCATTACATTACCGTAAAATTAAATTAATTTTCAAAATATCAAAAGTCATCGGGTAGAAACAAAATATAAGCTCCGATTCTATGTATTTTAAAATCAATATATCATTTTCACTGCATTTATTTTATCATAAGTCTATTTATTGAAAAGTGTATATAGTCTGTTATAATGAAAACTATTCGGTGATTTGATTACAACAAGATTGAATATTCATTTCTTAAAAAAAACACCATACTTTTTTTGTTTTAATATGCCATTTTTAAATTTTCACTAACTTTTGAACATATAATCACCTATTAACTGTTCATATGCAATGACTGAAATATGAATTAATTTTGCTACTACTCTCAAAAGCCTATATGTACATATTTGAATGACAGTTTCTAATTCATGTAAAGTTATTGTTACTAGACAAATTATGTACGGTTTTTATGTTTTACATTATTTTCAAGATTTGAACAGTGTAATTAAAATGAATAAACGAAGAATATAGTGAACTAGTTGCTAATTATAAAACAAAAATAAGTTAATTCCTTGGAACTTAAAAGTGCTATCAGAACATATTGTTGGTAATATAAAACCATAAACAATTAAAACATCGAATTTACTTTCGCATAACTATTATGAAGGAAGACTAGCAAGTAATCTGATACTATTACAGTATATGCTAAATTTAGTAACTAATATATGCACTAATTACTCCTGATGTACATTTATATGCAAAACGATTGCGAAGCATTAACTACTGCCTCATTTATTTGATCCTTAGAGACCATAGAATTTTAATAGTCTTATTGTTATACAGTCATCGGTTTAATTCACTCAACATTCAATTTACAAGAATTTTGATATCAATTGGTTAAAGGTACTGAACAGAAAATTCTGATATCGTGAAATCTGATGTTTTATGTGTGGATAGAACTAAGTTTCACGTCTAGAATATATCATTTAAGAATTGTAATAATTCACTGATGTAATTTAAAATTATCTGTTTATTCTATTGACTTACGTTTTTTATATATTTGTTCAATTCAAATTGACTACTATATAAATTTGTAAGTAGGAAAGGTAAATGAATAAAATTTTCACTCCTTTTAGGAATATGCATGGGCTGAATTATTTGACTGAAAAACTAATATGCAGTAGAAATGTTCCAAAATTGCACAGTCAAACACTGATTCTTGTTTTAGTTTTGATGAAATTACATCTTGTTGAAAAATACTTAATAAAAAAGATCTGAAAAAATTCAGACTTGTATATCAACAATGGAATTATAAAACACTTAAATACACCAATAATTTCTATATTTATGAATTAATTACATTTAAACTAATGTTTGATGGCAGAAAAGTGTTTTCTTCTGTGATCTTCTTGAGTTTTATTAACTGAATATTTTCTCATACATCAAACACTACAGAATTATCAATTCGAGAGCTAGTTCAGAAATTGATGGATTGATGTCAATAAAGAAACCCCCCACAACATAAAACAGGTGACGTTTAATATGATTGTCCGACGGTATGTCTCGTAGTTCAGTAAATAAAATGTTTGAGTGTCAGTACCAAAATCTTATAGAACTAATGTGAACGTAATTAGATAGTGAAGGCCGTTTCAGTGAATTCCATTCAATAAACTTTTGAGACACTATTCTATATATCACCTAAAGTCACCTAATAACGTTTTGTTTAGATAGAATCTCGAAATATATATACAACTGTAGTCTTTGTATTCATTCATATTATTAAAATTACAGAACCTTACTAAAGTACATTTTACAACATCTCTTTCGCAAAGGATTGACATTTATGACAAATTATATATACGTAAAACTAATGTTAATAAGATATCTGCTGAACTACTAGAATGCATAATAAACCCTTAGATTTTGACAAAACAGATTAATTTTATATGTTAATCAGAAAATGACATATTTTAAACTGCATTTTTAAATCATCAAAACTTTGAGGTTGATAGTACATAGTCGTCTCTGGACTAACTTTTATTATTTTTAGTTGATTTTATTTGAAATTCATACTAAACTTAGTTAGCTACTTAAAACTACCTGATTTAAAGTATATCCAGTTTTCGCAATACACTTGTAAAATGCCGCCAGACTTTGTTTCAACTAAGGAGCATATTATTCTGCTGACAACTAACATAAACCTATTTCCTGTCATTTAAAAATAAATAAGTAGATGCCGTATTGTTGAAGCTATAGCTTCAACAATTATTAAGTGTAAGCTATACTACTAACTGAGAACAAGTAGTACAACAATTAAATGGAAAAATAAGAATTTAATAAATGTTTAATGTTTTTTCGGAATTACTTAGTGCCACCTAAATATATTGTATTTGTGAATGCAAAGATCGAGACATATGTGCTCAGTCCTATCCATTACCATTGGTGAGTACTTGCCTCACATCGGACATGGGTAAATCTTACCGGTGATATTTCATTAGAACTCCGGTGTATCCTGGATATCAATAGTTGACTAATTTCGAACCGATTCGTGATATCAAATTAACTTTTAACGGTCTCCCCAACACCCAATTGCAAAAAATTTAAGGAATACTGTCAAGCATAGTTTACATTCTAATCTTTTACGTTGATAAAAAATGGAAAAAATTGTTTTAATATTAAACGACATTCCAAATGTAGTTTTCTATTGTGATAAGTGACTAAATTCAGGATGCGATTTTCATCTTACCTGGGCTTCGTTAACTAAATATATTTAAATTTTAAACACTAACGTAATCTACTCAGTTTCTTTAGTCATTAACTTATTCAACTATGAATAATTTTAAGCTGGTTGTAAAGGTGTTGATTGTCCTGTTGGCGAGTTACAGTTAAGACGAAATACACTTCTTGATTCCAGTAGTGATTATGATATCTTTTAAAAGAGTTTGAAAACGACTATATCTAGACCATTATCCAGATACACATATATGCCGGTAGCGACTGATCGGATCCCGTTCTACAATTCATGATATTACAGCTTATACACATTAGTAACTAGACTAGAAGCTGAGGCATAATTTAATTGTTTGAAAAAGTGTAATATTTCGAAAACATATCAATTAAACCTGTTTTGTTATCTTAAGTGTTGATAAAAAAATACACAGTTGTATATTGTAAATTCATAACATTTCGACTAATTACATGCAATATCAACTTTCATCAGTTTTTCTCATACTATTGACATGTTTTAAACAAAATCTAAGCGAATTATGATTTTTTATCTTGACGTATTCAGTAGTACAATTTATCATATAATATGTATTCAACTTAAACTACTCAGAGATTCATTTTAAGTAGCATTTAAATATTTGAATCACAGAAACAATCCTCTTTGCATTATTTATCCATTCACAGATATTTATCCATTACTTCATAATAAAGTTTATTTAATCTTTAAAAGAGATGTAAAATAACTTTCTTGCTTTCTTTCCTGTAAACAGCAAGTTATTCTATTAATTACTTGTTTACTGTTATTCTATCTAATGAATTCTTTTTTAATTGAAGCTTATGTCTACATTATTTTCTTTTTGTAGAAAGTTTACTTTGATGAGAAAAAAATGATAATTACTAGTTTACTATAACCACCGGAAGTAAACAGATATATGCATGTAAATGGTTGTTTGCAACTGTCTGTAACCCATTAAATTGTTTATAGGAATACAATATAATAATAAAAATGTATACAGGTCATATACAATGATTATTTCATGAGATTAATATAAATAAAAATTTATTTATTGGTTGGATAAATGGGAACAATAAACCAACTTATAATAACTGATTGAAATATACTTTTACTACCTTTCTAGTTCATAATGAAAGTTATAATTATTTTGAAGACATACTTTCATCAATGATCAGATTTGAAGTAAAATAAGCATAGTATCTTGGATGGAAACTGTTACATTGTTAGTTCTTTTTTAAAACATATAGTTAATAAACAAATAATCAAAGTAAAATTTAACATATTTCTATAACACTATAATTATAATAATCATTTACTTACTAGTGATTAACATTAAGGGATAATTCTAGAAGTTCTAATGATGAGTTACAGTCACTTCACTTCAACCATGTTAAGTGATGGAAATGAATGATTGCCTCTCATATATTGTCATCAGGTTCAATTTAGAAATGTAGACATCTGCTGGATGTCGACTGCATAGTATTAAAGATAAATGCTGGATGCTAAGATTTGAGGTTCTGAATTCTGTGATATTTTTAGGATAGTACTTTACAAATCTAGGAATTGTCTTGTGCTTGTTAGATTTGAGTGAAACTTCAAATTTAAAAAACTCAATTAAGTACACGTGATTTATTCATTGGATACACGATATTCCTCCAAAAATGCACTATACAAAGATTGAAAAAGACTTATGTGTACATATACTACGGTAGATTATTTCAAATTTATTCACATTTACTTTCGGTTCCGAGTTTTCGCTGTTAAACATTTTAGTAGCCTATTAATGATGTTTGTGGAGATTAGCTTATTGGGAATTCAATTACATTGTGGATGTAGACTGGGTTTTTGCATTTGTTTTTTTTAATTTTAAACATCAAATGAGATGATATTTTTGTACTAACTGTATTTTACTGAACAATGACTTTACTGTCAACATTTGCCATGAGTTATGCTAGAAAATACTTTTTTACCTAGCCATTTGAAATGATAAAGGTTAGGTTGCAAGATGCTTCATGGCAGTTTAAAGCTTCTTAACATTGCAACTCGATCAGAAATCACAGTTTAGTGACGTTGTTGCTGATGAAGCATTGTGCTTCGTATGAGACTAATAAGTGTCAAATTAATTTTTCAGTAAGGGCAAAAAGGTCAAAGTGAATTACTATTCTGTCGTAAATTATGTGTGACGAAAGAGCACTGAACTTAAAAGTATGATATAAACTCATCTCATAGTCTCTCGCCAGTTGTTTGCAATCTAGAATCATTAATTATAACTACTTATATTCATATCACATATCACATATCATGTAAATAACGAATTAGAGTTATGCAAGTAATTATAGAGAAACAATGATATTGTTTAAAATCTTTGAGTCGTTTAATGTTAGCAATGAAATTAATGTTAAAAGTTATCTAACAACAGTTGTATAGCCGGCTAAACAATTACCAAATTAGTTATGCTCAAAAAAGGCAGGAGAACATACAAAGAAAATTATTAGCTGAAATCACAGAATTAGATGTTACTCGGTTAAATGTTTATCTGCGACTTCGGCGGGCATGAATAAAGTTGATCTTTTCCGTAGTTTGATTAGTGCCGAGAAATATTAATGTCGATCAGTCGTCCTGCTGTAAAAAAATGAATTAGCCTTTTAGTTCCCATCTCTGTGGTTTATATTCAGTGATGCATACAAATCATTCATTTCCATTTTTCCAGTGAAAATTCTTTTCACGTATATAAAAACTTGTATATTAAAGAGAGATTGGGGGTTGGGTAACATGATATTGAATTTTGTTTATCATTGTTAGTCTGTGAGCAGTTTGATTGATAAAAGCAGACTATATTATCAGATGATTATGTTATTATCTATGCAGAAAAGAGCGTAAAAGTAATCCTGATAACTATTTCATCATCTTTGGAGTTATAGTGTACAAAGATTGATCATTTCACAACCCTAAGTGTAATGATCTTACTAAAACTTAGTACTCTAAACTACAGTTACGATGTAGGGCAGTAAAATCTCAGCAGTTATATTAGTAGTATCGTATTGTATTCCCTAGTTGCAGAAGCAGGAACAAACCAGCAATAAGTCAAACCAGGTACATACGTTGGATCATATCAAAATAATAATATTTTAAATATAAATAAATGCAAAAATAGAACGGCTATTTCCATGTAAGAAATATGAGTGTCGTACCAGCATATTACTCTAAAGGAATGTAATAAAGATAATGAGTAGGCAAGCATCTAAGCACTTACGTGTAAGAAGGGATACATGAACTGTAGTACATAGTACAATGTCTATGAAAACATGAAGGCTTAAAGTATACATAAATAAATGATTATCTAGGTTGACATGGAGTGATTATTTGCAATCACCATAATAATAGATTCTATTAATTTCATTCCTGGTATTCTATATCTACTAATGAAAGTTTTGGGCAACCTGACAGTTTTATCTATAAGTAATATCTTTTAAATCACCCGCTCTGTATACAAATGTTTTTACATAACTGAATAAAATTCTTAACCAAACTCATATTTCAGTGTATTTGATAGAATAATAAATGTCTTTCAAAAATGTATATTCTTGAAATAAGCTAACTTTATATTGATAAACATCAATATTTAGAAAGTGTGACGTACTATGATACTCATAATCCATTATAATCTTGTATTTAAAATGAGCTTATTCGGGAGATTCAACAAATCGGTGACATATTTCATCTAAGTTGTCATTCTAATCTAGTGCTATAAGCAGTACATTTGTTTACATTATAATCGATTCCTATGTGGCTTTTGTTCATTATCCGTCTGTTTTGAGACTTAGTAAATTATCATTCAAAAGCATTAAATAAAAAAAAGACTTTAAACAATCATTCAATGAAGAATCACTTATTTCTTTTGTTATTTTGTTAACTAGTATCTAGCTAGGTTATTTCAAACAGAAAATTCGTTAATTAAAATGAAGATTGTCTAACAACTGACGATATCGTTTTTCTTTTCCGTCCTCTCCTTCCCCCCACACCCACCTCCTCAGTCAATAGGAAAATTTTTATTTCTTTTATCTCTGTATGCATATCAGTCAAATGATGTTGGATGAATAACTATGAATATGTTTTATTAACAACTGTTACATAAAAAGATAAATAAAAAAAATATTTTTCGAAACAATTTTTAAACATAAAAATATTTTAAAAATTGTACACTATCCATTTCTACATGAGAAAATTATCAATTTATACCTATAAAACTTTTATGTTGTCTTATTCAAGTTGCATTGAATTGTCTCTATCCTCTATACTGACTGATAACCTTAGTCTATAATGTGCATTTCTAAGTGTTTATTCTTCTTCTTACACTACCATCTACCTACCATCTCTTTCTTCCACCACCCCACCTCTTTTTTTTCTTTTTCTTTTTCTTCTTCCTTTACCTATCTACGTCAAAATTGGGTGGGCAAATAAGAAGTTTAATTAAACACTCTACACAATTGTTTCAATAATAATTAATTATTAGACAAAATTTTCTTCCTAAAAAAAAAGAAAATTATTATCAACTTATTATTCTGTTACACAAAATTTGACAATTAAATAAATGTTTCATTATTTTATGTTATTTTTGTTTTATTTTGTTTTTTTCTTTTTTCAAATAAAATCTACACCATGGTAGGTAGAGTCAGTTAACTTGTTACATAATTTTTAGTGAATTAAATTAATCTTATTTATAAAAATAAAGACAAAAATAACCATAATATGTACAATAATGTATTTAGTAAATATTTATGTAACATTTAAAATAACGAGTAGAAATTAAATTGAATGTTGAATATTTTATTACATAACAAATATTTCTTCAATGTAATCAACAATAAATTCAATGTAGGTGAAAATACACATTTTATTTTTAATTAATACAAAACTAAAATTAAACAGAAAATAAATGAATAAATTTATGAATTGTAAAATTGGATTTTTTTTTATTATAGTAAAAGATTTCGACTACTAGATTTCTATGTATCTATATGTGCTTAACTCATGTGTAACTTGTTACGCAAGTTGAACAGTATGGTAAGTTGATCATTGTGTCTGTAAGCATCATGTTGTTTGGTCGACCAGAAGTCAGTTAAGGAGTGTTTACAACTTGATCCTTGTTTTTTTTTCAATTGAAGCAGGATATCTAGTAGACATAAATAAACTCCTTACATTATCTGACATGCATCACAAAATATACCAAACTGTTTACAAATGCAACTTTTGTTTTTTGTCTAAGCTATCGAGATCCACTGAAGCCAGCTACAGTATGATGTCAGAAATAAATTCATATAACTCTATCCATTTTCTTCAGCTGTATTCGTAATTTTTATCTCATCATGAAAAAATATTTCATGTAACCTACTCTTTGTATAGAAAAGATGGGTTTAATATACCGATCAACGAGCATCAGAGGTTTCGGTAATAAAATTATGCATGAAACATCGATCACTATAGTTGTACTGATTAATGCAATCCTGATCACATTTATTATTATGAATAGACATGAAGAACAGGATTTCCAAAATAAAAAACACCATGTGTATTTGATAGATAGAGAATCGTAGAGACATTTTAATTTTATTTGTGTGTGTGAAATATAGTGTGTCTGAGCCTTGTTCTACCCGAAGAAAGATGTATGTGAAGTGAGTGGTGTATATTTGATAGAATAATACTTGACAGTTTATAGCACGGCTTTAAATATCTACCTACAACCATATTCATACTTGCTTCAAATGTTCCATCATACATTTTATTGGTAGTCCACATTACTCTATTCAATACCGCGTAGTCTATCCTCAGATGTTCGGAAAAAATAACAGAGAAGACTACACAATAGCCTGTAACGTACAGTAAATTACAAATTTTTATTGCAGATGTCCACTAATGCCACGACTACTTACATGATAAAACAAACAAAAAGCTCTTCTATATTGGTAAAATGTGAAAAAAGTAAGGTGAATCAAAAGTATAAGCTACACTATCATGATTGATATCTTACATAGTCTTTAGTGTGGAACTTCAAATAGTACGGACGTAATGCGTCTATACATGATATCCCGGTCCCTTTCATTTATTAGACTAAAATCAATAGTTCGAAATTTGGAACAATTTGCAGCAAAGTGCTTCGGAGTGGATCATTTTTCAGCATTCACCAAGAAGCCATTTATCCGATAACAGTCTACAGAGGTCTAAACAAACATAGAAACGGTGAGATTATCCGTCTACTTAATAAAGGTCATGCAAGTAAAGAGAGAAAGAATCTCTCTACTTGTGAGTGATCATATTACTTTTCCTTCATAAGTAGTGTAAGTTGTGTCAGTAAATTATTTACGCCACATCATTAATCGGCGAAATGAATATCCAGAGTTATGATAGGGTTTACCGATTAAATTAATACGTAGCTGCAATTCACCGGTAATTTGAATGTACTACAAAAACACGGCAAATAAAGTCAAACAGTTTTCCAGTGCTTAAATGACATCTTTATAGAGCACATTTTTGAACAATGATTATGCTATAATTCTTGTGATGTACGACAAGATTGTTTTCTTCAATGCATTTTTATAGTATTTTTCTAAGAGTATTAAATCGGATTTCCTTCTCATCATTTTGATGCGTAGTAAAAATATATTCATATACTGCCTAGATCATAACTTAATTTAAATATCCCATTATTCTCCATAGTTTAAGTTGGATTGTGACTGGCAAGCAGAATCCAGAACATGCGTTTCCTCCTATTTGAAACTTGTTAGACTGATGTACTAAAGACAGAGAATGAACAGATTCAGTTCATGACAGATTAACTTAAAGATCCAAATACATCCTAATTCTGTGTTTTGTTTGGAAATGATATAAAAACTTAACTGTTCTGGTAACTAATATACACATTGAATAGCTACAAAAATTTTTATAGAACCTGTAGTCATGTATCTTTAATGTTATAAGTTTTATACTTGAATTATACATGACTTATTGGCACTACATACAATCGGCTAACTTATTTTAGGTATTAGGAGCTAGTTGGCTTATATGATGTTTATGCTAGGGTCACTCTTTTAGTAAAATCTTGAGTATAATCATGTTTCTTTTTTGATTCAAACCTAGGTAACAGTTTGAGACATAGCCACGAAGCTATTCTTAATACAGTTGACTAACTTCTAAACTTATTGTTTATTCTATATAACAAAAAAATAGTGAACAACAACAATTTTCATTAGGGAACTTAAAACATGTAATTACAATTCAGCATTCTTATGACTTAAAGTAAAAATTCAATGCTCTGTTCACAAAGATATTTTGCAGAATGTAATAATCAGATATTTTTAGAATTTTTGTTTGCTACTTTAAAGAGTTGATAAGTAAATTCCAGTCATAATGAGTTCAAAAACTATTTGAATTCTTTAGGTAATACTTGATAATGATTTGCATTCATGGCAATAGTATTTTAAAGATTTGACAATAATAACTTCTTGTCTACTATAAAATTGTAAAATAGTTTAAATAAATCAGTATTGGTAGTCCTGAATGTATCACCAAGCAAGACAAGTAGGAATCATACAGAAAGTACAACGTCCTTGTCGATAGAAGTGTCAGTTAGCATGAAAACTTTGTCAGGAGTTCCTCGCTGTTAAGAAATGTGAATTGGAACATTGTGTCAGTTCAGTTAGTAGACAAACTACAATCTGATTGGTACCGTTAAGTCAACACTTAGAATCAGACTATATTAAATAACGTGGATGATAACATGTTTGATACTAAGCCTGTAGATGCTGGACTAAATTTCAGGCTCAGTTTATGCAGAATATTTCTTGAATGACAACGTTTATAGTACTGATATTCTTTCAACTACCATTTATTACTAAGAATATTCATTACTAACGAACTAAAATTAGCGAAAGAACTATTGATATATTTAATAATCCATTAGATCTGAATCGAGTTCATAACAGTGTAGTCTGGATAAGAGATTTTTCATTCATACATTATTGCATTCACACCGTAAATCAATTTGCGATACAGTGTTACCCTTAAATAATGTCACTAATGTTACTAACTTAGTCATTAGTCGTAATAATAATAATAGTAGGAGAGTATATGTATACACATTATATAACACATTTTAGTATGAAGAGATGTTGAAGTTGATACGAAATGGATGCAAAATTTAGAACAAATAAAAACATATTATTTGAAAAGACATGATTTGTTGATTCTTTTGATCGAGCATTTGTTTTAAAGGCGCTAAAATCGTGATGAAGACGATGCAGGTAAGTGGATAAGTGAAGTCGATAGTATATTAGCATATAGAGGTGTGACCGGAATACTTCCATTGTCAGACATTAGTGAATAATACACTGTGCACAAAAAACGTAGTATATCTACAACATCGTTAGAAATGAGGAGTGGTAGACGTCTCATAGAGCTCAGCAGTTATGAATAAGTATTTCGTTCTTCGCAAAAGAAAAAAAACTAACTGGGTGACAGAAAGGTATTGCAGTGGCGTTACTGGTTACAGATGACCATCTTCAGTTATAACGGAGGTAGAATGAAACTGATGAACCCCTAAAATAACGGAATTAGTAATATAAATAAGATAAAGCTAGAGATTGAGCATACTTAGCGTTCGGGATTCATATTATGGACCTACAATAAAGTAAAAGAATAAAATATTTACATGAAAGGAACTAGACAAACGATAATAGTTTCACTTACATTACCAATGTTTTTACACGTCACTATATCAGTTGCTTGTTAGTTTGTAATCGTACATATCTTTTTGTCGCTTTGATCAAGGACTGCATCCAGTTAGTCACTTTTGCTGTATTCACATACTATGTTGATTGCCTTGATATTACCATTTGTTTGCAGATTTGTGTTGAAAATGGATGGCGGTTACCAACGGAATTCAGGACTAGTGTCTTGTCCTATTGTGAAGTCATAATTTCAATACACATATCGTATCTGTGTTGATATTAGATCTAAATAAATTCATAAAACTGCACAGATTTCATGTCACTTTACAGACATGGTCGTAATGATATATAAGGGAAGTAGTTAGAAGAGTAAAGAAACAATACGAATATATACATAATATGTACATGTAAAAGCAAGTTTACGATATACACGTCACATGTACTTAGAGTTAATAACAGTAACTGTATAAAAATTGCTGTGTGTGGAACAGGGTACAAAATATGACCTTGTGGCGGTAACTGGTTTTGCAGCAGCATATTATTATTATTATTTCGACAGCGTAAATTTCCGGTTTTGTACTCAGTGTATAGTAACAGCGTTTCCTAAAAAGAGATGATTAAAAGGAAAACGAGCATCAGAACGTTAAGCATAAATGACTGAAATAATATAACTATTTCCGTTTCAATAACTAGGGTGTGTCAGTCCTATTACGTAAGGTTATTATTGCTTTTTTAACGGGTCGACCACTGTTGAGGGTTACCGTGAGAGATTTCAGTATGGTTAGCAGTGAAAAGTAAAACACATTTTGACGGGTTTGTTCAAATGATAGAAGAATTGTGGTGGGTAATTAAGATAGAAATTCAAAATTCCTGGATGAGAGTAAAATGTACCGAATTTTTTAATATGAATAGGCTTTGTCGTTATTCATTAGGTATTAACTTAATTGAAATCGGATACCTAAATGTTACCGTAATATTGTTACGGAAAGTGTTTAGTGAAGTTATGTGAGACGATAAAAGCAAGCAGATGGCTGTTGAAATTATAAAACGATAGTAGTTCTGTAAGTAATAGTGAGATAGCAAGCAGGTAAATAATAGGTATAAATGAAATGAAAAAGTAATTAGTAGGAACACTACATAAACTAAATAAGTGTACATGAAAGAGGAATAAACAAAATTACGTTGAATTGGAGATGTTGTTTCCATTTGGAAGAGCTCTACTAGGCGGGTTTCTTTCATATTTACATTTAATCAGTGAATATACATGATGAGGTACTGGTGAATAATCAGGGATTCGTATATATGGAATAGAATTGATGATGGTTAAGCCTGATTGACAATATAATTGTCTATATTAAAAGGAGAATAGGGTAAAATTTAATTTCTGAGAAAAAATAAGTGTTATTTCTATCTGGGGCCGGATTATTTCCATCCCAGAGTAGTTGTTGTAGATTTGCCTATATACATTTTTAGTACTTTTTATATTTATAGAGATAGTAGTATATCAGATACATACTATTCCAAATACTGCTAGATAGTGTCGTGTTTGCATAAGCGTGTTATACGTTGAGTGGGCAGAGTACTACACATGTTATACTAGAGTTTGAATAAACCGATAATTTACTCAGTGCCTTGGAGTTACTGAATGGTTGGTTTATCATTCGTATAAAGTGGACAATGGTATCTAATATACGGTTTACTGTCAGTAAAATATTCCAGTTGGCAGTGAATTTGTGCACAAAAATACATTGTTCCATCTGCACTGTACCTCTATGGTTTCTGTGGGCGTAGTTATATTCTCCGACGAATCTTCATATGGGATCGAGGAAGTATGTTAAGTAGCGAACAACTGAAATAAAACGTCATGTTGAACTTAGCTCACCATTTTTAAAGTAGTTATAAGCCTAATGTATCACAACGTGTAGTGTAGTTTAGTCCACAATCCATTCCAAATATATTTAGACTAACACTTCAATCTGTTTCTAAGATTCAGTTTCTTTAGCTCACACGTTCCAAATAAGATGAAATTTAGTAGCCACAATTCAACTTAAGTGGATATCGTGTTTTCAGTTTAAAAAAATATTTTATTTTCCAACTCTCCACCAAACATGAAAACAAAAGATATTTTCTAGTCAAAATTTAATTACCACATATGTTAATAAGTTTTTAAACGGTTGTTTTACTATATTACCAGATTTACAATGTCATCAAGTACCACTTCAGTTAGTTGATTATATTTATTTTACTTAACAAGGATATGCAATTGATTATGTAATGTCAAATATCTATGCACTTTAGACTACCTACTCAATACAGTTAACTGAATATAAATAATTAAACGAAACAAAATACTTCATGATTTTTAGTAAAATAATTTTAACATAAGTTGAAGTGATAATACACTTTGAAGGAATAATGTCTATTTTGACATTTATTAGCTTATACGAAAGTTCAGATGTTCAATATTCGAGCTTTTTGTAACTCATTATAAAAACTGTTAACGACTATGGATATGTTTGATTTACTAACCGGATATTAATAAAATTATAATAATAAGTGAGTTCTTATTTTGTTATATTTTAAGAGAAATAATGTTTATGTTGTCCAGCTTTCGTTGTCGATCGACAGTGATTTATTTATGTTTGTTTCAGGTAGAAATGGGTTTTAAGTCTTTATCGGTTCAGTTGATTCATTAATTTCTATTAGGACTATTTTGTTAATCTCCATTTGAAGATTATCTAATATGGCAAAATACTGACTTCAAAAATAAAACGCCTTAAGGATTCATTTGAGCTATAAATCTAGTTCATCATTTCCAAATCAGTACAATGTCAATGTATTTATTTTTAGTTTTACTTATTCACATGAAAGATGGAATATAAGCGATCTTTTTCTTCGACTTCAGAATTGTGATTTTTGTTCATTACAACTGAACTACTGAGCTCCCTTTATACATATATTGACATCACTTACTTAGAGTTATATCATCGATGTTTACACCTCTAAACGGTTTTAGTTGCAAATATTTTACCAGATATGTTTTTACTGAGATTTTTCAGTAATCTCATTTTGTAATACATTTGTATTCTCCTGTTTTTATATTTTGTTAGTCATTGTTATTGTGTCAGTAAAATCCGAACTCCAGTTATTATATACTGCTCATGTGTGGGGTTATTCAGGCATTTACATTGAATGAAAACATTAGTACTTAGTTGATGAGACTATTTATTCAATTTATTTCAGTGATGAATATGACTCTAATCCACCTTATGGTGGACTGATTGGTAGCTCATACTGAGATTACAGATTTTGTCGTCTCATTTTTTACATAACTCACAAAATTACAATAAAATGTCTATATTACCACTAATTATCACACATGTGTAATTTTGGAATCCAGGTTTATCATGTAATTGATCAAGTTCTAGTCACATCATTGGTTTAATGTTATTAAAATGGTCCTGCTACATGACATAATCGAAAGAAAATAATCCCCCCTTTCATTATTCAAAGAGATTTGATAATTATAGAGGGTTCCGCTTACATAAACTTATTGTGGATTCATTAACCAAAATTCTAAGCATAAAAATGAATGTATAAATGAGATGATTGTTTAGTTCAGAGAAGTTTACAGTTGTCTCTCATGTTAATTGATGCAGTACTTGAATATTCCTGATTCATTTTCTTTCCACTAGCAGCCTTCTACATATTAACCCTGGAAAAATAACAGAGTCAATTATATAATAGACATGATATCCAAGATTCATTTATGTAGAGAAAGCAAAATTATTATTGGTACTAGACGTGATCTTGGCAGTTAATACAGTATCAAACTAATCCGGAGTAGAAGATATCATTTCTCAAAATACTGTCAAAGATTTCCAAGAAACGTTGAATAATCGAAGTTTTTTCAGCATTCCTCTGTTTTCTGCACACTTTAAGTTATTATTATGAGCTCCTGACAAAATGTTTATCCACCATAAGTCAGTACATAATATAAACCATCTTTGAAGTTAGTGATCTATACAAACACGTCATTTTTTAAAAAAGGAAAGAAAAATTCCCCAGTTAATTCAATAATATTCACTGTTTTATCATATTGGCACCATATAATTTTAAAGTTCAACAAAATTTTATCTTATTTCAAACGTTTCCATGGAGAGTATAAATATCGCTTTGGTGTATAATGCTAACTTCTAACTTCATAGCCACACGCTGATAGTACTCCTATTGTTTATACGTGAGTTTTTTAAATAAAATTTTCATTATATCAGTAAATATTGTAATAAATTACATAATAAATAATGTATGTACAAAATTCCAATGTGTAGAAATTTACGGTTTCCGACATTTTGTTGTTTAAAGTCGCTTCTTTAAATAATTTAATCAAATTAACATGAGTTTAAATAATACACTGGTACAAATCAACTACTAATTATGAAGTTAAACATAACGATCTGTTTGATTCTGTAAATACAGTGTGTGTTGAAATTAGTTAATATTCTGCTGAACAGATCAGAGTGGAGCAAAAGAATGACAATTTTGTAATGTGTATGCATAGAGTCCATTTTCGAATGTGTTCATAGTGTGAGATTATTACTCTTGAGTTAATTGTGTGACTGTTGAGGAGAAATGGTTGAACTTGGATGAATTACAAGGACTTATTTTTCATTTAGTGTATTTAGATTTGCCAATTCAAAAGACAGTGAGACGTCAGAAATTCAACATTTTGACATAATGGGAGTTTACGAACATATTCTTTAGTATTAATAATCTAAACCAGTGCTCTGTTTGCTTTAGGGTGGTTTTGTGAAGGTTAGTATTAAGTTTTCTGTTTCTCTTCTTCACAGATAAATCTCATTTGGGTTTCAATAAAAACCAAAGAAATGCGATTAGTTATTTCCTTATTGTAAGCGACTTCTTAGCAGCATGCACCCTATTTCGTACCAAGTGATCAAAGTCAGGATATTTCAGGTCTCAAATGATTCCATAGTGTAGTCGTGAACGCACCATGTTGATGAGTTTTGTATTAAAACAAAGCAAGTTTTCAGCACATCAAGGTTTTTAGTGACTGTCTAATGGAGGTAAATTAATGATATGAAATACAAATTTGAAAATATCCACAACTCCATTTGAAATTTTCGGAATCAATTTACTTAATAACCAATTGTAAAAATAAGAGAGATAAGTATTGATGGAAATTGGAGGTTGCTCTTCTATGTACACAGTCATTTTGAGTTTTAATTAAGTGTGCCTCAGTAGATGATACAAACAAAAAACAATTTGGTTATTGTAATCTTACAAGTCCAGCATCAAGAAGTAGACAGAAAGAAACTAATGACAATTTATTAGGATGACATTCGTAAAGAGTATAATCTTTTCACAAAACTACTTAATGCTAACATCGATTATAGAATGCTAAGTATTTAAAGTTAGTAGTCGGAATAGCCTGGTAATTACTTCTTTTAAACGAAATGTACATACAATCCTTAAGGAAATAGCGCCATGTATGAAAACAGAATCAAAATCATTTAGCTTGTGACTTTATTGGGACCATAATTGATCTTTTAGAGGATTAGGACATTTATATTGATTAATTACTATCAGCGAAATGAAATTTAGATTTTCAAACCCACTACGGCAAACCACTTTGAATAAACACGTAATACATGCATAGCCAATTCATTTAGATTAATAACTACATCGCAGTCTGATTGATAGAACTCAATTATCACTAAAGAGTATACCAACACGATATTAGTTACTGCTCAGTGATTTGTAACCGATACTTATTGAAGACTATGTTCCATCTGTGTATATAATTATGGATATAAACTTCATAGACATCTTATTCAAAGATGAAGTTATGTCAATACTTCCTGATTGCCAGTAGTCCCTACACTAAATTAGATCAATGCTAGATGAGTATAACATTCATAGCATTTATCTATTGATTTGTATATAATGACTTTGCTCAAAGTGAAAATGGATATTTCTCTCATTTACTTTATAAAATAACAATCACATTATCATAGAAATTTATCAACAACTTAAAACAAAAACGGTAATAAATGACTTCATTTAAATTTCTAACTGTATCGAACACATTGTATTTTGATAAACGATACGTATATCAATGATTCATTTAGAGTACTGAATGACTAAAAGATAATTTTGGTTTGTAGAAGAAAACTGTATTTTTCAAGAATAAGAAGTGTCTTTAACCTTAACCTATTCATGTATTATTCAACGGTATATATTTTCTATTAATCAATTCACTATTAATTAAGCATGATTTCTTCTCATACAATGCTTCTTTTACCTAACTTTAACATGCAATTCAATCGTAGTCTAAAGTCAACAAAGAGATTTAAACAGAATACATGTTTCATTTGTAATGAATATGCATTATCTAAGATACAAATGAAAATAAAACGTAATGCAATCAGAATTAGTGTTCGTGATGTTTGGTACAGATTTGATAAATCTGATAATTGTAAGCTTGATACTAATTTTTTAGTCAGTTTCAAATCTTTAGAGTCTCTAAACATAAGACAAAAGGTGTTTAATCTTCAAAATTGTGTTCATGTAGAAAATCATAAATGATTTGGATTGTCATTCGTGGTAGTTATCCATCCAGCATATGATACAAAGATGGATATTTCTAGTGACATTGAGTGTATGAACTATTTACAATATTTCTCAAGCTATTAAAGAATTTCTCGTGGAATTATAAATGTGGCAAAGCAAGATGTTACAAAGTTGTTTCGATATAGAAAATATATACAAGAGTATGCATCTTTTGTTAGAAGGCCATTATTAAAACTCTGTGATGAAATTCGGTCATCTTTCTGCCTTACTTTTATCAGCTGAATAGGTTACCAGCCTCTTTCAAATTATTATTAAAGTTAGTATTCAGATAACCGTTTAATAGATGCATGCTTTGTGGCTCAAATAAGGGAGACAGACAATCAATTAATCGCTGAATTCACAAAAGTACCACTATTAGTATCTATATTCAAAATTATTCGTATATTTGGTACAGCTGGCTCATAAGACGTTTGTGCCAGAAATTTGAGCATAGTTTAGACTAATCTCTCTGAAAAATTACTCATTTTATTTATTATTTTATTGTGGTTTTAGAACCCGTTCCAATGTTTACAAGTTGATATCACCACTTATTAGCTTATTAACGGTCTTCCTAATATTCCTCAAGTTAAAATAATCATTTATAATTATTTTTATGAATTAGTGTTTTTTCGTTTAAGACTCTTACAAAACTCTTCAATGATGTCGCTACAATATTAGATTGCACAAACGTTATTGTCTAAACCCTATAGCTTAGTAAATAACGTAGTGATATTTGTCAAGAATAGACATGTGAACATCAATTTTGAGATAAATGAACATTCAGCCAACGAGTCCCGAAAAAGGACTAAGCACACATTCAATATTCTGCTTATCGAACACAATTCAATTTTAATCAATGTATACTGGGATATGGTACGAGTCGTACAATTACTTTATGAGAATATATATACATATATAGCAGCCTAACTGTTGCTAACTCATCCCTCTCCAGTTAACTGTCATTGATCATATTAAAATGAAAACTAAATCAACACTAGACTGTTTCAGACAGAGATGTTTTAGAATATCAATTTAAAATAGTTACTGTCTACCAAATATTCAAAACTTTTGTTATATCGAACGGCTGGAATGTTTTCACAATGTGTGGCAGTATCTTTATAAAATGATTATATATATATATATATATATATATATATATATATATATATATATAACCGTTATGTAATCAGGTTTAGTTTTCCTTTAATCTACTGTACAAAAATATTCTGACTTATTTATTATGACATGTGACAGAAACATCTGATTTTCATAGATATCGTATGTTTTTATATCTCACGCTGTATTATGAATCATATTTGAATTTTAACTGACTACATAGTGACAAGAACTCATCAATAATCTATACGATTGTACACAACGGCAAGTACTGAGACATTAGGTTTCCTTAAAATAATCTTGAAGAGACTAATATCTCAAATGTCTGTTTATGTAAAAGTAATTCAGTGATCTAGAGCATAAAATATGTGTAATCCATTGCATAATGTTTCAACTTCTGATGACAGGTTTACCAAACACGAGTTGTCATATGTCCAAAAGATGCATACTGATTATAAACTTACTTCACAGTAAATAGTAACTGGCTTGTTAAGAGGTTTTCTTTAGTATTTTCAATATTCGTCATGTATGCTGTATCCAGAATCTTTTGTCAATTTTCCATTCATATAATGTGTAATTTTCACAAAAGATTTTGTTTCAAGCTGTAACGTTCTCAATATTTGAGTTTTTTTTATCCGGTGTTGGCTGCTTTACAATAATATGCTCACAGAAGTCAGGTATAGATAACTCTTGTTACTTTAAAGGAATTTTTTGATAAAATTTACATTTCAACACACCTTAACCAAAAATTAACTGAAAGTGTTCAGTAAAACATTCATTTTAAACACTAAAAATAGATGCGGATAATATAAGTCAGTTAGGTACTTCATTTAACTCAAAAAAAGATAACTACAATCATACAACCATCACGTCTCGTAGTTAGGTCTTAACTTTATTAACTGGCAAGTGATCTAGAAAATCTGTATGTTGAACATACAGGATATAGATGATTTTCTTGAATTTCGTAGATTACTTCAACAGAGAGTTTACGTTATAAAATGAATTGAATTAGTTAATGGTGACATTCTTGGTCTTTCAGAATTGACGAATTGTAGTTAGTCTCTTAGTTCTGTATCTGCTAATTTTCATTGTGTATGGGGGTTACATTCTGCGTGGAAAAAGATTGCTTACTTATTGTTCTGTCGTTTAATTATGAGCTCATTTGAAAGCAATGAGTTAACAAACTAGTTTTCGAGGATATTAATCATTCATTTAAAAGGTTATATCTACGTTCACATAAAAAATATAAGGTTTCTATTTGTTGTAAGTAATTCAATCTGGAATTTGTAAGGCCGACTACTCTGAGTTGTTAAAACGAAGGTTAAGTGTATATGCAAGATATAAGATGGAGCATAGATTTCTTAATTAAAAGTTTGCTGTATATGATACTGTTAAGTAAAATGACTTCACAAGTAAGTCCAAAATATGTTATTTAATAGTTGACTTGTTCAAGTTACCTGAATTTACACATTTCCATTTTATTTTCAGAGACAATAGTTATTCAAGAAAGTACTTCTATGCATATAAGTGTAACACTTGATAATTACTGCCTGTAAAAATGATATTGTCTCACATAATATCTATACCCGTATAGTCTAGTAAATACTACGACAAAGAAGCTGCCAACGCTTCTTGGTCTTCAACAGTTGTCTAGCTACAATCAATTTAAGGTACAAACTACAAAATAACATCAACAGAATGATTTCTATTTCTATTCAATAATTTGACAACTGGTCCTTGAATCTACTGATGTAATTAATTATTGAACGAAGTAAATGGTTAGATTTATCCTCAGATGCAAATATATGGATAGATAGATATAGTCGTATTAATTAAACTAAATAGCCTTTTAAATTAAACTCATCTAAATAATAACTAATAAAACATCTAAATTTAGTTTACTTAGAATAAATTTTGAGATAGATTAAGGAAGATACACAGATTAACACAGATTAAGGTACATTATCCAGCACTACATCTATCGTTAATTAATTAAGTTGAACGATAAATTCAGCGTTATTAAAATATATGAAGAATAAGACTTTGGGGAAATAAATTACCAAAGGCGATAGATTATTCGTTACGTAATTATTACTATTATTATGAAATATTATGAAACTATATGATTAATAATACCCATTCTGGGTCACCTGATGATTTCTTGAAACAATTTCTATCTACCACATACGCATAGTTTATTTCCGCTGATATTATAGTGTTGGTTAAGAACCGATAACCAGGAAAATTAGAATTTCTCTAATCTTATTACTGACATATCTAAATGACCCATTCAAAAACAAATAAGAAACTTGTTATGTCAATGTATTTGGTTATCTTGTAATTGGTTATTTATATAAAAGGACACTTATTATCTCCTTGTTCTCATAGATTATAGAAAATTAATGTAGCATTCACTAAAATAATCGGTGAAAATCGATTGAGTAAATAAGTTAGATGGTTATCTTCCATAGTAAGTCTATTTATCAAAATCAATATAAAAAATATACTAATGTTTACGGTTAAACAGGTTAGTAATTAGGTCTTTTAAAATATCCGTTTAGTAGGTTAGGAGTCAGAAGTATATAACCTTTGTTCTTAGCAAGACATAATGATAACTATTTAAGCAGTGAAGGTCATTGTTACAGCTTGTTCAAACCAGTACTGATGACTTATTAATACTAGTTCAAAATTTTACTTCAACTGTACATTGATTACCATTTAGTGATCGATTAATGTGTTAACGTCCATTTCTGAGTGCTAATGTGACCTCTACAAACAGGGTAAAATGTGTTCACTAGTTTAGATGATCTAATACTCTAGTACCACTTTACTTTTATTATATTCTTTGAGCTAAGCGTTCTAATTATGAACTTATCGTCATCCCTCCGGATAAAATCCTAAACATCCACTTTAGATGCAATTAAAACTAGCATCGACGTAAATCTAATCAATCGTTTAGTCAAAGGCCAATTTAAAAAGACAGTCAGCAGAATACAAGAAGGACTGATGATAATCAAACCTTGAAGGGCAATCAGTTACAAACCATTCAATCAGAACTAACTGACTTGATACTTAGGAGATAAATAACAAACTAACTTCAATATATAGTAGATACTGACAATATCCAGACCAAACTTACAACTAAAACATCACCATTAAACAAAATAGTTCAGTAAGCATATCCACATACTCAACTTCTAACTAAGTAGCAAGCATTTTTCAGCACCGTCGGTAGTTTGGCGTTATTTGGTTGAAAGAGATTAACAGAGGACTGTAAACTTAGATCCCATAAACTCGTCAGCAAAGTGAGACTGAATTCTCTAAAACAATAATACCACTTAGGAAATTTGAATTATAGTCAAGGACCTCACGAGCAAATTAGAACCAACTTAATCTAATGAAATGTAAAATCGTCTTTCAAGTCATAATATTTTAGTTGAGTAATATAGAGTTACATGGAATTTAAACTAAAGAACTCTGCTGCACATTACAAAACAAAATGGTTAGTATTTTTAATTGTATTTCCTTGATAAATAAATGAACGAAAGAAAGCAATCAAAAGCCATTCTGAAGTAAAGAAAAATGTAATGGAATCGGTTTGTTCGACTACTTTTGTCCTGAAGGTTTATTGATGAGTTGAATTAGAAGAAAGTAGACTCCAATGTTTCTCAAGGGTATGATAAACTACCACTCAGCAGAGTCCACAAAATTACACCAAAAGTATTGATTACAGCTTTCAAAATTGGCATAATTAATCTTTGTAGATGAAACGTTTAGATTAATAATATTTGATTGAATTCAAATACTTTAGTATTTAATTAGTCCCAGATTTCGTGGCATATTTGTAGGTGCTAATAATATAACGCACTCAGAGCTGATTAATCTAGACCGGTCATCACACTGTAACGTAATCGATTAGATCTGGCTAGTAAAATTTGGCCATCTTGTGAAACAGTTGTTCACTGATTGAAATTTTGTAGGTCACACGGGATTTAGCACGGTGATTGAAATTGGAAGTGTCAGTCAGTGTATATTAGCACTGTAGTCTAGGACTTATGTGCTCCTCGTGTAGCTTGATGACCCAATTTCGACATTTATTTTAGAATGTTAATGAGTACTGCTAGTAAGGAGATACATTCCATCAAGACAGTGATTAGAAAACGAAATTTACTGTTTCCTTCTTCGCCTACAACCCATCTAACTGTCATGTTTACTATGCTAAGAAGCACACCATACATTTCAGTATTAATTATTTGTTGTTTAAGTGAGAGATCAATTTTACTATTGTATTTTAGACATAACATTGGATTAAAACATGTTCATCTTGCCTACATGGTAAACAAGTGTTTACAAATGTTTAATGACCAATTCCTAGGTTTCTGTTTTTTTTCCTTTATTTTTCTACATCACATTAGAGTAATATTAAAATTTAAGACACTAGTTTCATCCCGACAAAAACTTATTAAATGAAGTTTTTAGTATCAGTAACAGAGTAATGCAACTTCTCAAGATAAGATTCATATTCACTGAGTATGCTATCTAGTTATCTGCACTCACTATTTTGTGAATAACACCTTAGTATATGTAGTGTTAGCTAATGGTTATTAACTTCAATGTGGACATCAACATTTATAAGTGGCATGCATGCCATGTACACGAATGTTAAGTAACATTAAACGGATATCCATTATTTGTTATTGAACTAGTCCACACTAAGAGCACATATGTCAATGTAGACAGATCACTTACGGTTTTGAATCTCAACGGTGGAAATGACCGTTTTCCAGTATTTAATAATTTTCATTTAAATCTCCTTTATTCTGTGTATGCATATAAAAATCTATTTGTCATATTTAATTTGAGTCATTTTATCAATCACTAGCATATAACTAGATCTGGTAGGCAACGTGTGAGTTTTGTCAAGGCGGAATAAACTTTCACTCGACAACAACACTCTCAAAACTAAGTCATATTGCATGCTAATAACAACTAACTTCTATACTTCATAACAGTGAAAACTTGTCATTCTGTTGACGATCTAAGCATTCACTTCACATGACAAACTTGGTACATCTATGAAAACTAAATTCGTAATACTACGATTTTTAATTTTCAGTCAATCCACATTATTGCACAGTCAAGTAATCCATTCATCAAATCATTTAAAGTTAAGATGCAGTTAAACTCTATCTATTAGAGACTACTTGTTTAGAATTTACAAAGTAAGTAATCACTTTACTTGGGAGATAATGTTGCACAAAGTTATAAACCAGTTCGGATTTTATAAGATCGCTGTAACCTGTAAAACTACATTAGGGTTAAGGTTGTTCTCAACAATCTTAATTTTCAGTACTTTCAGTCATTTCACTGTTAATTAAGCTGGTGAATACTGCATGTTAGAGCACAATTTTTAGCAAAGATTTCGTCGTAAATATATGAAGTTGTCATCAACCACTTACTGTAAATACATAATTATAGGAATGTTTTATATTGGCAACGTAAAACAGAAATATTACAAATGTTACGATTTCGAATAATGTTTCCATCAAAATTTTACCCTAAAACACAGACCTCATTTATTAAATGAACAGAAAATTGACTAGAAGATGCTGGATAAAATGCAACTAGCAAATTTAGTATCATGAATCTGTTTGATTTCAGCAAAACGCTGAAAACCGGGATGCACTAGGCAGCTGGAATGTTTTATTATTGAATTCTTATGAAGAGAGCAATTATGATTCCACCAAGACAGTGAGCCTGAGACCATTTTGCTTTTCGACTAACGGTTAAACATTAGACCGGTGAGCTAGCATCCAACAGTTGATATTTATAACTCCAGTTAAATTGAACTAGATTCCCATCAATACGTTCATTGAAATTAGTAAGAAGTAGAAATCTCAGCCACTGGATACTGGCTAAGTAGTCCTATGCTTGATTTCTTGGCAGGTCAAGGATACATATTGCTGGTTAATTCCATAATAGGATGATGTGGATATCCAGTGCTTCTTAGTTCTCAACGGTTGGCTAACCTAGGCTAATTTATGACTCCAGGTTTAAATTTAACAATCTAAGCGATGTCTAATTACAACTAGTGGACACGTAACACAATAGTACAATGAAGACTAACCTCAAGTTGAACAAGGTTTCTAGGTTAAGTATAATAGTTTTGTCATTAATAATAAGGTGAAAGTTTTCCAATTCATTTATATCACATAATTTAGTTAGAGCAATTGAAATGTATAAAGCGTTTAGTTAGTC
Organism: Schistosoma mekongi; assembly: GCA_034768735.1. Taxonomy (NCBI): domain Eukaryota; kingdom Metazoa; phylum Platyhelminthes; class Trematoda; order Strigeidida; family Schistosomatidae; genus Schistosoma; species Schistosoma mekongi. The sequence continues at coordinate 29,338,057 of CM068307.1, read as the reverse complement.
ATTTTGGTGAAAATTTAAGACACTTGAAACAACACAAGCATAATTGTATACACAGTTTAGAAACAAATCATGAAAAGAAACTTAGTGAATACTATAGATTCTTTGAATACGTTTACATTCTCTTCAACTACATACAAGCAAATTAGCTTTAGCTGATTGAATTCGTCACAGATTGGGGTCAATAGGCTACCATTTAAAACTAGGGTGCCCTGAGCAATCGTTACGTCCTCCTGTGGGACCCCTCAGCAGTGTGAACCAAAAATTTCACTTCGGAGGCTTAATGTTAGCGATCGCCTATCCTATGCATCACTGGGCCCGTATCCAATCGTAGAATCCCCTCTTCCATCAATTTATGATATAGCGAGACAATAATAATCACCTTACTAGTGACTAACTTGAGGATGTTCCTAAAGCTCTAATGAGAGGCAGCAAGTGGTGGATTTCGGATTTGTCCGAAGTAAGATAGTTATCACTGATGACTGTAGATGATCGTCGTGCTATATAACAAACTGGCGAAAGTGGAAATTCCACCATTGGATGTTTCAGAAAGTTAGCTGTTCGCTAATCTAAACATCTTGAGTGGAATCTAGAGCACGCACTACTGAAAAGTTCCACACGTCGACGAAACAACTTTTCAATGATTCTTGGTTTTCGCTGACACCCTACCAATACCAACCTGTAACGAATCCAGTTAACTAATCTCTACAAACCACCTCAATTAAAATAAGTTTCAATTATTTCAAAATGTTAATATAGTTCGAAATATAAATGAGTCCATTGTCTGAAGAATAAAGGAAGTAATGAATTACAAATTTTACCTATAATAAGTTTATGTAATCGTTTAGAGTGACACTTTTAAAAGTTCCAAAATAACTTTACTAGGCAACATGACAAATACCTATGATCTTTAGAATTAAAAAAACATTTTGAGTTAATCAGATTTGTTCTCAAATGCGAGTAAAACAAAACTTAATTACTTGTATGTAGTTGAAGTGTAATTGATACAATGCAATATAAATTCATCATGATCTACAGATAATGTCTGTTAGTACTTTATTGAAATTTATTAAGGTAACATCAGATTTATGAAATTGAATATTACACTTTATTTACTATTGTAGTTTATTAACAATTTCACAACACTAACTGTTACCTATATTTAATGATTGGCTCACATTGTATTTTTATTATTCACTCATCTAGATTCTCACAAATACTCTGTTCTGTATGCTTTCTTTCTTAGTTCAGAACATAACTCCATGCTATACGTAAAACTAATAAATATTGAAATAGTCTCCCTTATGAAATCAACAGGAATACCTACGAGAATCTAGACAGTATTAACAAACTCGTTCACTCTCTCATCATTTACCATCTATCCTGACATTTATTCATTAGTGTAAACTTTTTTAAATCATCAAACATTTCACAATATTCTTCGGAAAAAGGAATCAAAAAGAAATAATCCTCAAAAATATTTAGTGCTCCTTTTGTTTATTTATTAACAAGTCATTCTAGATGATACATTCACATACACATCAACCACACCCACGCAAATGAGTAGTAGTAGTAGGAGGAGGAGGAGGAGGAGATAGAATATGAGAAAAAGTTTTAGATGTCAGTTTCTCTTCTAATAGATATATTTATATACAAATATTATTATTTGGTTTAATGGACAAATCATGAAAAAGTTTTGCCTTAATTCCATTCAGAATTCATTTATTTATCTGTGATTGTTGTTCCCTTGTATTGTTGTCGTGGTTGTTGTTTCTTTACATTTTATATCTTTATTTTCAACCTATAAACAATCAAATAATTGAAATATATATATATATATCACTATCTCTTTAGCTAATTGAACAAATTATCTTGATAGACTGAGTGTGTAATTCACGTAAGTAATTTGTGTTTACTTTAATTGTGTTAATTTATCAATGACTCTTGATTATAATTATTCGTAAGGTTTTCTTAGTTTTTAAGTTGTTAATATTTGGAAGTACAAATGACCTGCCTCTTTTATAGGTACACACACTGAGTGAATTGGTCATATAAAACCACTTAGTAACAAGTTTTCTAATATATTTAAATCGTGGTTGATAGTTGAATATGTGATGATGGCTTAATTTTATTTGCAACTCGTAAGCTGAATGTACAGGTCGCATAACAATGTTTATATCCACATTGATACACGAGCCTGTTACCTATCATTTCAATTGGTAGCACGTTTTACTCTAAGCTACTGAGTTCAAATATTTATCAACATTCTCAACTAGTATAAAGTTATTCGTAAAGGACTACAAATAAGTATAACTGATTAGAGAAGTCTAATTTTTTTATTATTCCAATTAATTATACTGTTGAACAAGTTTCACATTTTACATATTTGTAGTATGACTTATGATTATCAATACAGAGTCATGAAATGATTGACATTTTCAATTTACACTACATGTATTGTCTTAGATAAGAAGTGTAGAGGATTATTAACACTTCTAAAACAGCTATTAATCTACTTTCTCTTGGTGAAGTTAATTGTGATGTGAATTAGCTTTCAAACCCGTTTACTTTTCATGTTAATGATAAAGTGAAAATTATGGTCTATTTATTCATATTAAAATATACGCAATAACAGTCTGGTTGGTTGGCAACGTCATTTAATTTTTTTTTAATTACTTTTCAAATAAATAAAGGGTATTTTGGCTAGTCATTAACAGAATAAAGCTAGTTATAACCGATCGTAATATCAATTTCCATAATATGAATAGTAGTTTGTCTTAAAAATCGCTGATGGATAGTATTTTCATCTTAGTTTGAAACTCCTTAACAGTTTTCAGTCAAAACCTTACATGTGAGTCACAAAATTACCATGAAATAGATGACCATAACCATTTTTTACTTCTAAGTATTACCAAAGTTAAGATTAAATCTAATTAACTCTAACCCATTATCTATCGCTTTTAAATGGCAACGTGTTGTCCATCATAGTAGTGGATCCATATAGCTACTGAAATTGTCCAATAGATATAACGGTATTTCCAATGGTATCTAATTTACCATTGTTGACTTTCTGTCCTGAGATTAATCAGTCTCTATTTACTTACGTTATTCATAAACATTCAGTTTACATTTCACAAGTCAAATTTTCCACTTTTCTGACCACTACTTTAAAAATATTGAGTAACTAATGAAAAACTGTATAACAGCTTGATATTCACTAAGTGATAATTGCTCAGAATGGTTGTCTGAAATGATGTCAAAAAAACATCTTTTTCATTCCCATAAATGATATTCAGATCAGTGACCATGATCACCATAAACGTTTTCTAGTATCATACTTTACAGTAATGTTAAGGATCGTTGAAACAGAGTGTATGTTAATAAATTTATCCTATATCAATCAGTAAAGATTATCGGTTAATTGATTGGAAGCTATACTTTCTAGCGCTTTGATTCATTATAAGCTCATATCTAGAAATCATCAAGAGTGTGTGATTTCCTGTTGTTGTTCATGAAGACTTCAATTAATAAATCTCTTAGCAGAACGAGATAGTTTTCAGTTTGCTGGAGATATAACTAAATAAGATATTTGGCAAAATAAAAATTACTTCTCTTTATGCCAATTAACATATACCGCCAATTCACGTAACTAAAGTTACACGTATCAATTACGTGTCTTTATAGTATCGACAATTAGTATAGAAAAGATAATTTAACATATGCATAGTTGCCATCATCAACAGCGTAGTCATATATTAACTCATTTACTGAGCATAGATTATAGTAATGTTAATGCTTGTTTTATGCGATGCCATATATTTGATTACGGTAAGGAACTTTCAGCATGAAACACATAATAATGTTAAAATAATCTCCATTTCATATCAATTCATTTTATACTCACTGAGAACTGTACACTGATAGGTAGTTAGTTTCTGTCCGAATTCATTTGTCAGTTACAAAGAAAAGACTTGCCCCCATAAGACTTCTTTTCAGATGCTATACATAACATATTAATTGTCTTGCAATCATCTAGCGTTTCCTACAATGGATAGACCAGCAAAATAGACATATAATGACTAATTTGGTAGAACTTCTTAAGTTTTTTCATAGGTTGTAAATATTCAAGGAAACCACATGAGTTCATAAAGTTAACAAACACATTTAGTTAGCTGAAACAGTTTAGCAACAGAAATGCTAGTTTTGGGTAGTAAATGCGCAGAAATTTGAGTAGGCCACGAAAGGTAAACCTTTCTTATTATATTCACAGTGAGGCTGAATCATCCAAAGATTAATCTCAGCTATCACAAAAGTATTTACATACAATTTTTGCCTGTAATAGCTAAGAGTAAAATGATAACATGTCTAGAACAACAAATAAAACTAGAGATAGATGTTGTTAATTTTGGGTTTATTTTTTAAATTAACATAAATAAACCAACGTGTACCTTACCAAACGACCTATATTCAATTATCAATATTGTGTTAGGACGACTCCTTATATATACCTTCAAAGTTACAAGAATATACTAATCATCCCGTAGACTAAAATAACTAGAGAGTATTATTTGGAAAATGTACCCATGAAGCTAAACATAATCTTAAAATTATATATACGGAACCTCTAGGTTATGTGTAATACTGTTTCATTAATTTTAATTGCCGATTTGTGAATAATTTGATTATTGTCAGCGAAACAGTGTTTTATTTTAAGAGAATGCAATAATATAATGAATAATGTTAGGTTTTAGTACATGACGTTAGAAAGATTAATAAATTTTACAGTTCTACGTAAAAGACAGATTTTAATTAGACAACCATTGAAAATTAGAAAGAACAGGACAACTGTTTCACTTTTTAATGGAACTTTTCAGCAGTTTACATCCACAATTTCACCACGGATCAGAACCAGTATCATTGGATTTCGTGGAAAGACTACCAACGAAGAAAATTCTAGTTTTTGTTTGTTTACGATATTCGGTGATAATTATCCGTTTCTGTACATAATATCTGTTCCGCTCCCAATAAAAGCAGCAGGGTGTAATAAGGAGAAAATGGAATTATTATACAGTTTTATGTTGACATTTGAAATGATCTTACATCATATCATATATATTAAGGTTATATAACAATTAAGTGTAATTAATCGTCTTTACAAATACTTGTAATTGTTGGTATTATCCCCATTACTAAGATTAAGGACCATATATATCCAATCGCTGTTAGAATGGAGACTTCTTGAATGAATGCCTTGAGTTACCATGCATCCACAAATTGATAATATTTTCATTAGGAAACTCGTCGTCTGCGTGTACCTTATCACAACACTCATTCCTCTTAAATTATTATTTAAAATGACCAAACTCAATTGTTGATATTAAGATGATGAAAAGAACAAGCACTTATAAAAGCATCATGCTCATTAAACCCGATTAAAAGCCGTTGAAGCATACTTTTGTGTTCAAAATTATGAGTAATGAGTTTGGAAAACATCTTTTAAGTTTACACTAGATAAATATATCCTTGATTTAATTGCTAGTCATTATGAGATACGTTATTATGTGTAAGCAGAACAAAAGAATGTGGTCTCATACCTAGTGAATTGAATGACTACACAATAAAACTTGATGGAAAGAATTCAAGTTGGAAAACTAGAACTAGAGAAATATGTGGTTAATTACTAGGCAGTGATATATTGATGCAAGAATATCAGTCTTAAAATACATCAACTGCTACTTAAGTAGCTAAATCCTAAAGTCTTAGATATGTGCTTTAATCTTATAGACAACATCGACTTGTTCTAATCTGAAAGTGTGTCTTGCTGACGAGAGCCAAATATCAAAAATCATAGGTCTAATATTTTACACAGACAATCTGATCATTTAAAATTTAAACTTATCAAGAAGTTTCGATAAGCACCAAAATAAATAAAGTGATTGATATCTGTGAGCCAATAACAAACATTTATTCAGCTAAGAGGCAATGCATATTAGTAGTAAATATGTAGTATTTTATGTTCATTAACTTAGATTATTATTACCAATGATCTGCAAACACTACTTACTACCCGATTGCATTTCAGCAGCAAGTAACCATTAAATTTTCGTATATAGCTTAGTTTCTACCGTATATGTTTCTGATCTATCTAAAATCTCGTTGGTGGCATACGGTAATTGACATACTTTTATAACTCATATTTATTAAACATTAAACAATAACCGATTTCATATTTGTCAAGTAATTATTACAACACAAACAGATCTTTGATAACTTCTTCGATTTCGATACCATGTGTTCAAATTTTATATTCTATGTACAACAGCAGTTCCCTTCAGGATTATAGGTATGTTTTGGTGACTAATACTTACTTGTAAGAAACCTCATTACAACGAATTTCAACAATCTATGCAATAAAACTAGTGAGTCTTAACCAACTTTTAATAAGTAACAGACATATTAGTTCAGTTAATGAGATGCAAAGTTTACTATATAAATGCTAGAAAGGAAATAAATCTAATTGTCAAATATTTATAGCTATGTAGTAAATCAAAATAGTATGTCGGTTAAAGTAAGTCACATACATCAAATATCTGTACTACTTATATTCGTTATTTAGACCGAATTATTCTCCGAACTAAATTTATAATATATTAAGATATGAAACTAGTATAATTCAGTGTAACCTAAACATGACATTTGCAAACTAAGATTATAACTTTTAACATAATTTGGTATGTGATTAACCGTAAAATCCAGCAAGCAAGTTTCATCCTGTTTAGAAACCACTAGCTTGAATTACCTGTTATGTTCGAGTGTTAATGTGTACACATAGATTTTAACTCTGTCTGTCATCCTGAACACCAACTAACCAACTTCTATTGCTTCACCAGCTTTACTCATAACATAGTTCGGGACCGATTTCAAATGCGAATGCTATACGTTGTTATTCTGAATGTATCCAAGTAGAGTGATAAATCAACTACTTTGATGATTCTGAGTTCGCCAGTAATTGTCTTCATGATATGTTCTAAATTTTTCATAACAGAGCTTGCGGATACTAAGTGGTTAGAATATATAATTGTGCATAATAAATCAGAACTAGAAATGTTTTAGCTTATTACTCATTAGCTTTAAAATTTAGTTGGTTTCCAGATCAAAGCACAATGACCAGAGGAATTCACTGTATTCAAGGACATTTTCAGTATTGAGTGTAATTAACAGAAGAACCAGAAACACTATAGATATGTCTTAGCTAAGTCTCAAACTTTTCAATATTCCATATCTTCTACTTTGCTTTAGTATCTATAGGTTCCCCTTAAGTTTTGATAGTAAATATGATACCTTTAAAACATTAATTTAAATATCATTACCAAGCCTAATTACTAATTTAGAATAAATCAGAATTTCAAATGGCACTAGAACGCATGGAATGCATTTCGTTCTATCCAGAACTTGTCAGCAGTATTTATCTGCTTTATATTTCAGTGTTCATGTGAACACTTGAAATGATAATGAATACAAATAGTAGTGATAATTAATACAAATAATGCGTCTTAAATAGGGCAAATTTCACTGCCAACTAAAATTTGTCGAAATTCTAAAACTCTTTCTACTGACGTCCAACTTAAAGTTAAAACATTCATAATTCTTAGATATCAACAATGACTGATTTATTTTATGCATTAGTCTATATTATTCATCTAATGTAGATACAAATCATCTTGATTCATATTTACAAGTGTAAATACAATTTGTATCACTATTTGTTTACCAGATGATTTGATGTTGTTTTTTTCTTAATATAAACTATTACACAATTGAATATACACAAGAATGCTTATATTCTTTAAAATGAAAATAATTTTTTTGTTTAAAAGTGAAAATATTCTAGTTTTAGTTAACTTGTTAAAAAGAAACATCATTGTTTTGGTCTGTTGTTATGGTTACCAGCATTATTACTAGGATGACAATGAAGATAGTAATAAAATTATCATTTATAATAAAGGTAAATAGTAACATTTTTGTTAAAACCAAACATTTGTTTCATTTAAAATCAAAGTTATTCGTATTGTGTTTTTATTGATGGTAACTTAAATAGTAACAATAAACATGGATATTTTTACTGTTACTTAACTCACTGGCATTTTGTTATCGTTTTGTAAAGCTACATCAGAGTATACTTTAATTATCTATTAGAGACTAAAATCTTCTCCAATATTTCAAAAATTGATAAAGTACTGAATAATGCTTTTTACTGTCTTCTCGATACTGTCATTAATCTGATTGCTGCATTAACAAATTTCCAGTATTACTTGATTCCATAGATGATGCCAGTTTGTGAGATGAATTTTATTCTTGAGACGGCATTTACTTCATGATATTATTGTTATACTGAATACGTTACATTGTAGTTTTACGTCACGGATTGACGTTAGTCAAGTAGTTATTGCAAAATAAGAAGTATTGAACCACTATCTATCTCCATCTTTGATATTTACTTTACTTTCTATTCAAATGATTATTGCGAAATGTTGTACATAAAGTGACGTTTGAAATATAACCACTAGATAGCAATGTATTAGTCTGAAGGTTAAAGAGTTGTCTCTTGAATCCTTAGTGTCTTTAGTCTGGTGAAACCCTTAAGTATGTCAAACTGCTTAAAAATTCCATCCTAGAATAAAATAAATGTTCAAAGATTTATAATTAAAGTAGGTTCGTAAAGTGATACTAAAAACCCAGCAACCTGTACAACCTACTGCAATTATAAATACCTCATAATTAACATCTGTAATTTATTATGTACCTGTAATATGTGGATACCACTTCAATTATTAAACTAGAAGTAAAATTTGGTTGTCATAGCTTTTTTCAAATAACGCCAACTGCTGTGGTTAAACACTGACATTTCTCTAGATTCTCTGTTTCGTCTTGGGTATAAACTGCGTCTAATAAAACGTCCAACAACAGGCTGCCTAACTGGAAGATGTGACCAAAATATTAATTGATCAAAAGAGTGATATAACAATGCTTATATAAATCGTTTCCTTTGACACTCAGAATTACACAATCAAGCGGTGCAACTTAAATGAATTACTGTAAAGTTGATCATTTAGTTTTCAGCCACTTATAACAGCTAAATGTGATTAACGTAATTTAAAATTTTACATTATCTCCAATGAGTCTTCACCTCGTTGCTCTACACTAATAAGGCTAACTGCAAGCAACTCATGTCATTAACTTCAATATCTTAACTAGTTGTTTTGGCATTCTAAAAAAATCATGAAAGGTCTATACTAACAAAACTTTACTTCAAGATAAATGTTGTACATAAGCCAAAAAATATTCACTAGATAAAAATCTCATTATTCCAGAAGAATTTGAACTACTTGTGTAAATGTGGGACAATTTATGTTTTTATTTGAATGGGTGTATAAAAAAGAACACACTTCATGCTGCAGAGAGCACTAGGGTGAAGAAATTTTATGTCCTGTTCCTTTAACGGAATAAGATATTTGGAAACGTTTACTCTAAAATATGAAACTTTATCTCGTCTATTTTTGTTTCTAGTAGTAAAGTTAAGAAAACGTAAAGTTCCTATAATAAAAGCTTCTCATAAAAAGACCATGCATGAAAAGTCTTATACAGTTGACCTTTAAACTTTTCTGATACTTCCAAGGTCAATAAAATGATTGTTCCCAATCTAATAAAATTATTAGACTTTTATCTCTTGGTACATATTCCAAATTTATGCAATTCATGGTAAGTAGAGACTATAATCCACTGCTACTACTAACGGCTCTTCCACTCTATGAATATCTGAAATTCGCTCTTAACACATTATATTATAATCTGTCGTTTCCTGGTCGTCAGTTTTGTGTTTAAATTGGTGTTATCAGTACCAAAAGCCTATCAAAATTACAGACCATGAAAATTCATCCATTTAGAATAAATCTTGCTTGATACAAAGTGTGAACTGAAACTACTAAAGTCATAGTCAATGAATTTCACCATCCAACTTATTTCTAGGATGTAAGATGCACAGTATTATTTGGTAAATTAGGTTTATGCATTCCTGTTGTTGATAACCAGAAATGAATGCTGTTTAATCTTTGTTAAAATATTTGCCTTGATCTATCCGTTTTATAATAATATTTTATATATAAAAAGTGTGATTAACTGTGATTCCCAGGATTTACATTTCGGATTATTGGGACCTCATCTGATAGTTGTACGAACATTTCAATAATGATCAAACGTTTGCCATGATTTTCAACGAAATTCGAACGGAAATTAGTAATAGTATAAACACCATACACTCTTGTCAAGTTAGTGACTATCTGAACTAGTAGCAATGAATAACTTGTCAACGTCTGAATAAACAAACGTAACTATGTAACGATATGTAAATAAAATGAAACGTGTTTACTGAACTTCACAGATAATTAAAATTCATATTTTCGAGAATTCACTATTTTCATCTCTGAAATTAAAATTGAATATTTTTAATAAACTTTATATTTTAATCAGTCCATATTAGAAGCATAAACTATGTATTTGAAGATCTTTCACAAATTAAATTTGTCTCTTACCAGTGAACTTGATACTAGAAAATCTCTCTCTACAAATAAATTTTTTTTTATTCTTCAAGATCATCTTACTGAATATCTTTGACTTTCTCTTGGCACCAAAACACACTTTGAATTGATAATATCCAAGATTACTCAATCAAATTTAATTTTTGAAATGCTGTATTTCCGGTAGAATAAGTGCTTAACTGTTAAGCAGTTTAAAACAACATTGTATTAAAAAAAATTCCAACTCTAAATATACTTTACAAAAAATATTTTACTGAAGATTCAGTTGAAGTGTTTATAATGAATTTTGTAATATACACTAAAAAGGAACAAGTGATATATTTAGTGAAGTAGTTACTATTGTATGAATAATCAACTGAAACTCTTCTATGAACAGAATAATCACTTTCTCTTCCTGTCTAGTCATCAGGACCAGTTTGAACGTAGTCTAATTTCCTATTCAAATCCCTCAATAAAAAAATGTTGAAAAAAAAACATTAATTTATAGGCATATCACTTTCGGAATTGCTTGGTTTTCAAAACTCTTCATTTATTATTATTCTGAGCAACAAAATCAGCGTCTAATTCAAAAAAGTAGCAGTTTTAAGTAGTGCTAAGTTAGTTCGTTATGAAGATCATGTTGCGGAATAATTATCTTTAAAAGACTTGTTATCCATCACGAGTCATAATATTTCTACTGCGTTTTCCATTCACTCGACCTCTAATCATGGGGTCGATTAATCTTTTTCATATAAATTAATAAACAGGATCATTGTCGTTGTGCTAATTGGTATGATTGCCATACATCAAGAAATATTCTGACACTTGTAGGATTTTCTCATTTAATGTCTATAGTTATCTTCATACATTAATATATTTGATAACACTTTCTACCATCTTACTGTTAGCTTCTACTAAATTATACTCAAGAGAAGAGTAAGTCCACCTTCTTTAACGTAGTGCTTTGCAAAGATGACACAATGAATTTTGTAGATCATGTTCTATTTATTGAATTAAGTGACTGTATTAGTGTACAAGCAACATTGTTTACAGGTGGCCTAGAAATCTAAGTGGTAAGCTAATGTTACATCTAATAAAAATTGTACACCATTGTTCCACATACACGAAAAAGAATCAGTATTTCTGTATTAATAAAAAAGTACCTCATTAGTTATTGTTAGTTAAATTTTCAATATACGTTTTGCTTATCACTTATAGTATTAAGGAAATTTAATTTTAAGGCATTGATTGGATATTTTTTTATTACAAGCTATCATATCATATGAATCAATGAGAGACAGATTATATTAAGTAGGTGTTTTGTTTTAGTCTGAAATTCACCGACATTATACACCTACAACATTTTCACTGAATATACTCAACACTTATACGTCTTGCAGTAACAGCTCTACCTATTAACAACTGAATTGAGATTTACTGATTTTTATTTCTTACGCCTTTAATCAATTTGTGAATCCACTATAAGATAACTTATAAGCTGTTTAATACTCTTAGGTTTTAAAGGGTTCACTTTAAATGATGTCAAGATTAGCCATAACTTTACTCATTTTCATAATATATTCACATAAATGTATTGGTATTTAATTGTGGGTAGTCATGGTTTTTCATTTCTGAAAGTTTCGTGTACAGAATAATGAAACATAAGCATAACTGTTTATGATTTACGGTGTATAACATTTATTTCATTATTAAATGGCATTGCATACAGAACTATTTTATTTCGACTCAGTAGCTTAGAAGTACCATATTTTTTGTAAGGCTTGAAACGACGAAAATTCTAATCGTCTATAATCATAATACCCTACACATTGTTGAGGTGTCCTGAACAAAGGAAAACAACTGTTTTTTTCTTTCTAACGTGAGTTTATAGTAAAAATCAACATTAGATTACTTCTCAACAGACGGCTTTCGATTGAACAACTAAAGTACTATGTAGGTGTGCATGGGAAACAGGATGAATTATGTGAGAATTTCATATCTATTACTGTAAGTGAAAATGTAGGAATTCGTTGCTTAATATTGTTTTACTGATTGACTGAAAGGGATCAATACGCTTTGTTCAAGAACACACTACAAAAAACAAATGGTCGGGGAAAATTGTTTAGCTCCAAGTTAAATCAAATCATGGCCTGATTTTCATTATCCTGGTGATTTCATTACACTATCGAGTAGAGAAATAACATCCAACGTCGGAAACAATGCTAATGCCAACTTTATCTGAAATATGGTTGTTTCTCCAAATGATTACTAATAACTTGGCATTTCGCATCTTGTCTCTAATCACTTCCCATTTTCTATTTCTATGGCACTAAAAAAATTAGATTTAAAAACTGTAATGTAAAACTCCCCTTTTACATATGGTTCACATTTCTAGCACAATTAAATAATCAGAGTCTATTTTCATCTTATCACATTTTCTGTCACTTGCAAACTCTCCTCGTAATCCAATTAAATGGCTTTTAATATCTGGCGTGTTATGTAGACATTTAGATGCCTTGAGTCTAGAATATTTGAATTCTAATTTAATTGAATCCTAATTACATTCAAATTGCTTAACAATATACTGGATAACCAAAATATACTTAAATCATTTGACTTTGGTTATCCGGCATACTGATAAACTATTCGAATCTATTGAGTCAAGGATATCTGAATTCCAGTTATAATTAAATTAACTAACAACACACCAAACAGTCAAAAGTTATTTATTTAGAAAAGGACTCTCAATTATCCATGATTCTGTCTATTATTAATTCTTAATACTGTGCTCTCATTTACTGACATGTACTCTCATGATATGCACACTATTGTGACAGCTCTTACTGTTAAGAACCACTTTGTACGTACTAATTACTCACCATACGTAAAAAAACAATGCATTCAAGTTATATTGTGGTGGATACTATTCATAAGGTCGTCCACAAGTAGTAAGTAGCGGGACGTCGCATAAAAGTGAAACTGTAAACAGCATAGTTGAGTTTCGCACAGCTCAAAGGCCGACCACACCACGTAAGTGAAATAAAGATACCGTGATAAATAATATATACATTACTTTTACTTTCTATTTTCATGTCCTTTGCGTTTCTTGATCAGTGTTGGCTATAGGCCTGCTTTCGTTGGTTGTCTTCACTTCTGCTACGTATTGTAAACAGACTTTACTCTATGTCACTTTAAAACTCATCTCGTATGCTGTTTACTGTTTCTACTTTCATGCGACGTTCCGCTACCTACTACTTATAGGCGACCATATGAGTAGTATCCACCACAATATTAAAGCACATATTTTTGAGCATGAATTTCTAATTTTTTTAGTTAACCTTTGGATCTCAGTGTCTATGCACTTTGTCGTTGAACAATATTCTTTTCTTTTCTTTGTTTTAAATTATTTCAATTTCAACAATTATTTCTAAGAGTAAAGAAAACAAGCATTTATCTTTTAGGTGTAAAAAATTTATTTGATTTTTTTTAAAAACAAAAAAATTAATTAACGCCGAATGTTTTCATTGTTTAAAATACTCACTAATATACAAAAAAATAAAAGAGGAGGCAGGCGGAGTGAACTTAAACTATTCTATTCAATTTAGCTCATCACAATTTCAACATATTTATTTATTGAAATTAAGTAGTATAAAAGTATACCTCATTTGATGGCAAATTCATCTAGTTTTCAAATTTTAAAAGAATAAATTAAAATGATTAGTTAAACAAAATCTTTTTAAGGATAAGCTTGCATTTTCCCGTTGAATTGTAATGGACTGAAACTGGTCACTCTGTATTGCCATATGTACATCCTGAGCTGATGGCCTTGATATACCGATAGTACACAAGTAATATTTAAGTTGGATTGTGACTGGTAAGCGGAATCAAGAACGCGCATTTTGTCCTATTTGGAACTCATCGGCTGGATGTACCTGCATCCTAATGTTGATGTTCACAGGAGGCAATCCTCTAAGGATGTACATGTGGCAACAGAGGCTGATCAATTTCAGCCCATCACAAATCAACAGGAAGATACAAGCTTATCCTAATTATATATATACTCGTTGCACAGGTGTGACTTCCTGGACACAGTAGCCTAGTGGTGAACGCGGTGGCGTTTGAAACGAAACAGACTGAATTTGAATCCCAGTGTGAACATCAACGTTAGGATTCAGGTACATCCACCAGCTGAATCCTAAATAGGACAAAACGCGTGTCCTAGATTTCGCCTTCTAGTTACAATCCAACCTAAAAATCTTTTCAAACTTTGAAATAAGTAGTATGTAATGCTAACTTGAATAAATTTGTACGTCAATTAACATTGTGAGACGGACAATCAGAATAAATATAGGTAATATGTGGTAGATCAAACGACAGGTTATATTTTTTCAGTATGTGACAGTAAAATATTACGTATATGTTGAGCGATTTATGGGTATTCCTATCAGTAATACCAAAGTGCATGCCGAAAGTCTAAATGACACTTGTGGTTTTCAGGTATAGTGTTCTGAGTCGTTGTAAATAGTGGGAATGCCCATGATCGTTTAACACTTCTTATTTTTTAATTAAATAAAAGGTATTCATGTTCATTTGGTAAAAAATTGCCGAAACACCTAGCCAACTTTATAAACTATGCCGGTAACGTAGGGTGAGGGAAGAAACAATACCGCTGAAAATCAGATCACTTGTTTATATAATGCAACTAGGTGTTTCTGCGTCCTAACATTGATTTCCCAGATAGGACGAAACGCATTCCGGATTTCACTTGTTAGTCACAATTCAGCCTAATTCATGCTTGCAAATTTCTGCTGTATTAAAGCAACCTGATCATAATGCGCATATGACAACAGAAACTGATCAACTTCCATATATAACCAGTCAAGCTGAGGATATAATTATCTTCATATTATATATACACATTAGTTTATTAATGTGTTTACAGGATTCTTCATGATTTAGATATCTGGATTTGACTAATTTGAAATACATTAGTCAAATTAGGTCATATTATAATTAAGATAAATATTAACTTAGTGGAACTGAAGTTGGATAATTTAAGTATAAAGTTTGAACATATTTCTTTCGCAATTACTATTCATGGTTTATATAAATAGATGATCTGATGCTTCCGCCTTCTGAAAGAGTCTGATTAAGACAGATTAAGATTAAATAAATTACTAACACAGCAGTTTATCTATAAATTACCTAACTGATTCCCTTCACAAGAGAATCAAAATAATGATATATAAATCTTGTTTTGTTCATGTTGATCACCAAAGAAAGTGTTAACATAGTTAAGAAAAGAGAAATTGTTTATCTTTATATTCAGTAATGAAAATTAGTTCTTACATTTATATCATATAAATAAATCATTAGGTTAATTTTATCTCATAGTCCACTATATGTTTTATATATTTGTCACTTTCTATTATTTGTTAGCTCACGTAATGAATGAGTGATAAGTATTAGAGCGTAATGTTCTTGGAAAACGTTTTTTTCCAAGTAACTGAAGTCATCCATAAATGTCTTCAATGAATATGTTTAATGGAGATCATACCAATACACAGGATGTAAGACGTATAATCATTGAAAATCTGAACATAGGAAGAAATCTTTAAAGCAGATTACACTTGTATTTGTGTTATTGTCTCAATAAACGAATAGAAAAGTAATTAAAATTGTTGTATGTGGCACAGTGAATATTGTTAAGGTTAATCTTGGTTAATAAGTGGATTATAGTTTTTCATGTTGTTGTTTTAATAAAATGTTCTATATTTAGTGCATTCTTTCTTTCTAGTTACTATGAGTAAATTACAACCCAACAGAATGATATCTTTTTGGTATGCACTAACAGCCCATAATTTATTTATTATCTTGCTTCATATTACAATAATATTTCACTTCGTCTTTCTGAACAGGAGTGACAAATGAGTCAGAGTTATTATATATATATATATATATATATATATATATATATATATATGTATATATATATGTATATATATATATATATAGATTAATCATTGAGTAATGACCAGTGCCATGATTATCCATTCCTCTGTGTATATAACGAATTCAATCGAACAAGTTGAATTAATCTGATTACTAGTCTACGTGATTTAATATCATGTACACTGTTTTGTGTTACCGGTTGAGGGGTAGCTGACAAAAAATAACCCTGAATTTCGTACAAAATCATCATGCCTCAAGAATTTTCATCACTTGCTGACAACTTAAGATGATCAGATTGAAAGGGGATCGAACGACCGTGAATACTTGGTGCATATTAAATATGTAAGCAAGTAAAATCATCTGCAATGATAAAAAGTCGGAATGGTCAGTCAGAAAGAATGAAAGCTTCACAATTTAATGCTTCTATTGTTTTGACTATTAATCATGGTACTGAAAATTAGTTGATAAATTCGATCAAAACAAGGACAAATTAGCAAATATTGTACTTGTGATAACTCAGTGTTCAGTTAATGTAACAACACTGTATACATGTTTTATGGAAAATCTTATTCATTAAATGTGTAGTCTCCGTTTTATTTAGTTTTCACATTTTATTAAGCACTATTCTCTATAAGTCAACCCAACCAGTAGATGCTTTATCCGCTTAGTTGGAGTTGCATAAAATCGATATGAATCCACAAGGGATTCTGAATTCATGTCACATTATGGTTAAATTATTATCCTTACTCTTGATGTACTCATAAACCAAATGAATACATTACCAATATGTTCTACCTTGAAGTCTGTGTGAAAAACATAATGAGTTGCATGTCTGATGAAATAAGATGTCTTATTAAACAATACATCTAAACAATATATTCAGTTGTATGAATACTTAATCACCGTCCAGAGTAGAAAGTTTCGTCGTAGCAACTGAGATATCAATTGACTAACTTGGTAATTTTCCTGAAAGTATAAAGCATTGCTGGCCAACCTTTCACGATTTTATTGATGACTTTAGTAGAATATTGATCGGCTAAAGTTATACCTTTCTTTTTGACATTAAACAAGTAAACTGTATCCACTGATTTTGGTAATTTATCTGATTATTCAAAGGGTAAGTTCTAGGGATTAAAGTGTATTTATCGTTAAGGATTTCATTCCAAACACTAGCCTTACTTTATTTGTGTCTTTGTCCTGAATGTTAGGAAGTACAACATAGCATATTCATAACAGAGGGCAATAGATTATTCAGGACTTTCAAAAGTGAAACTGATGCTTTAACTCGCTCCACTGAAAAATAACTAAATACTAAGTGTAACACAGTAACCATTCAGAAAGTAATGAACAGTCTTAATTAACGGCTATCACTGTGATAAAAAACAGTTAGGCTTTACAGTGTTTATTATGAATAATAAAAGTGATTGCTCACAGTTCAGTAACCCATGAAAACATGTACTTACTCTTTCAACTTAAAATCTTCGAATGAGTACTTTGTTGAAAAAATTGACTCTTATATCAAGAATTAATTCGAAACGATAATCGTACGGTTAACATTTGTTCGCATGGCTTCAATCTGAAGTTATTTTCCACAACTATTGCTTCATATGTAAATGAAATTCATTGAGTAATAAACAAAAGTAAAGAAATATGTTTATATAATAAATGTACCTGTACAAAAGTGATTACATTGTGTGATGAAGAGTGAAATGTATCGCCCCATAGGTTGGTTATAAAAATTGCCCGTATTTAGCATTGTGACCCATATCCAGCATCCTCAACCACATTTCAGTGGATAACTGTCTTAAACTCAAGTATAATTTTCAACAGAGATTTCATTTCATGCACTACTTTTCACCGTCCTCGTGCTTTACACCCTACATGTTAAACTGCTCTACACTAGATATGTTCATAAATGATACACAGACGTGAATAGCTTCAATCATAAATCTTATCACCACTACCACCACATACACATGCAAACACATTTGAATTACTAAAATTGTCAAATTTATCCAAATATTCATTCGATTAAGAAACAGAGTAGTATGCATATTGTCTTTCAGACAGTTCAAATAACCTTTTTTTCACTGTCTTTATTTGAAACCAATGATCTTTAATACTTGTAGAATATTCTTTCATGCATCTATGTGAAAACACCTGTTATCTATCAAGAAATAGAAAATGTTTGTTTGTGTATTGAAATAGACACATGATCCAGACTAGTTACTATATGTTATTCACTGTAAGAAGATCAAATTTTACAATCATGAATGAATGAAATATCAAATGGTAAATGTAAATTATATTTAAATTAATAGTAAATAGTGGAATGTATAACATACTAAGGATTCATTATCTAAACATATCTACATTCAAGTGTTGGTGTTCAAAGTGTGACTAAAACTTTAGTTTCCGCTTTAGAAAATGCCGACTGTCAAAACAAACTTTTCTGTGAATGTAGAAATTCCGGTGATAAAGAAAGTTCCTCCAGCTTCGATTAATTCAACGGCAAAATTGAACATACTGACTGATATATGTTAACTCAATAGCCCAGTGGAGAATGCATTGGCTTTTCAGAAGTAGATACTAAAATTTAAGTCACACTTTGAACACCAACACTTGAATGTAGATATGTTTAGATAATGAATCCTTAGTATGTTATACATTCCACTATTTACTATTAATTTAAATATAATTTACATTTACCATTTGATATTTCATTCATTCATGATTGTAAAATTTGATCTTCTTACAGTGAATAACATATAGTAACTAGTCTGGATCATGTGTCTATTTCAATACACAAACAAACATTTTCTATTTCTTGATAGATAACAGGTGTTTTCACATAGATGCATGAAAGAATATTCTACAAGTATTAAAGATCATTGGTTTCAAATAAAGACAGTGAAAAAAAGGTTATTTGAACTGTCTGAAAGACAATATGCATACTACTCTGTTTCTTAATCGAATGAATATTTGGATAAATTTGACAATTTTAGTAATTCAAATGTGTTTGCATGTGTATGTGGTGGTAGTGGTGATAAGATTTATGATTGAAGCTATTCACGTCTGTGTATCATTTATGAACATATCTAGTGTAGAGCAGTTTAACATGTAGGGTGTAAAGCACGAGGACGGTGAAAAGTAGTGCATGAAATGAAATCTCTGTTGAAAATTATACTTGAGTTTAAGACAGTTATCCACTGAAATGTGGTTGAGGATGCTGGATATGGGTCACAATAATAGATACAAACATTTCTAGTGATCATTCGATAGGATTTTAGTAACGTTGGTTATAAGTGATAAATAATATATGATACATTTGTAAATAATTACTATACCATCACCTTTATTAATTTCGGCAATGACAATCCCTGAATTTTTTCATGGTTTACTGATGAATTTTTCGGAAGATGGAATTGCGATTTTTATTTTTTAAGTTTCCCTCATGTTTGCAATTTTTTTCCGCAATTCTACCAAGCAACTACTTTTGATTTCTATCGTTTTACTGACGCTGTTATTTAGATATTTCTTGAGTTTAATTTAGTTTTATGCATCTTTATTCTTCTCATTTACTCTTTTTCCTAAACCGTTTCTAAATTCACTTTTTGCAAATACGTTAGTGGTTGATTATGTCATTAAATGATACGCAAAACGATCAAATTAATTAACTTGTAGACGCTTAGTGTCTTTTAGACCTGGGTGTGCGTTATGTATATTATTGAATTTTATAAATCAATATCGTATAATAATTTCGGTTAGACAATGTTTATAAATCAGGGATTTGTGTAGACTCGTTTCTGCTTCGCTATATTTATTACCAAACTTAGGAGTATAAAGTTATCTCTGCTTTAGAAATTTATGAGATTTTTCATGTTGATGGTAATTTACAGTTAAAGATACAACCAATTTTAAATGTTATTTTACTATAATTATTAGAAGCCAGAATTATAGATGAGTAGTTTCGTCTCAAATTGACAGGAGTGGGAATTTCACCAATGAACGTTGGTCCGGAGGTGTAGACGGCTAAGTGTTTGTCTTGAGGCCTAGAAGCCATGGGTTCTATTCATTAGAGGAATTTCGGCTAAGCACTACTAAGCAGTCTTATACTTGTACTAAACGTCTGCTCAGTTGCCTATGGTTTTTAGTATTAACCAACCAACATCAATCTACGACGAATACAGTCAACTAAACTTAATACCTAACTCTATAAAACCACCTTATTTAAGTGACTAACTTGTTAAATTTCTCCGAAAAATCAACATGAAACCGTTACGATATATTTATACACAACTACGAAACATTTACATATAAGTTGTGACATTAAGATATGATACTATTATTTTAAGTGTCGCCAACTACTTTAATGAATCATAATAATAAAACAGTGTAGTATATTCTACAATAGTTTACATCTAAGAATTCACTTACATATAAATTGTTACTGAATAACAATGTAAAACAAAACTTTTTGTGTTAGCAAGTATGTGTATCTAGGTGTGTCAAGACACCTGAATATTACCTACCTAATATATATGTTAGCAGAAGTTAGTTTAGTGTCTGCTTAAATTATTCTATGAGCACTCATTCTACCTCCTAATCCACTCACTTACCTCTAACATACAAACAAATACAGTTATTAGGGAAATTATTTATGTAGAAATAACAAGAAGAAAGTATACTATCAAACCTTTTCCTGTTTAAAATTTCACTTCTCATTATTTTTTTAGTGCTTAGTTTTGTTTTCTAATTTTATTTAAAAAGTTAATGTAAACTGCCTTCTTTACAAAGAAGGATATCGATAACAGGAATTGTGTTTCATTTTCTGACCAACTGTAATGAAGAAAATTTTTGATGAGCTTATAAACTGACTGAAATGGAAATTCCACCATTTAACATCTGCCTGGTGGTATTATTGATTAAAGCGTCTCCACTATATTTAAAGGTCCTGGATTAAATTCATTTGGTGAAATGCAGAATGCTCACTAATGAAGAGTCCCATAGTAGAACAAAACAGTTTATTAGTATTCCTTTATTTTCAGTGATACCCAACCAAGATTAGTCTGTGGCAGATATAAACCGAAAAATTAAAATCGTTGTAAAACATTTATGTATGGAACTCTATCTTCATTACAGCTGGTAACATCTGTAATGTTTCCAACATTTATTAACTGTCTTATTTTCAAAGTACCACAAATAAAATCACTTTGTATTAAACACAGCATGCAAATTAAGTGACTTACCATAAAAATCTCCTTTGATAATCAGTTTTACTAATGATAATTAACTAATTAACTGATCCAATTTATTCATAACTCATTAGTAACATGATTAATACATCGACATTCTAGACAGTTACACTCTTAGCTCTATATGATTTCAATATTATATATATATATATATATATATATATATATATATATGTATATATATAATTCGATGTACTTATGGTTGAAAAGTAGCTAATTAGAACTAATGCAGTAAAAACGAATTTACATTAATCTTGGCTAACTATTGTTCTTACTTCATTCAGAAACATCATAGTCTTTTACACGTCTAATAATCAGGTGACCTTTACATGGCCAGCAGCTCACTGACCTTCGAATTTTAACGAAACAACCTAACGATTCGTAAACTCAAACAAATGCCTAACCAACACAGCTGAAATCAAAAGACCAAAACAGACAAGTTCATTGTGATTGTTATTATTCAAAGTGTACGTTTTTCGTAGATAACTTTCGTCATATACATTTTTCGATAAAATAAGAAATCGGATGCTACACCGAGACAGAACGTCTGGGCTATGAAACTGAATAACTTGGAAATGATAAATGGTGCAGTCAACGTTAATAGATTCATAGACAGCTTTTAGTGAGGAGAATACTTTCGTGATAAGTTTCTAGACAAACCAGTCGTTTACTTTTCTTTCCGCCTTCTCAAAAGTTCTAATATTGTTATAAGATGTTCAATTGTATTTAAATGTAAATACATCTGCATTGTACAAGTAATACTTACCTGCTGAACTCAGTCTAATTTCCATGTGTATTTTTTCTGATGTTCAAATACATATGTTAGTTGAATGGAACTATTTTCACAACTGAAGATGGTCTAACTCAGACGAATTCGTGATGTTAAATTCAAATTCAACCGTTTCCATAACACCAAATTACAGTCGATGCCAGCTTACTAGTGACTAACTTCTGAAGGTAGTTTTTAGAGTTCTAGTAAAAAAACGTGATCAGTGAAGTTCATCCATGTCGGGTATGAAGCAGTTACTCAATGGATGAGGTTCCATTAATATACTTCAGATTAGTTGAGTTAGAAATAACAACCACTGAAAGCTAATTTGGTGGTCAAATGGTTAATGTTTAGCTACGAGTTCTAGAGGTTCTGGGCTCTATTTTCTATCTGGGTTGTGGATGAGCACCGGTAAAATGTCTCGTACTAGAATGAAACAGCTATCCGGTGCTGGTTTATAATGGTTGTCTAGTTTAAGCCAATTTGTGATATCGAATTCAAATTCAAAATCTCAAAACACTACTCAGGTACTTCCGTTTTATTCATAATCTTTAAAATTATTGTAGTCAAATGAAATCTTCCTAGTACACTTTCACCATAGACTCTATATGCAGGTACGTTAGCCAACAAACGATTTTGTATTGAAGTTCAGTTAAATAAACAAGTCGTGAATTTTTTAAAATTCCGTTAACTATTCAAATTTAGAAATGATGATTTGGAAAAATTCTCAAAATACTCACGAAGCTACTTTTTAATTAATGAGTAGAATTTTTTTAACATATCAAATGTATCCTTCAACAAAATCAGTAAAACCTGTTAATGTTTAAGTGGTCTATGTCATTTTGTTAGTTTTCCGAGTCTTTTAATCAGCTTTTCAATTATGGTGATGTAGAAATATCACTGTATACCTTTTTTTTATCTGCGTTTAAATACATTCATACATTAAAAGATTCATTTCTGGATCTTTCTCATTACTATGAAGAGTTTTATTCGAAATTCACCATCGTTTGCAATATTATTACTAAGAAACCCATTGATATCACACGTATATGATGTCATAGAAGAATCGTCACTGCCTGCATGTCGATATGTGTATGCCATATGTGAAAATCACTTGTATTCTTACCATATCAGTGAACCATTCTTCATGTGGATCCTTCTTGTAAGTTTACGGTGAACAAAGTAAATGGAAACAAATACTGATTGATTCATGTTATTTTTGCATACTCTCCCTGAAAAAGGGAACAATCGATAAAATTAACACTGTCCTTTTCATCCTATCTTGACAAACCATTATTTTTCTTGATTACTTGAAGAAATATAACAGAGCGAAGGAATATTTCTTTCCAGTTAATCTTTCATTAGGCTGCTACACTAATATATGTAATGGCTTACAACAAGGTAGTAGTATTTATCTTATCATAGCGTTACATAATACAACTGATTACTTGAGCAGGCGTTATTTAACGAATAAATATAAGGATAATTTAATTACAGTACTTAACAATTAAAATGTGGCAAAAAATTTCGTGACAGCAAGATAATTAACAAGATTAATTGCGTAAGACTAAAGATGTAAAAATTGAAACTAATAAATTATCTAAGAATACAAATCATAAGCTTTATGAGTTTACGAACACGACTGATTGTAGGGTGTAAGATCTTAAAGAGATGGACAACGTAAGAAAGGTGTATATTTAAGTTGGATTGTGACTGGCAAGCGCTATATCGAGGCAATCCATTTACGATGCACATATGGCAACAGAGACTGACCAGTTTCAGTCCATCACAAATCAACGGGAAAATACAAACTTATCCTAATTACGTAATAAAGGTGGTTGCAGAAATATTTCTGCTTACAAAGGTCCAGTTGATGGGTATGAATATTTATATCTTCGTCTGTTTGAGGGAGACAAATTCACAAACCATATGACATATCATAATGGATAAGATAAATAATTTTAAAGGCTGCACTTGAATCTACACGGCACCCGGTGTTCACAAAATGTTGTAGAATCAATTCTTTTGTCAACCAAGTCAGATTATTCTCCGCAATGTGATGACAAACTTGCCGAATTGTGCTATTAATGCAACTAGCTTCACAAGATCATCTGAATCTGTAAATACACACAAATGCGGAGAATTCAGGTAATCTGTCTGACAGTTATAGAATATCACACATAATTCAGCTGCATCAAATTTTTTATACAGCTGTTGTGTCAATCTATTATTATCAGTGTCATTCTTAAATTGCAGTTTTAAGAATAAGGACTTCTTAGGGACAATTGTTAAAATGCGTTTTGTTTTGAGCACTATGCAAACATAATTTTAGCCTATATTTTATGTAGTGAGTGAAATAGGTTATGTAATATGCAAAATCATGATAATAATCTTGTCATCAGCTCACCTCTCATTAATCACTCATCTTGTTTAACAAGTTTGTATTATTTTAAGATTATAATATGATTTAAAAAATAAATAGTACTTGACATTGAGATAATGGAAAAGTTGTATAGCTTATGAGGAGAACTCTGTCGATCTGCTCTCTAAATTGTCATAGTAAACAACATCGTCAAGACGTTCACAGTCAAAATAAGCAGACTAACAACGGTGATGTAGTTATAGGCAATAACCAGTGAAATTTCAGTTAAGCGAAAGAAACCGTTGATCAACTATGAAGATAACCTAAAAGCTTATTTCTTTTTTACTACAATTTAATGATGTCTAAGCTGACAATGAGGCAAAGAATTCAGTTTAGGGAATAAAAATATCCATGAACTTTGAGAACAAAATGTATTCGAATTAGCTGTATGGAGTAAAAAATGTAATTTAAGAGTTTACATTCTGCTTATGCAGAAAGTTTAAGGATTGCGATTCTTGTTGTTACATCATGAACTTACTTGTCAGACAATCTACATTGAAAACCATAGAATAATAAACATTTCTTTCTTTAACTTGTATATAAAAAGCTAATGTAGTATTTGCTATATACTGTCATAAGTTTAACGTGTATTGTTTTATTACTATTGTACCCCCCCCCCACCTATATGTATTCTATAGACCATTGCCATTCTTGTCTATTACTTTGTATTTATTAATCTATTTAGACAAAGGAAGCACTTTCCTTCAGAAATTTATTGATATTAATGGACCATGTTATTATGTTTATGTTAATTTGTTCCAGTGTTCTAGGAATACATTTTTCCACATTATTTGACTCCCAGGATGAGACTAATATAAAAATGAACTGAATAGAACTTTTTTTTCTCTTTCAACTACTGATTAATTCACATTTAGTGATATTATCCGTGTTTCATCATGTGATTTGCCTACACCACTGCACAGTATGTGAATAAATTAATCAGTGCCACTTATTTTGTTTAACGTTATCCGATACGAAGACTTACAGACATAAAATAGATAACACAGACACTTAGATATGCTAAGATATTAATCTAACTGTAGTTTATTAGCGAACACAATAATTGTTATTATTGATTGTTACAGCTTATCTTCAACATTATAATTTACTGGCTTATGGTCTCCTCAATTGAGTGCTAAAATAATTTGAGTATTTGAAGATTTATTGCATTTTAGATTGTGGCTAGCACTCTGTTACACATTGTGAGATTTATTATATCGCTTGGACTCATTAGGTAGAATATTTCTTTCATAATTCATCCTACAATTTTTCAAGAAAACATAGTTAATAAAATCCTAATATTAGCGTTGTTGGCATATTATTACTAAGTTTAGTTCTCTACTTATGCCTTCAGCAGCATATAAATCCTTGTACATACTGACTGAAACACATGTGTAAAAGACGTAATATACATTTAAGTAAAATTCACTACCGAAGGTTTAGACAGGATTGTATTTTAAAAGAATTAGAATAAATAAGTAATAAAAATCAAAGTCTCCGCTAAGACCTTCCTTATGTTTATTCACATTCTGAACATACATACAGTACAATAAAGTATTGTACAATATAAAAGTTACTTTGCTCAGAAGTAAATACAGCTTCAATCAATACTAGGAACTAGACAAAAGTGACAATGATTACTATTTCGTGACTGATTAGTGTGTAAAATGGAATACAAATTTTCTAACTAATAACTACTAGCTAATAATGTATTTACTTACGTTTCAGGTTCATACAAAGTGCTAAATAATGGTAAAAATGCTCGCAATTCATAAATTAAATTTTGCTGTTTTAACAACTCTTTATTTGTCATTACCATGGGTAATATTTATGGTGAATACATTGCCAGTAACAAATACCAATGACCCAAATATTTTGTATCGTTTGTCATCAGCACAACATCAAAATGGATTAGAAAGAGTTTATCTACCGGAGGAATTGCTTGCTTCAAATGAACCTTATTTCAACTCAATGTATTTACCAAAACGTGCAGCTTATATGGATCTGCCATGGGGTAAACGAGCTTTAGCTAAACGTGCAGCTTATATTGATTTACCATGGGGTTAGTAATTAATATGAATTGAAGTTATTAATTAATTACATCCCTAAATGCATACATACACACTTTAATATGAACACACAATACAACCCATTGACAATATATTATCTTTGTGTCATTTTTACTAACAATCATGAATAAACTAAACTAGAAAACTGAGACTATTGGAAAACTAAAGAGAAATGTTCATTGTTATTTTAAACTGCATCAATATTCCATAATTCGTCTGTTTTATGAAAAGTTTATATTTTAAGAAAAAAGAATATGTTTGAAACAATCCTTAATAGTG
Source organism: Schistosoma mekongi (assembly GCA_034768735.1). NCBI lineage: Eukaryota > Metazoa > Platyhelminthes > Trematoda > Strigeidida > Schistosomatidae > Schistosoma > Schistosoma mekongi. The sequence goes on along the minus strand of CM068307.1, from coordinate 29,310,740 downwards.
TTCCTTTTAAACAATGGATTAGTTATTTAAATTAAATGAATAATTATTTATTCTTTATCTGTCGTTGTGTTCAAGTGTTGTGATGTTGAATTAATAGTTTTTGGTTCGATTCCAAGAAAATAGCAATTACCTAATGATTATACTTTAGTGTTAATGATTATTTGATTTATTACTGAATAGTAATCATTGTCACCTATGTCTAATATTTACTGCTCATCAAATTCAATTGATCAAGTTACAATATGATTACTAGTTTAAACAACACAACAGTGGCATGTGCTGCGTTTTGATGTTTATTGGCTAAACGTAGTTTCTAACTAAACAGCTAGGTGATGGTGTCATATAATGTATAGATCGGTGACGTCATTTCGAACTTCATAGGAAGAAACAGTTCCTAAGTATTCGTTTCCAGCCTACTACCTATAACCATCCTATAGGATTATTTGTATCTTGGATGGAATGTCAGTAACCTTAAAATATTTAACCATAAAATACATGATCACATACTGAAATCAGTTTATTAGAATGTTTCCGACCCAGGTTGAGTATATTTTAAACAAAACACAAAACATAATACATGTGTGTACTTTGACCTATCATTCAACACAGCCACAACAAGATCATTGCATCGAAGCCAAGGAAACAGACTATCATAGGATAGTATATGCCAGCAACAGTACCCATTTTTCAGCAATATCGGCTTCAGTCAATTCTGTTTTATTTTCTTCGCTTGTGATGACATATTTTTAGGTAGCATTCATAAATTGCACTTAGGTAATTGAACTGGTCCAAATATCCTCAAATGAGCAGAATTATTTCCAAAACAATAGGGTTCATCAGTTATATGAACGCTAGGAATACCTGTGGGACACCATTCATGAAATGAAATATCACTAGACATTTCATTCCTGTAGATTGCATTAAATACAATAACGGACATTTCAGCACAAATTAATTTACGTTTTCCTGCCCCAAACTATATTGATTTGATTGATAGTGATTTTAATCGTTTTTTCACTTCTTATTCTTACACAATAACTGCTTTAAGTGGCCTTTAATCTGAAATGTATTCTAAATACCTTGTTAAAACGGTTTCCCTAAAATTTGGGATGCCTAATTAGTTAAATAACCTCAAATACAATAACCAGTTATGTGAAAAAATATGACACCGTTGACTACACAGCCCTTCTGACCACCATATTTTAAAGTTCGTCTACAAAATACCTCATTGAGTTTAATCTAAGTTTACACATTTGGGCATCTACTTCCTCTCTCCCAGTCTGTCACATATCATCCCTACGATGAATACATTACGACGGTGAAAAAAAAAGTGATGTTCCTTGCAGTCTCATAAAAATAGTTTCAAAACTGACGAGAATCAAGGTGACCTTTTAAGTAAGCACACTTCTCTATGTCCAGTTTGTTGCGTATGCACGCAAAGAGTATCCAGATTTTCGTATATCCGCTGACTCCAGATGAATATGCAATAGACGTATCACATACATAATCAGGAGCCAGTAACGACAATTTAGATAAGGATTTATTTAGAAACGATTGGAATGGACAAGAGATGGAAAACCAAGCAGGCGGCAAAATTACTCAATCACACATACATTTCGACATAGATATGTACAATATGCAAGTTGCTAAACACAGGGGTAGTTATAAATTCTACACCGACTTTTGTCAAATAAGCATAATTACATTGAAGCAGATACATCTAGACTATTTTTATCAAAGGAAGTAGATGGTCATCCAAGTTATGCGATCCTTTGTTTAATTGCCTTAAAATGAAAACCACTTACCCGGAAGTAATTCATTCGTTATCGACAGATTTATTAACCGTATTAACCGCAGAGGGATACCATAGATGATAATTAGTGACAGAGGTGAGAACTTACTGGGTAGTCAATAAAACTTACAGAAATAATTAAAGCAATCTGGTGGAACAGTTGGTAAGAAACAATTTAGCAAGGACACTGAATGGAAGTTTAATCCTCTTCAGGCTATTCATTTCTGCGGTTTTTTGAGGAAACTCATAGATATTACGAAATAAGTACCGTAAGTAGTAATTGAAAAACAATGTTTGACGGGTGAAACGTCATTGTTCGAAGCGGGAAAATATTCTTAGCGATAGACCATTGCAACTGATATGGAATGACGCTAAGAATCTTGAATTAGTAATACATAATAAATTTCTTCTTAAAGTCATTTAGGGACTGCCAGTGAGGAAAATCATGTTGCTCAAAGGTAGAGGGGAGACAAACAGTTAGAAGCATATTCTGGGATAGATGGTTGTAAAAATATGTAGTAACTTTACAGGTGCAGTACAAGTGACGAAAGGTTTAAAAAATTTTCCGCGGCGCTTATGTAACACTTATTGCTGTCATATAGACTTCCGGCGACTGGAAAATAGGAGTAGTGGACACTCTCCATGTGAGTAAAGATGGTTTAGTAAGGACATTTGATAAAAGGAGATGAAAGAAGCTGGTACCTAGATAAGTGAGGAAATTATGTCTGTGAGTAGATTCAGACTGAAATCAGGCTAAAATGTTTGAGTCTGATGATTGCCAAACTCAAAAGACTGTTATAATCGTTGATAGAATAAATCGTTCGGAATATTATTGTGCCTTATCTGAAGTATGGCTAGTGTGCACTACAAGTGGCTCCCATGTGTTCTGTTAAAAGTCATGAAAGCCATTTACCGGTTTAATAACATACTTAGTGCATTGATCACCTACTAGAAGTTACTTTTTCAACAATGAAATTATTATATATGTGTACAGTCTATGCATTCTAACCGTGTTGTTACTCAGGTTTATTTTTCACCATTAGTAGTACTTAAAACTTATTTAATGAAATCAAGAGCAGACAATTTTTGCTGGCAAGGTCAGCAAAAACATAACAGGTCACAGCAATAGTGAGTTGTTACACGGATTAAACTGATGGCTATAAATAAACGTCCAGAGTTAAAGTGTTTAGCAATGTAGTGAGAAATCCGGTCGTATAGATGATGGCCGGAAATCTGAAAGTTTATCTACACGTGGGTACAGTAGATGAACGTTACAGAATATAAGATTTCGAACTGTAAGGAGCAATAAAATTGTACATACAAACTGTAGTATGTCTAAAAGGATATGTAGCGACTGACAGAGTTGAATTGTTTGAAAGCATGAAAACTGATAAAGATAGCAGCTTTTTCAAAGTTGACATGTCCAGAGAGGTATGAGATATGGGTTCAGGGAGAAGGTCTCAATTTCTTAAGCGGTGCCTTGTAGAACATAGGATTATGTTCACTTATGTAACTAGTCAAATATTTAGGGATCCTGGAAAGGAAAGACAGGAAAAAACAAGCCACAGGATAAGTAACGGATGTGAGAGTTAATGATACAATTTGTGGTAAATTCTCAATTGTACAGGAAATAAGCTATCAGTTAGCCAAATCACGACACTTTTATTTGAAAGGATATTATCGTTCAGGATCACTAATTAAACGGCAAAAGTTAATGGACAAAGACTAATAAAATGTAGTGAAAGGTAAATTACAGAGTTCTAGGGTAAAGTGCAGCATTAGGTAACAAATTTGACTCAGTGTACAGGCTGCTTTCTTGATATATTTTTGATACCAGTTATTTGCGTTATTCTGTAAGTATAGAAGTCTGTGTATGCAGCTTTAGCTAGTCTTTACACCAAATTTAGGCCGAGCGCAATAATCACAGAGCAACTATTAGAAGCCAGCCTAGTCTGTATCATCTATTTGGTGCTCCACTCAAAACCTAACCATGGACCTACACGAAACTTGCCTCACAGACGTAAGTGAATTCAAATAGTTACCCTCATCATAATGTAGGCTGATCAGTAGTACCACTCTTACCCCATTTTGTGTCTTAGGCTCTAGGTGGTTGGTGATATAAGTAAACAAGCCTTCGAACTCTAAGCTCATTGTCACTTACCTTGTTAGAGTTCGCTCTTATTTACAAGTACTATGATTCATGTAGGCTAGACATGACTAAGTATTGGATAACTAAGTAATGCATACAACAATATTGGGCAAAATAATGGAATGGAGGTAGAGATGACAAAAGATATGGGTAAGGGTTAGGAGAAACATTAGTGGGTTATATGTTGCCATAGGTATTATTCCTGTCAGGGAATCAGGTGTTACCTAGCATATAAAGCAACTGAAGACCATCAGCTTTACAGTAATGAGAGTTTAGTTAACAGACATGGTATATGCAGACACGAACCTTCAGTAGTAAACAGTAGGCTCTCGCTGTAGCCACTAATGGTGCTCTATATTATTAATAGACCTGAATCGTAGAGTAACATGTCGTCTTTGTTATAGTTAAAGATAACAGAGAACCTGCCTATTTAAAAGGTAAAAAATTAGCAACTGAGAAGGGGACGTTTGGGGTGTCATATATTGTAAAAATATTTCGTAAATTGTTTAGGTTACAAGAGCGACGCCGATTATTCACAGTACTTGGGCGTGCGACGTGAGTTGTGGGCGTGTATGATAGATGTGAGGCTGTCCACAGTTTATTGAGTCAGCGTTTCCAAGTAGATTAAGGAAAAGTTGTTGAGTCCCGTTAATGCTATGAAATAAACTGTCCGTGAGACTTTCATTCGGCTGAAGTAACCCTGTCTGACTTGATCCATATTTGGACTGATCGGTTTGATGCAAGCTTTGTTTTATATTTTTACTTGTTATCGTACCCTTCCTTACTGTAGCTAGCTTTTCCCTGTTCTCGTTTGCGTCAACATCAATGGGCTATTGTTAGCTAAAAGTTGGGAGGAGAGCGCGGACCTACTTTGCCTAAGTTACCACAAATGTCACAAAAAGGATCTCTTAATACGTGGCTATATGCTGGGATGAGATCTGGTGATGCTATCCGTGCCAATTAAGAAGCAAGAATAAGCTATAAGTTCACGTTTGTCGAAAATGACCTGTTCTCATGACACACAACGTATCCCAGGTAGTATTAATATTAGCATAGGGTTTTTTCTAGCCACATTGCATCAAAAAGCGGGCTATTAGTTGTCCAGCAAGCCATGCTGTTCAACTACAAGATTAGCTACAATCTCACGTACAATAAGTGTGCCCCACCCGGTCCTGATGTTTAATGTTTAGAAGGTTGTACGTGATAATTCACTAAGTCATATTCAGTTGGCGACTATGCGTGTGTATGTTGCAGTATGTTTGGTCATATTTGTGTGTTTGGCAGGTTTACGTTTCGGCTATATTCAACAGCCAAAGATATTCAGTTCGGTGAATCCACCGGCCGGATATGGCAAAAGGTCTATGTCATCTTGCCAGAAAGTGTCAAGGGATCTCGCATATTTGCGATATTAAATATTGTTTAAATAAATTTTTATCTATTTTTGGACGTCCATAATTTTTGCATACAATGGCCGTGACGTTTGTATAACAAACTGATAGTCAATATACTTTCAGAAGTACAGAATATCGTCTGTTAACTTGTTATTTCAGGTTTGTCTATGTCTTATCAGTGAACTTGTGTTATCCTTTTATGAAGGCTGTATAATCAAGTATTTGGTTGTCTAAATAATATGCACATACGACGACATGTGTCGGGTTAAGAATAACTACTATCTCTATGGCTTACTTTTCCTTGACAGTCGACAGTTTTTTCACGTAGCATTAATTTTACCCCTATCAAGCCAGTCTTTTGGGGTAGAAATGTTTGACTAAGAAGTACTTGTTACTTTCGTTATGCTCTCTGCCTATGGAACGACCGAAACTCCTAATTTCCTAATCAGAATGGAATCCCAGTAAAATATTAACAAAAGTTGTGGTCAGTAATCTACGCTTCTTTTGTAAGGTATGGTTGGTCCATGCGAGTGACTTGTAGATACGCCCGGAGGTAATTAAACACGAATTACTTACGATAGCTGTGGTACCATACTAATACATACTATAAGTAAGCTCTCTACAAACCTCAACATTAAGAGTATACTATACAGTCGTCCATCAGTAGGCCTGAATATACATAAGGGAAAGAGCAAGATTCTTAAATACAACACAGGGAGCACCAACCCAATTCAACTTGATGGATAAACTCTGGAAGAAGTGAATACTTTCACATATCTGGGAAGCATCATCGATGAACAAGGACGGTCCGATGCAGATGTAAAGACAAGGATAAGCAAAGCCAGGGCAGCATTCCTACAGTTGAAAAACATGTACTACTCGAAAAAACTGTCAACCAACCTCAAAGTCAGACTCTTCAATTCGAACGTGAAGACAGTCCTGATGTATGGAGCTGAAACTTGGAGAATTACTGCAAACATCATCAGACGGATACAAGTATTTATAAACAACGGCCTACGAAAGATACTCAATGTCCGTTGGTTGGAAACCATCAGCAACAACTTATTATGGGAGAGGACAAACCAGACGTTGGAAATGGATATGACATACATTACGCAAACCATCAGACTGCACCACGAGACAAGCATTAACATGGAATCCTGTTGGGAAACGGAAAAGAGGAAGGCCAAAGAACACTCTGCGTCGAGAATTGGAAGCAGACATTAGAGGGATGAACAGCAACTGGGAACAATTGGAAAGGATTGCTCAGGACAGAGTTAAATGGAGAATCCTGGTGAGCGGCCTATGCTCCTCAGCGAGGAGTAACGGGCATAAGTAAGTAAGTAAGTAATACAGTCGTCCATAGTGTTTTGAAGACCTAGTACTATCCAGTAAGCTATTTGGATAGGCCTGATTGGTTGCGATTGTAAGCCTTTAGAATACTAGTTATTCTTATTCCAGAAGCAAAATCAACAGTAACAACACTTGATTGTTTGACAATACAGCGTTTATAGCCGCAGTACAAGTTCTTTGGCTTTGATACGATATAAAAAAAGTCTGAAACATTAAGTTCATAGACAGTACTCTGTACTTCTGGACGTATATTGGCTGCCACTTCATTCCACGAACGTCACGACCGATTTAACGCGGGAAAAATGGAGTCCAACAACGGATGAAAATTCAACCAAACAATGTTCAATAGTGTCAATGTGCTGGTTCTCTAGACAGGTACAAGCAATCAATAGTTGAAGTCATAATGTTTGTTACTGGTACACAATTCTAGTATTTGTGGTCATTAGCTTTCATTCACCTGACTATTAAAATTCCTTTAAAGGGATTCCAGTAATACTTAATTTATTTTTAATAAGTATGAATTATCTTCATTTGGATTAATGGATCTAAAACTTTTAAACTTCAAGGTTTATCCATATGTCAAATCTTTTGATAAAGGATAACTCAAAAACAATGGTGAAATGATCCAGGGTATTCAGTGGTACAAAATTTCATTTACGTCAATAGTTCTAAACCAGACATAAGCTGTTTACCGCCACCGATACAGACAGTTTTCCTATAGATATGCTTCCACTGACATCATCGATCGGCGAGTTTTGGTTCATTTTGGATATATCTTCAACTTTATACACTTCGTTTTGGTTTTCAGTAGAGAGTTCTAGGAACGAAGAGATCAAAAATACTATGAAATATACAAATATCTTTAACTAATGAAACTTTCCCAGATGGCTTTTAGCCACTGAGATGGTTGTATTAACTCTGGATACATCTCTTTTCAGTCAGTAAAGTTTTAGTAGTCTTTATTATGAGACGCCTATGTAAAATTAAACAAAGATATTTACAACTTCAGATAGACCCTCTAGCTGCTGTTTGGATAGCAAAGAGAAAACATAAGAGCTTGTTTAATATAAACTTTCATATTTTATCAGGTCTTAAAACATCGAAACTTATTTGCCAACCAACACGTCAACTGTAGCAGTCAAATAACTGACTAATTCGTTAAATGTATCCTGAATGTCACTGGAATTGTATCAGCAAAACAGATCACGTGATTCTGTTTATCCACCTCATAGTTGCAACTAGGATTGTAGCGTTATTATGGACTAGTTTATCCACCTCGAGAGAGACTTATCGTGACACCATATGCATTATATTGAGAAATGAGTGATTCAAACTACAGTGGCGAATTAACACAGTACAGACACCATCAGTAGAACAGAAATTGTGTCAAATTGATTAAATAGGGACAAGCGATCAATCAAGCACATTGGAAATATATCGCCTCATGTTCGGATGTAAATGTCTTAAACACAGATAAGCGTAGTAAGTAAATATAGAGAAGGCTCAAGGGCATGTGAGGGTCGAAAGAATATATTAGTGCACGTGATCAGTGTTGCAGCGAAAATGAATAGACACTCACCTGCCCAACCACACGTATAGAGACCTAGATGGATAAAGACGGAAAATAGTCATAACGATAACAGCCTATTTACAACGAGGGACTGCGTGATTCATAACGTAACCTTTATTTGTTACATATAAAGCTACTATGCACATTCATATAACAAGAGCGTCTCTTAACTGCTGTACTTGCACTCTTGGTGTGACTTTTGGATTTATCCGCATGTCGAAGGTGACCAAATATTCTTCACTGATTGTTAAAAAAAACCCGTTTTTCACAACAAAGAGGCTGATAGAGGGAGATAGTCAACTTTTATTGTGTGCTAATAACACTTGTTGGAAAAAGCTCGCAAGACTGTTACGTATAATTTACGAATAAAATTCTAACACTGTTGCATGACTTTCTTGATCGTCGAAAATCACTAATAGCCCTTCATTATTACCCAAAAGCTTCGCAATAACAGGTATAAACCAAGTCGTTTCTTTGAGCTCACGTCCTAGTATCACAACCACATTAACTCCTTAGATTCGCCCAAAGAATTTAACGACTATAATCACTGGATTCTTTTTTCAAAAAAATTAAAATCAGTAGGTATTAGCAAGTTTCGGACGGATTAGCCAGTGGGTTATGCCATGAAAAATACTCAGCAATAAAACTATGCTTTACCTTGTCTGGCTGGTTTACAATACAGAGTGAAATAAAGCTAGGCTCCAACTTTCGACAAACTCACTTTCTGTTCCTAGAAATGACCTCCTTTCTACTTTTTATTTGAAAATTGTTCTTTGCCCCAGAATTTATCGATCATGAAAGAGATGAAACGTTCCCGTGATATTCTGACTCTCTAGGAAGATTTGAATGGGATACATAATTAGTCTGCATGTAAGCTGTCTTCTCTTAACGATAGTGAATACAAAATAATAACGGTGACCAACAGTTATACATTCAATTTATCCCTTTCCAGTGATCGAAATATCACTCTTTAGACTACATAATTTAAGAGTATTACTTCATGACACCTAGAATATCTCCTCCTGTGTAAGTGAAGCATACTCCAACACATGATTTCAGCATAATTCCGGACTGTTTAAAGTAACTACATTAAAACATTGTCTCGTAGATATCATTTGCATAGTGTTTCCGAAAGTGTGGGAATTAATTTGCAGTGTGTTTAAAGGGTAGCAAGCAAAAACATAGTCTGTCTCGTAGTATCAGATATCACTACGAACGACCTTCAAGGATGGCCTTCCAAGAAGCCTACACTAACAGTCAAAGCTCGAAAAACGGTCTGCACATTGATGAGTTTCACTCATTCTGTATAGATAGATCGAAGTACTTAAGAGGCGGAGTTAAACCTCATATATACCTTCTCTTTACTTTTCATGAGATATTTCATCCCCTAAGTTTTGTCACCGCAATGTGCTTGAGGTAATCATGACTTCTCCTTATTTGGTAAACTAAGCACAACGCTGGAACCCCGACTCTTCTGGACGGATCGTTTGTCCAGGGAATCACATCAGATAAGTGACTAAAGTGTCATGCATCGTTCCTTTACGAATACAACTCCAAGTCGTTGAACACCCTAAGTCATTTGTTAGGGGAGTAGAGCTTCTACAACAAAGTTTTGTAATGTACTTGTTAATAGCATAATGAAGGTGCCTCTTGATTAAAATGCACCCTCACTTATGAAGCGACACTAGTCTTGATCTTCGAAGTCTTAAGCCATTTCTATCGTAGTGACTATATTCTTCTAGTACTAAAGATTCCCATGGACTGGTGTGGAACAGGTGATATATAAGGATTATCATAAAACTATCTACGACGACATCAAAATGACATTTAAGAATGTATCTGAGCCGAGTGAGCACTCCAATGTTGATGTAATTGAAATGTAGATGTTGCTTAAAGACACTCACTTTCAATCCGTTGATCGACATATCTTTCACCAGTCCCATAATGCACCTAGCAGACCTGGGTAAAGTGTGAAATCTGCAAAACCACCAGCGGCGAGCGTACTGTCTACATGAGTCGGCAACCCTAATAATTTGGATGACCCCGTAGCTTATCGGCTACTATCAGACTAAGAAACTGAATAGGATAGGACAAACTATCAGGCCACTGAGATGAAGTCTATAGGGTCCAGTAATAAGCAGTTGTGCATTTACATTAAGAAGAAGGTGTACTTTAATCACGATTCAGTGGCAATATAAATCCTTAATCTTATGGTTGCTAAACTACTACCCAAGAAATTCTTATCCAAATTTTTCTAAACTGCCAGTCGTTAGGTATTCTAACTTTATCTCAAACAATTTGAAGTTGGGGCCTGCCAACACCAAAGATATCTTGAGTCACTGGAACCCAAATAAATCCTCTGGGTCACATAGAATCCTTCATAGAATCCCAAATTACTATCCAAGAATCATGTCTTTAAAAGTATGAGTTTTCTCAGTTTAGTCTGATTTATTCACAACAACTAGTGAGGTGCCACCTTCTATTGTTTGAAAATGACATACCTTCTGTCATGAATTCACAAACTTCCCTTTATGAAGACGACCTCAAGATTTGAAGGAAGGCACATTATCCTTGCAATATGTTGATTACCCAACAGAAGCTAGGCAGGATACATGGTTGCTTAGCTGCCTAACTTCCTACCATTTAATAACGGTAAGTACTAAGTGTTACTGACAAGCAATCGTAATACAACTGATACATACAGCTCTGGGGATTCTAGCCTCGGTCTTTTTACCACAGGAAAGAACCTTTTCATACATCTTTTTAATACTGTAGGTGTTTAGTCCCATTTACAGTAAGTAGTCTATTCTTACTGGGGGTTTCCCTACGGAAATCTTGATTCTTCAACCACTTATTACTGTTTTAAGTGCATGCATAAGTAAACTCCATGAAAACAACCTTAGTAACAGTTTTCCAAACCTTAAGAAGAATATTGTCTTCGAAGAGACTGTTTATAACAGGGAGACCAAATTAGTACTCAGACTAACAGGGCTATTGCGAATGTTTGGAACCATGACCAAATCACACTGTATTTATTAGCCATTAGACGTTAAATAAATTATTCCAACCCTCCAGGCCAGTATCGTTCACTCTCACTAACAATGAAAACAGTGTACTGAACATTATGTAACTTTCTTTCCTTTATCTTAAGTATATTTTCGCATGGTATGGCCGTCTCGTATGTAGCAATTATTGAAGGAAAGTGAGATGAAGGTCACCATGCCTAGAGCTGGACAAGCTAGACAGTGTGACTTCGTTGTAAATTAACGCAGGCTGGGTATTTACACCATTCCATTTTAATGTAGTAGAGCTAGACTATTAGTCGATATTATACAAGAATCTAAAGACTATAGAAATATGCGTTACTCAACTCGTATTTGGTATTAAATTGGAATTAATTGCACTGCGAAAAGTTAGGTAAGTCATGTTTCTAATGTTTTTCATTTAACTTATGGCTTTTTTTACCTCAAGAAATCAATGTTAATATTCATCCCAAATATAAATCTAAGGGATACCATCCTAAGTGAGAACATAAAAGACCTTACACAGGAACTCATAACAGTAATAAATGCACTGACAGACCATAGCCAAGAGCACTCTTTAACTATTCATACACATATCTTTAGAATAGAACAGTTTGCACAAATCTTTAATCAAAGTTTGATATTTTGAAATTCTGACATATGACCTTAGTGACAAGCGGGTGTTTCGAAGGCTTTGCTCGATCACAGCACAATGCCTTTGGAGCGCCTTGAAGAAGAAGGTCTTGAAAAGATACCTAACCTTAAATTGGCGCAATGGACTTTTCGTGCTGGTTTAAAAAAGACCCCCGGGCACTTGCGCAAGCAACTTCTGGATAAAATTACCAAATGCATACAAGATGATCGTAAGTTTTCATTTATGTGTCACGAGCTCTATCCACTTCTTCATATAAGTTTAATAATTTTCAGCTTGCCTATTGTTTATAAGTTTAAGGGCCCTTGTTGCGCATTTAACCATCATTCTACTGTTTTTGGGCCTTCTACTCATTTTACTCGGCATGTCCTTACATAATATTTTTAAATTTTCAATCGATATTATTGCCTTTTTGTGTCTGTGGTTCGCAGTCAGATTCGTAAACTCGTGTTCTTGGTTTTTAAGAAAAATGGTACTTTCAAATCTAGTAGTGTTTGCTAGAAAAGGTTGTGCTGTTTCCGTTCTTTGCTTCCGGTAAAAGTGTTCATTATGTGTTGCTATTCGGTCATGAGGATTGTGCAACTTGATATAAATGTGTATCTACTTAAATTTATTGAGATAAGTATCATCGGCGTTGTGAAATGATGTCATAGACAGTGCGATGTAAAAAGAAAAACTGGTTCGCTAAATGTTAGGTAAGAAATTATTTTTAAACTCCGGATCTAAGAAAAACGGTGGATACATCGGTCTCTTTAGTGCTAACTCAAACCATGTTACAACTCTGCACTAATAGTCACGATAATCACTTGGACCAAACCTGAGTAGTCTGCACTTGCACATGTAACATTTTGTTTTAACATCCCAACTTCCCACCCAATTTCGCTCGTCGCAGTAAATGGTACTTAAACCTATCCAATGCATATGTAAACAATCCCTGTCGAAATTAAAAAGCTTGTCAACTGTATTAATTTGAGTGTTAAATGGTTGATCTAATGCTTTGTTAATACATGCATATTTTTACTTTCAACCTCTAAATCTGTTAAACTTTTCAGATATGGCTCCGTATTATGAAAGTCGTTTGTAAAGAGCTTAATCTACCAGTTGATCAGCAAATCTTGAAGTCAATGCAGTCAGTAAACGAAACAAAAATCAAAGAATTGGATGCTAAGATCAAAGATGCTGAAGAGAATCTAGGTGACACGGAAATCAGAACTGCTATGATGGATAAAGCTCATTATCTTAGTAAAATTGGCGATAAGGTAAAGTATTCAGACAACTAATGTGGTGACTTACATATTCAGGAAGGTTCTTTGTCCCAGTTTCGACTAATCTTAGATAAAAGTTTAATGCCAGGCTTCCGATTGGATACAATTTTTCACATTATCCGAATTGGATTCTTTTTTGGCGATAGGGATTTGATTACGAAAAATATAGAAAAAGCGAATAGGTATGCCGTTTCGTCTACAATTTGGTGATAATTTTATGACAGTCTAATTGAAGAAGGTGGAGATTGGGATAGACGAAATCGACTGAAGGTATATCGCGGTTTATACAGTATGTCCGTTCGAGATTTTGATGCTGCTGCCAAAAACTTCCTTGATGCTGTCGCTACGTTTACAAGTTATGAATTGATGGATTATAAAACATTTATTATATACACAGTTATGGCTGCAATGATCGCACTTAAACGCCCAGATCTACGAGAGAAGGTAATGTATTTTTCTCTTCTGTAGTAGTTCTTAAGAAATTAACTTATCACTGTTTTACTATTTTCTCAGACTATGATGATCATCACTCCTGGGGTGTGGAGCAAGTTTACAAATTCTATTATTTATAGTTTAGTATCCGTCATATCTCATAATAGGGCTAATATAGTTCTGAATATCATAGCATTTGACCTTCATGATTTCTTTATCGACATACTTGTAAAAACAACTCTACATAGCCCTCCAATTCTAATTTCCAAGGCGATTCTTGAATATGACTATGCATGAATGTAAATAGAGAGTTTATTGCCACATTTTGTTATAAATGCGAATCCACAGGTGGTCATAATTGGCTACTAGATTTATGGACGATATGTTATATATATATATATATATATATATATATATATATATATATATATATTCAAAAGCGCTGTTACTGAAGACAACAAACTGTTTAATTTTTAAATTTTGGCAAGCGTGAACATTTTCAATGTCAAAAAGTCTTATAATGTTCTGTATAACTACTACTGGTTAACGTCCCTTGAATTTCACAGTTATGCAGTGGATGAAACATCATCTTCTAAAAGAACTTATTTTTATGATATTTGGATGAGACATTAACCTGTTAGGTTAGTGTGAGTTTACACGAAAACATCTTTTCTAGTTTACTATCCAGGTAATATAAACAAATATTTCCCACTTTTTAAGAAACGTTGGTATCATTAAGCATTCTAAGACGTAATCACCCTTTAAGGTATCATGCCAGTTGTTCTTACATACTTATCTTTGCCTTATGCATTAGCTATACTATTTTTATAAATACCTTAAACTCGCTTATCCCAATTTACCCTGACTTCGAACCTGATAAGCGAACTTGTATGCCTGTAAAAAATAGCATGCTTTCTCATTGAGCTCTGATCAATAGCACACTTAAAACCTTTGCCTAAGCTTAGGTTTAAGCAGTATTCAGTGATATGAAAGATGAATTGTATTACAAAACACCGGGAATCCATGTTTTTACTACAAATTTTTGAACCCTAGACGACTCAGTAGAATTTGTGGTGTCTTGTTTGTAAGATGCAGTGACAAACTGATTGTTTGCTTTGGTAGTGTTTAGAATAATATTGCTTAGTTTACATTAATCATTATCAGTATAGTAGACGCAGATTGACCTTATTTACATATACTACTGCAACATATATCATTTCACTTCTTTGAACCACATTTTATTTCAGACACAAGACAATACCACTTAAAGTTAATGAATTAAGAATTCAGAGTTCTAGATAGGTTCCCCTCTAATAACGAGTGTATTCTTTCTATATTATATTGTCTTTATTTCGATCATCAGTTCGTAGTTATTTAGTCTTTTTCCCGAATCGACCATTAGTTTTCAGACAAAAGTTCATCGACAAGTATGTATGTGAACAAATCGTCCAGACTGTATTTTGGAAATACATCACATATTTTTCAGCTCAACTCCTTTTCTCATTACACCATCGAAATTTATAAAACAAACTAATTATTTCAAGGTACTCATTTGTTATATTTGTTTTTAGGTCGTTCGTGGGTCAGAAATTCAAGAAGTACTGCACGGACTACCAACTGTACGAGAATACCTCATGTCTCTATTTGATTGTCGTTATGCTGACTTCTTTCGTTCCCTCGGTTAGTTAGTATGTGTATTATTTGTTTTAGATTAGTATAAAACAATACATGACTAAACTTGAGGGTTTGCAACAAATCTTTGAAATGTCTTGTTATTTTATTGGTTAGTGTCACTTAAGAAATCAGTTCAACCTATCAATAATTTCTAGTAATATTCTTATTGTTCTCATAATACAAGTTTAAATCTGTTCTAAGTATTATTTGTCAGCTTATTTCCTTAAATAAGTTATCTTCATCATGTCTTAAGATCAGCTGAGGTTATCCTGAATGTTTTTAGTAATCACTCAGCATATCGTCTCCTTTCATTTGGTGAGTGGATAAAGCATACCATAGTGTAATTTCCTGTTAGATATTTGATTTCAGGCTATTGATAATTTGTTTACCACTCTTTGTATGCACTGAAAATTACAAATGAATTCAGGGTGCTATTGGTTGTCGTTGAATTCTAACTTGAGTCACCTAGTTTCACATTCTGAGCCATTACCACTACGCTCTTTCGGCCACTACTAACCTCCTGAAATTTTTACATTGATTGACCACTTGGTAGTAACGAGTATCATGTTTGTCTAGTTCTTAATGCTAATCGTATTTTGTCGATGATCTTTACCCACGAAACATCAAATTATAGTGCACACGATGTCGAATCACTTAAACTAACGGCCATATTACAGTTTAATTGAGTAGAATTTGGTCGGTCCTAAGAACTGGACAATGTGTTCAGTTCACATAAAAGACATCTTCTATCATATGACCGACGTGATAGACGGGGTGGGGGTTAAGAGAAGTGATTGAACTTTCACAACTCTGTCATATCATATTCCATATTTCAGTCACAATCAATAAACGTTTTATTTCTGTTATTTTTATATTCGCTATTCCTCAAAATTTCGTTTAGTTCACTAGATGCTATTGTATCATTTTCCACACACGAACTACAACTAATTAAGCGTGTAACTACTATCGGATTTTACTATCATCGTCGTCTTTGTTTTTTATTGACGCTATTCTAATTAATCGACTGTGGTTTCGTCTTGCATGTTTGTAAAGGAATACTTCAATTACAGACTTTGGCTAGTTGGTTCATAAATCTTATGCTCTTTCCATTCCGACTTGGGATTAATATACGTACAGACGTATGGACCTAGGATAATCAGTCTTGTTGTCATTGATCACTGTGTTGGTTCCGGTAAGGTCATATTCATAATTGGTCAAACATCGAGACATAATAGATCTCATTTCTTATCGTAAACTCATCAGTAGTAAACTATATGAACGACTAATACTTATCTCATTGGAAATACACTCCTACAAAACTTATTAAAACAGTAACTGTAAGGTCATCAATTCATCTGTCAACAAAGTCGGTAAATTTGTCTGCGAGTAATTAGTTTACTTACCATAATTATGCTCCCTCTTGTAGTTATTAATCATAACGCTGAAATTGATGAGATAAGGGATAACTCTATTCGTTTTCATTAAAGTTAGAAATCGTAAGTCTACAATTATCTCAATTGTAAAAGCAAAATATTATTTTTCCCATACGTTCTAATTCTAATTATATTCAGTAATAGATCATAGGTCCGAACCATAGTTGGTCTACCTTCGTTTAAGCAACCGGTTGGTATCACTAGTCAGGAGTAGTAGCACAGTAGTTAGGGCGTTCTGCTTTCAGCCACTAAATCTCATGATCGGACTTTTTCCCACTATTTTCTGTTTGAGCAACCGAGTGGTGTCACTGGCCGTCACACTTTGGGTACATCTCAAAGACAAGTCCACAAGCCTGAATCTGTTAAGTGAGTTTCGTGAGATGTAAAAAAATAATAATAATTAATGCACTCGTTCATTTGTATAACATATTATTCAGTTACTCTTAAGTGGATTTTTATCTCTCCACCTTATCTCTTATTTTGTAGCTGGTGTTGAACAGTTCATGAGTTGTGATCGTTATTTACACTTGCATACATGTTATTATGTTCGTGAAATGCGTATTCATGCACTAAGTCAACATTTGGATTCATATAGGAGTTTAAGTCTAGACAGTATGGCTGCATCGTTTGGTGTCACTCCAGCATTTCTGGATACTGAGCTATCACGTTTCATAGCAAGTGGTAGATTGGCTTGCAAAATGGATAAAGTTTCTGGAATTATTGAAACAACACGCCCGGATAATGTAAATTTCCAATATCAAGTAAGTTTATTTTGATGTATTTGTATCTTCATTCTATTTTAACTGTGTATCTGGGACTTTCATCATATAAGTCCAGTTGGTTGGATAAAGGGAACCATTAAAGTAGTTCATTCCTCCGTAAATCTTGTCTCTAATATCTTGGTCAAACAAATTTCTAACCGACTGGTGTAACTGAGATTGTCATTTATATACAAAATATCCGACCGAAAATTCCCGTAGTTCTCGTGAGGGAAGCCGCGATCAATAAAGTTGCAAGTAAGACAATTATTCATTGGTCAAGGGGGGGATTAAATAATAGTCGCATAGTATCGCAAACTGAAATCATAAGTGTGACCTATTGTGCACCAACCCTAGTCTGAAAAGGCTTGCAGATTCCGGTTTCGATCAGTGATATGGCAATGGATGCACACTTCTTAGCTATACGATGAAACAATTGTTGGGTAGTCTCAGGCGTTCAATGATTGTTAACTAAAGTCAGTTCGTGGTGTCAACTACAAACTCAACAATCTTAATGACAGTGTTGAATAACAAATAATGTGATTGAAATGAATTGGTTTGGTGAAATATTAGAAATATAAGGCTGGTATTAATAAACAGACGAGTTTATCTGTGCTTGTATACTCATTTTCTGTATCATCTCCCTCTGGTTGGTTTTCTTTTTCTTTTACAATATTGTGCTTAAAAATATGTTAACCTTGAGATAGAGGTAACTCAGCTTACTAGTTTTTTGATCTGTGCTTTTTTCTTGTCGATCAGAGTGACTTTAAAGTTTTGCATTTCACGCATGTATTGGGAAATTTATATATTTGGGTTCAACTTGTCTTTATAGATGGCTAAAGAAAACATATTTAAGACTAAGGTGTCATATGACGGTGATTTTTCAAATTTTGAAGTCTTCCGTAATGTGTCTGGAGTTCATAATCATGAAATCTCATAAGTACCACTTGTTTTAAATCCAGTGGCTGGGGTATTTCAACTTCAAACTGTACGAATCTTCTGTTTTTCATTAATCTTGGAATATAAATAGGATTATTGGTTATATTAAGTAAGATTATGTAACATGAGAACATAGTGTACCATAACCAGCAGAGACTTCGTTGATAAAATTCAGTTTGAACTAAAGGCTAGGCCAGCATGACAATGGCTACTATTCAGTAATAATCAATTAGTGCTAGGATCTCATATCATTTCATTCATTAGAAGAAACTACTGAATACTTATTAGTAATAAAATATAGTTGATAATATATTTCTGAACTTTATCTTGGATCATTACTTTTTTTAAAATGTATATTTAAGCTAAGTTTTTAGTCATCATTGTTTGATTTTAGCTGTAATTCCTGAATAACACATGAAACGTACACCATTATACTGTTTTCATCATCATAAGCATAGGAAAATAAAGTCACTCATTATCCGCTTAGTTTAAGTTGACACGAGATGAGTGGTTAGAATTGAATTAGTTGTAACTGTAGTGATGGTTAGAAAGACTAAATATTTAGAAGTTGTGATGATAAAAAAGTATTGATGAAGTATTGCTGGCACTCAAGATTTAAGGAAAGCTAAGGAATGAATGTTTCTACATCATAGTAGCGGATTCTAAGCTATATCTTCTATCATCTTCAATCAGTCACCGCGATTTTGCGTGAGCCGCAACCAGGTAACCTGCACCTACCATCATGTTTCACATTGACAGTCAACAAATTTTACGACTGGTGTCACGTCTTAATTTTGCTGCCCATAACTTTCTTCCAACGTACTCCAACTAGCACTGCACATTGAGGTAAACAGTGGTTGGACATCTATTATACATTTTCCAGTCAATCCAGTTGGTGAAAAAAACTAAAGGAAATTAAACAAAAAAAATATGTTGCGGCTACCTATAAATGTCAGCTAATAAGCATGGATCTAACTATGTAATCCAGACTAATTGTCGTATCACTCCTTAATTCAGTATCATTGTATAGTATAATTATCCTTAATCTATTTTAGTGTACTCTTGACCTAGTACATATGTGACTCGAAGCCTATCAGATGCTTGCTGTATAGCGGGGAACTTTAAGACTGGTTTTATTGTTAGTTAGGAATCACTGACAAGTCGTGCCTACAATCTTTGAATCTCTCATAAAGTTTCGCTGTTTGGTACTAAACGATTTCATGCTGCAAAAAAATAAACGCTATATAGTTGCGAATGTGTTATTATTACTTTTATTGATCACATCTTCGATACCTTTTGGTTTCAGTTCGTAATAGTCTTTTTCTCACTTCTACACTTTTAGACAATGATCAAACAAGGTGATATTCTGTTAAATAGAATACAAAAACTCAGTCAAGTTATCAATATATAGTAAACGTTATTATTTAGTTTCCTCTATTGTTATGAAATACAATATAATGGTAACTAATTTTTGTATACAATCACTGTACTATTAAAAAATTCGTTTTTTCTCACATTTTTAAAGAAGAAAGTTTGTGAATGTAGGTCGATGGTTTTGTTAAATAAGTCGCTTGGTTTTCAGCCACTAGATAGTAGATCCGAGTACTACTACATCAACTTATTGAACAACCGGAAAGCATCAATAACCTTCATGTTTAGGTTGTCGCCCAAACTAGAGAACACACATCTGTATTTAGTAACTGAGCTAATAATAAATATTTATTAGAATTATATTTTCATCATAGATGGACAATTTAGGATTTATCAATCAATCTGTACCTGTTACTTGCCCATGGAGGCCAGGCCGCCGACTAGCATTCTCCAACCAACTGCATCCTAGGCTCTCCTTCCCAGTTCTTTTCACGTCTTATTCATTATTTCTTTGTCTGCCTCCAATTCCCGGAGCAATGTGTTCTTCGGTCTTCTCCTTTTCCTTTGGCCTTCAGGATCCCAAGTCAGCGCTTGTCTTGTGATGCAGTTTAGTGATTTCCTCAATGTGCATTATATCCACCCCCAGCGATTTTTCCTAATTTCCTTCTCATCTGGTAGTTGGTTTCTTCTCTGCCATAGTAAGTTGTTACGTATGGTGTCTGGCCAACGGATCTGAAGTATCTTACACAAACAACTGTTTGTAAATACTTGTATCTCCCGAATGATGCTTTTCGTAGTTCACCCAGTTTCAGATCCATACAAATAAGACTATCGTGACGTTTGCATTGTGAATTCTGATTTTGACGTTAACAGACAGCAGGTTTGAGTTCGAGATGTTTCTCGATTATAGAAATGCTACTGTTGCCTCGTTAATTCGTGCCTTCACATCTACATCAGATGCCCCTTTGTGTATCAATGATCGTTTCCAGGTATGTAAATGTTTCCACTTCTGGTGGTGCTTTTCTGCCTGGTCAAGTGTAATTCTGTTGATGCGAATGGTTTTTGTATCTAAGGATCTTGCCTTTCCTTTGTGTGCGTTGAGGCCTACTGTTGTAGAGGATGCTGCTATACTGTCAGTCTTCACGTAAGATTGCTGCTGTGTGTGGGATATAAGAGCTAGGTTATCTGTGAATCGAGATAATCTAGTCTCATCCATATTGTTTACTGTATTCCTTACTTCTCCTGTGAAGGTTTTTCCTGGTTCCGTATGTAGAATGATGCCCCCATAGTTCTCACACTTGCTAAGTTCTCTTTTATTTGGTATATTGATGAGGTATCCTTCCTTCCAGTCTGTTGATACTTGTACTCCCTCCCTAATCTTTCTTTAAAAGGATGTGGAGCATCTTGCAGTTATTCCGATGTCTGACTCCAGTGCCTAGGCTGGTATGTTGTCGGGCCCATGCTACTTTACCACTCTGATTTGTCGGATGGCCATGTTGATTTCTTCGACTGTTGGTGAGTCGATACTTATACGAGATATGTAGATGCTTCTTCGATGACTATTGTGTTCAGTGGGACTAGTCTAATCAGGAGTTATTTGAAATGTTTTACTTACCTGTTTCGTTGTTCTTGCGTCTTAGTAATTGGTTTACCATCCTTGTTCCTGAATGGTCGTTCCGGTTTACAGTATTTTCTAGGCAGCTTCTTCGTTGTGTTATATAGGTATCTTATGTTTCGTTCTCCTGTAGTATCTTACCGCTGTCGTTGCTAGGTCTTGCACATACTCCGATTTATCTGATCTAATGCTTCAGTTTACTTGCTTTTTGGTTTCTGTGTATTCGGTCTGCATCTCGGCTTTCTCTATTCTTGTTCAGCTGATATTGATTGCTATCTTCTGACTACTTTCTTAGGTCTTATCCAAAGTGCCAATAGCGATCCATTCCTTATGATAGTGTTTCTTGCTGTCTAAAATCTTAATATTTTGAAGTCACTGCTTCCTTAGTCCCTTTCTAGTTATTATCCTGTTTCCTGTTCCACTAGATTATTGTGAAAGGCCTGGAAATTATTGTTGAGAGTTATCTTAAATTTGTTGAGTTAGTTAGTATGCCAAAGAACGGCTGTATTAAACTTTTGTAATACCGTTGCTATAGTTGTCCAGTGAGTTTTTGCTTTACTTACATTTTGGCCACCATCGGGTGATCTGAAGCAACATTAACTCCTATCATGTCTTCCATCCCGACCATGCTGTTACGTTGACACGGTGGTCAGGCTTGCTTATCTTGATAATCCAGTTAGGCAATACTGGCTGGAACAATCCTTCTTCATGGTTCTACCATGCCAGGTAGGTCGGTTGAATAGCGGCGAGCCGAAGTCGTACTCATGGCTGTACAGAGGTGTGACGGCAGTAAGGTGTTTTCTTCGGACAACCAGCATAGCAGCGATGCTGCCTTCCCACAAAGGAAGGGCGGGGTTAGAAAAGGTCGACCCTAAAAATGCACACCTCACCTTACTCCACGGATTTCCGTCTCCGGCAGTAAGGCCTCAACAAGTACGGAGCTACAACAACAACGAAAACCTCTCTCAAAAAGGCCGTGTGCGACCGGCCTCAAGTAGTTATCCCTTGGGCACTGCGGTCACACTTCTAGGTCTTTCAGACCAACCCTAACCCAATTCCCTTTTCAAGTACATCAAGAAGGACTTTTCCACAGTGTGGGCAACTGGGAAGAGATAATCGCCCTCATACCGCTAACAACACGCAAGATCACTGCCATTTTAATCAAACTCCTTCTATTCCTAATGTTTATCCTGCCCCCACCTTCAAGCCTAAATCCTTATCTTCAACTTCCTCCTGTGTCATTAGTGCCAACGATTCCGGCCCATAAAATAACGTTCCTAACATACTAAGACCACGCTCCAAACTTCACATTGGTGCATTTAATGTACGAACCTTGTGTCAAATAGGGCAACAAGCCTCCCTAGCTAGGACATTAGAATCCCGTTCCATTGATGTATGTTGCGTCTCCGAAACACGCATACAGGATCCTAGCGTGGCCATTCACTTGACCTCACCTAGTCAGAATGAACAACCTTCGCGATACACACTTCAACAGCAACTTCTCGTGGGCTAGCCGGTGTAGGTATTGCGTTAAGTATGAAAGCAGAACAGGCGCTTCTTGAATGGATTCCTGTCGACAGTCGCCTATGTGCCGTCCGACTAAATGGTTCAGTAAGAACTCGGAAAGATAGGGACACATGCCGTTGTCTTTTCGTCGTTTCTGCCTACGTTCCCACCGACTGCAGCCTCAGTGAAGTGAAAGATGAATTTTACAGAAAACTTTCTGAACTACTTCATAGGGCCAAACACTGAGATTTGGTAATCTTGGCTGGTGATTTTAACGCCCAAATAGGTAGCTCGAACCAGTCTAAAAGACATTTAGGTGGATGCTTTAGTGTTCCAGCCCAGAGAACGGATAACAGCGATCGTCTGCTGCAGCTTTGCTCAGATAATCGGTTATTTCTAGCCAACACGAACTTTAAGCATAAGGAGCGACATCGTTTAACATGGAGACCTCCTGGCCCTACTCAACGGTGGACTCAAATAGACCATATTGCGATTAGTTACCGTTGGAGAGGCTCGATAGAAGACTGCCGATCTTTCTGGAGTACATGTTCGGACTCCGACCACGCTCTAGTGAGAGCACGCGTTTGCTTGCGTCTTACCGGGCGAAGAAAAACTACCACAGGAAAACCTTTTAGATTTCATTTTAGTAATGAAACAGCCAAGATTAAATTCCAGGAACAACTGAGGAATCACTTACGCAATTATAAAGATGCGTCCCGATTAGACACTGCTTGGCAAGATGTTCAAGCAGCTGTGGCATCTACAATGATATCTATCAAGGACTTAAATCAACATGTCAAGAAAAATCAATGGATTTCAATGGCTTCTGTTGATTTAACAGACTCCCAAAGACTTATCCCATCAGGCTCCGAACACGGTGATGAGCGACGAGTAATCAGGCGTAAACTGACGAAAAGTCTGCGAAACGACCGTGAGCAGTGGTGGGTAACGAAAGCAAAGGAAATGGAAAAGGCAGAGGCGATAGGTAACACTAGACAACTTTTCAAGTTGATAAAAGAAACTGGGGTTAAAAAATCCAGCGTTAGTGAGACGATTTCCGAAAAAGATGGAACGTTTATTAGCTCTCAGTCTAAACGTTTAATACGATAGGCTGAACACTTCAAGGAACAGTTTAGTTGGCCTTCCGTTACTCTGAAACTTCCCACTATTTCGAGACAGCCAGAATGGAAAGTCGACTTAGGTCCCCCGACTCGTATCGAAGTCGAAAAAGCTATAGCCAATCTAAGGCGAGGCAAAGCAGCGGGTCCAGACGGATTATCCCCAGAGGTGTTTAAGGATGGTGGTCCCACATTGACAACCAGACTGACTGATATTTTGACTAAGGTTTGGGAACTTGACATAATTCCGTCTGACTGGTGTCGATCGTTAATCGTCCCAGTATATAAGAAAGGGTCAAAATCGTCCTGTAATAACCATAGAGGAATTAGTTTGACTAATATAGTGTCTAAAATACTAGTTTCTATAATTATCAGACGCTTAACCACAACTCGTGATCTGCAAATACGAGAAAATCAGGCTGGTTTCAGACCTGGTCGCGGTTGTATAGACCAGATATTCACCGTTCATCAGATCTTAGAACACAGACATACTTTTCGGCGCCCGACAATAGTGGTTTTCCTTGACTTGAATGCAGCATTTGACTCCGTAGACCGTGAAGTTCTATGGCAGTGTTTTTCATTGAAAGGCGTGCCCCAAAAGTACATAAAACTTGTTAAGGCTCTTTACTCATGCACTATTAGTCATGTCAGAGCATATGGCGAACTGTCATCTGAACTTGTAACATCAAGTGGTGTCCGTCAAGGCTGCCCACTTTCCCCATTTTTGTTTAATTTCATAGTTGACATACTGTTAGAAATTACACGTTCATCGTCTGAATTCTCAGGAATCGATCTCCTACCAGGAGATCCACTTATTGACTTAGAATATGCTGACGATATAGTCCTGTTTGGCGAAGACGCTGATACGATGCAGAAGCTTTTAACAGCAATAAGTTCCAATGCAAGCATTTTCGGAATGCGTTTCTCCCCCTCTAAATGCAAACTATTGCTCCAGGACTGGTTTTCGTCAACACCTGAACTAACGATAGGGAGTGAAGTAGTTGAGCACGTCGACCACTTCACTTATCTTGGAAGTCTGATTAGTCCTAATGGGTTAGTCTCTGACGAAATCTCAGTACGGATTCAAAAAGCTCGTTTGGCTTTTGCCAACTTACGTCACCTATGGCGTAGACGAGATATTCGTCTCCCAACGAAAGGAAGAGTGTACTGCTCAACAGTTTGCTCTGTCCTATTGTATGGGTGTGAGACGTGGCCATTAAGGGTAGACGATGCTCGAAGGTTATTATTTTTTGACTATCGATGTCTTCGAAACCTCGCTGGCGTTAGCTGGGACCACCGAGTAAGTAATAACGAGGTTAGACGACGAGTGTTAGGTAAAGGTGGTAAATCAGTCTATGAGTTTGTGAATCTTCATTGACTGAGGTGGTTGGGACATGTGTTGCATATGCCCAACCACCATCTGCCTCGGCGCACGATGTTGGCTGATATAGGAATAGGATGGAAGAGAGTTAGGAGTGGCCAAACTAAAACATGACATCAGTTCATAAAGTCACTGACTGCTGGTTTGAGTCGTATCGGTAGCTGCAGATTACCTTGGTGTGGTCTTCGCGAATACTGTGACCATTGGTTAGAAACATTGAGTGATATGGCCCTGAGTCGGTCACATTGGCGCAGATGTATCTACTTGCTGTCTTACCTTATATCATGAGCTTTAAGCTATTTCGTACCTTTTTTCTACGCTCCCTGAACCATATTCTGTATGCTCACGCTCATTATTATTATTACTATTATTATTGTAATCACCATTATTATTACTACTATCATTATTGTTATTATTACTATTGCTGTCGCTGTTTTTGTTTGTATTATTATTATTGTTACTATTACTATTATTGTTATTGTTGTTATTATTACTATTACTATTATTGTTATTATTATTATTATTATTATTATTGTTATTATTATTAGTGTTATTATCATTATCAATTATTGAAGTAACTTCTACTAATGTGGTGTTAATCTTACGGTTCCATATAGGTATGGTAACTCTGACTGATGCACACGTGCCAGGTTCTATGTTGATCTTACATACATACACATCATGTCTTCCATGGTCCTTTGGGACTTGTTGTTGTCACAGATATGGTCGATTTGGTTCTCTGTAGTGTGATCTAATGAAACCCATGTTGCTTCATGTTAGTTTGTGGGAGAATATAGTGCCACCTATAGTCATTTTGTTGACAGTACAAACCACTCACTGTTTTCGTTCCTTCTTCCTAATCCCTGTCGTCCTCTGATATCTTTATATCAATTGTTGTCCATTTCAACCTTGGCGTTTAGGTCTCCCACCATAATGGTCAGGTCTTTGGCTGGGCATTTCTCGACGATTGTCTACAGCCTCGCACAGAACCGGTCTTTATTGACTTCGTAGCTGTTGTTGATGTGCACATAGCACTAGATGACTTTCATTGTAATTCCCTCATTTATTTTGAAGGATGCTTTGATGATCGTAGGTCCATGGGGTTCCTATCTTATAAACGCTTTTCATGCTACTTTGAACAATATTAGTACCACTCCTTGTATGTGCAAAGTATTTTCTTCCATGTGATTGGGGTACAACTGCACCTGTCCCAAGGCTAATCTTTGCCGTTCAATTTATAACTAATAGGCTTCATTTAATCCAAGTATCTCCAGTTTGCATATTTTTATTTCTTCAGTTATTTGGATGCTTTTTTTCATCCTCCCACATGGTGCAAATAAATCCATGTACCTATATTATTTGTTGCTCTGGTTGTCAGGATGAGCATCGGTTTCGTGACTTCCGAAGAAACTTGGCTTTCACCATATGTCGTCATAACTCTTCAAAGTCAAGAGTTTCCAACTGCCAATGCTGAATTTAAATGGTTCTTCCTGGTTAGTGTTTTTTCAGCCAGTTTATTGTTTATAGGATGAGTTTGTTAACTCCATGCCTAACTCTCCTTTTTCCGGGATTGGGATCGGCTGTAACTCTAGGGGGCTCCAGGCGGAGTTTCAAGATGTATGCTAAATAGTAATTTTGTGCACTACCACAATTTGTTCGCTTCCTCTCCTGTCAATTGTACTCCGAAAATAATTCTAGTGGTCTTTTATCGTTGTCCGTCAAGAATTTAGGCTTTAAATTTGTATGCTATATTTTTGGGATTTGGGTATATGGGATATCACGTAATTATAGTACGATTAGAATTCAGGCGTTTTCAAATTATTTCATTCAAATAGCCTGACAGTATAGCGGATATTCAAAGGTGGTATTTTCACATTAATGGAATTCACAGATACTTTGCCGTTTACTGCTCTTACCAGAAGACACTTTTACATGGATCTATATGCTAGGCGAATCATATGTCGACTCAAAGCTAACTGTATAAGCTCACTCAAGTTGTCTCCAATGTTCACTGAGTCTATTGTTTCCGTTTATTTAGTTAGTGAATGCCACATATCAACGTATACTTTTCATTTTCAGCTTTAACTTACTTTATTTGTGTTTGTCACCGAGTATGTTGCGCCACACCGCTCTAACCAACCTATTTCAGCCAACACACGTCGCTGATTGTCTACAACCGATTTCCTTGGTTTCCTATGCCTAAACTTATCACTGGTCACTCATGTTTACCACGATACCTGAGCAGTGCTTCTAATACATCTATTATCACAAACCTACAGCCTACACATATCTTGCTGTTTCACTGACCAAGTTTCACAGTCATAGAGTAATGTGGGACGATTTCCATCGCAGTAAGCTCGTATTTTTTTTGACAGACGGACAATTCGTCCTCTCCACAAGTAATTGGTCACTTCTTGTGATCAGTCAGTCTAAAAATGTCAGCCGCGGCCCGAATAGCCTAGTGGAACCTGTGATAGATCGCAAATACATTAAGTGTAGAAGACTACATCCAGACACTCGCCATACGTAAGCGTAATGTTAAGACTATAATTAATTAGTCCCGCTTCTTGTACCTTAAAGGATATTGCAACACTTTATGACTAAAATGAGTACTTTAAATGAGTCACTGAAGATAATGCAAGGTATTTAATGAATATACGATATTGTATTGCTCTTGGGAAGATAATTTTGAAAATTCCGTCTTACTAATGTATTTGTCCTTAGCGACAGTTGTTGAAAAATTACGCTTATTGCCTATGATTCGCATAAATCGTACATAATCTCTGTTAGGCCTGATTCATTTAGCAAATTTTAAATTGATAAACTGGTTAATAATGGGGATCTGAGCTCTAATAGAGTTGTTCATATTTACTCACAGTAACTAATAAATGTCGATCAATGAACAATTTCTTCCTGTAGGCTTCTGTTTTTTTCTAATTAATGATTACTGTGATGGCTTTTGTATTGGGCACTTATTCATCAGACATCGGATTTGACATCAATTTCACTACATTTTCATCCTCAATCAATTCACAGCATTTTTCAACCAAAATGCATAATGATGATGCTTGTCATGCGCCAAATGTAGTTTACACCTTATAAAATAGTACTCTTTTAGGGTTAATTGACAATGAATAGTCATGATGAATTTGACAACCTTTTAACTAGTCATAAAAAAAATTTGAACTAAAGTTAATAACTGTTAAAAGGTAGATCAGTTTCGAAGTGATTCCTCAGTATATTACGTAATTCACCAATTGTCGGATGATTAAAATAGGTCAGATATTCTCCACTTAGGTATCCTAACAAGTCACATTAAGTCTAAAGCTAACGATTCAACTTCGAATAATGCTATTTAGTGTGAATAAATAACTAGAATACGAATTCAATTTTCTGAAACTAATTTTGAAGTGGTTTTGGTCTACTGAATGTGATACTAACAGTGGGGAGAATGATGACATCCGATGTTTTGTTATTATTGTATAAAACTTTCAAGTATGATACGAACGTATGATTGCAAGTCACTTGAATCGCTTCTTTGCTACTGAAAAAAAATATATGTAGTATACTAAATAAATGTCGTTTGTTTGCAGTTTGGTCAGATTATAGAGTGAAATTATAGGTCTTTAAACGAAATTATGATTAATTGGACTAATAATGACGACGTAGAGTATTGTTAATGCTTGGTATAACGGATACTTTTGAAAATTAAAGTATTTTTCTAAGGTAGTAAAGTTTGATTGATATCAGTTTGGAGAACTATTGAGTATTTTTGTACCTACCAAAGAGTTGACTGTATAGTGTGCAAACATAGATCCTATGTTGTGTTTAGGTGTCATGGACTCTGAGTTCTTGAAATATAGTTGCCTTAACGGCATTTAGTGCGACGAAGTGTTTCACTGAATACAATATTTGGACTTCTACTTCGTGGATGATATTCCCGTTAGTCGAAATAGCTCTTAACAACAGGTTCCAAGCTTTACAAGATCTACTGGAAGAAGAAGAAACTACTATGGAGGACAACTGGAAAGAAATCAAAGAAGCACTGACTTCAACGTGTCAGGTGGTTCTCGGCCGTATTAAGCACCATTATAAGGAATGGATCTCTACTGAGACCCTGAGCAAAAATCAACAAAGAAGGAACAAGAAGACAAAAATCAGCAGCAGCCGAACAAGAGCAGAGAAGATCATGACACAAACTGAATACACAGAAGCAAATAAGCAGGTAAAGAAGAGCATTAGAATCGACAAACGGAAATACATCAAAGGCCTTGCAACGACAGTGGGAAAGGCTGAAAGAGAAGGAAATATGAAACAGTTATATGACACAACGAAGAAACTGGCAAACCAGATCGACCGGTCAAGAACAAAGGAGGCAAGACACTCACTGAAATTCAAGAACAAAACAACAGGTGGGTAGAACACTTTGAGGAACTCCTAAATAGGCCAGCTCCACTGAACCCACCGGACAACAAAGCAGCATCTACAGATGTTTCTATAGATATCTCTCCACCAATAGTGGAAAAAATCAAGATGGCCATCAGACAAATCGAAAGTTGGAAAGCTGCAGGAACTGACAATATACCAGCTGAAGCACTCAAGTCAGACATAAATGTAACAGCAAGGATGCTCCACGTTTTATTTAGGGGGATCTGGGAGGGAGAACAAGTGCCGGCAGACTGGAAAGAAGGACATCTTATCACGATACCAAAGAAAGGAGATTTGAGCAAATGGGACAACTACAGAGGGATCACGCTACTGTCGATACCAAGGAAAGTCTTTAACAGAGTATTGTTGAACAGAATGGAAGATTCAGTGGAGGCTCAACTTCGAGATCAACAAGCTGGTTTTCGTAAGGACCGGTCGTGCACAGACCAAATCGCAACACTACGAATCACCGTTGAACAATCAATTGAATGGAACTCGCCACTGTACATCAACTTCATTGATTATGAGAAGGCGTTTGACAGTGTAGATAGGAGAACACTATGGAAACTTCTCCGATGCTACGGCGTACCAGAGTTATATTTTCATGTTTTTATTTTGTTCCTTTTCTTCTTACATTCATAACAAATACGTATTCATAATTACTTAATCGAACCCTTTCAACTTTTTACTAGAACGTGACCTATTGAATTATTTTCTGAACCTTTTCTTATGTCACGTAATTAAACCCTAGAATGTTCATCTAATTTAAGTACAAGTACTCTAAATGCAACTTCTTTACAGTTTCACTATCTAAGGAATTTAATGTTATCTCTCAAACGTTTCCGTCAGCATAACCAACATGTGTATTAATATTTTGAGCTTTCTAAAACCATTAGCCTGTATTTAGCTGATGAGGATACTGTTACATTCAAAATATATTCGGTCCAATTACATTCGTATGGGAAATAAAGTGTATGACCTTAATAACTACTAATCAGTGCCCCTACGTGTCGGCCTAGCGACTACTAGACCGTAAACTGGAAATGAAGAACTCAAAGTAAATAGGCCAACCAGACAGAAATCATATATTATTTCATACAATCCTTTATGTATACACAATACCAAACTACACAACACACCAATAGCGAGAGTGACATTTATGCGATTTGGGAACAACAATGACTATGGAATGAGGGCATATGTACATGATTAATTGATCATAATTCCTGAATAACAAATGATATGACAACAGTTCATAAGTCTAATGAGAGGTTATGGTTTTGAGAACATAGTAAAAATAATATAACCGATTTACACATACTCAAAATAAATGAAATAGTCTTCTGAAAAACAGTTCAAAATGTTAGCTACTGTTCTTGAATCTCTCGACATAACAGATACAAGGAAATACACTGAATCCGAAGTATTTTGCAAATGTTTTCGCATTAATGAAATTTTTAAAGGGAATAAATTACATGATACAGGGTAATGATTACTAGATTTCACCTTTCATGTTATAGGCCAACTTGATGCGACATGATGTCATCATACTTAGATTAATTAAAATTTGTATAGTGGTAGTAACATGTACGACAGATAATACTATATAATTAAGTCATCAAACAGATTGAAAATGACATGGGTCACTAAAGGTCAAGAGAAATAACCATATGATAAGAGATTTTGTCATTATAAACAAATATTCGTGGTATTAAATAATAATGACAATATTATGGCAAGTGAAATGAATACATTCTAATAGGTTATGTTGAAAATGTAGAAATTGTAGGGTAGGCTAACACGTGATTAATAAAGTAAGATTACTACATAGAGGTGGATTATGAAGGAACCTAAGGCCATGGTAACGAAAGTGATCCGACGAATCGTTTCTGTATACATAAATCTAGCTTTTTATTCCTTGTTCGTCATTACACATTAAGCCTAGTGATGGATGGACGCAGAATCAGTTGTATCTTCATCATATTACATATTACTGCATAATTACAATAATTAATCCACATCAAAATCTCACGTGATATAGAAACATTATTGAATTCCATCAACAGCATGATTGTATACTCCATTTCTTGTAGTTCGTCAAACCTTGTATTTTGGTAAACGCTTCGGAGTCTCTTCACTTAACAGAAAACTGAATTACCTAATATATAGTAGTAGATATTTGCGTACAACCATCAAGTTTCAGCCTTCTAAGTAGACTATCGTTAATGTAAAGTTTCGATAATACTCATTCTCACTGTGGTGTAAAATTAAAGGGTTAGGAAATTTTGTCACGTTTCAAAATTTTCTAACCCTCACTGTGTTCTTTTTCGTCCAATGGAAAAATAGTTTGAGATAATTTATCTTATTGGTTTTACTCTTCATTGACGTGCTATAAAATTGAGATACCTCAATTGAGTGGTCACTTTTCTAGCATTATGAGCTTAAACTTTACTGGTAACGAATCTCGTACTGGCGATAGCGTTGGTTTAACGTCAGAGCGTAGTGTCGTAACGGAGCAAGAAGATGTATTCTTGACTATGCTATTCATAGTTGCATTTCCATCAGTAAATTCACTCAAGAATGTAGTAAAAGAATTTGAAAAAGCTACATTTTGTCACCTTATAATTCGTGATTCCTGTTTCCATCGAAATCAGAAACCATATATCAAGTTTCAGTGCTGGAGAAGTAGCTGACGCCATCAGAATGCAATTCATTGTCATCCCTAAAAGCGGAAGTTACTTAATTTTTTTAAACAAAATCTTCGTAGGGCGACAACAAAATATGGATGCCCGTCATTTATGTTCTATAAAAAGTAGGTGGCTATCGGACTGTCATAGGAAAAACTGCAGAACATTCATGAATTTAATTTCGTTGGGTACGACAACAATACCTGGATAAGGTTGTCAGATGAAGAGTTTGCAACAATTAAACCTTTGATGTTTTCAGGAACAGCCGTATCTAATGTTATTGATCTTGTGTATTCTACATTTCGTAAGCGTCTGAAGCTGCGAGTTGTATTCAACATGCATCACAAAGTCTTCTCTCATATCGAAACGCTGAAGCATCCATCCTGACTAAAATAATCATATGCTCTTCTCATGATTGTCTCCTCAAACCATTAGATAATTAACTTAAACATTTAATTAATATCTTATGCCATGTTACTTCGTTATGACACTTCACTGATTTATTACTTAAGTAATTAAGACAGTTTGCCTACAACATATCCCTGAATTTGTGATCAAAACTGAAGAACCACAACCTTCAAATATAAAAGGGGCATACAGACTTCTTGATACACTTACATGCATCTTAAAGTCATTAACTGTCTTACCACTTACAGGTATAATGAACAGCTGAATAAGAAGTCTTCTTGGTCTATTAATAAACTTAGTTATACGGGTCATGTACATTAAAGTCATCGATTATTCAGAAAATGTCAAGATTATTTGAATAAACATTTCGAATTCCTTCTGTTTATGTTTAATAGTTGTTAATTAATAGTTAATTAGTGAATACTGTCATATAATTTAGTCTGCTGGATAAACCAGGTCTTACGTTAGCTTTCCTTAATCTAGCATTCTCTTAAATTATATTCCACATCTACGTAGATGTAGGCAATCATTTGACTTAAATTCATCAACTCTTTAGAGTAGATATAGACATCATATAGCATAGTCATAACAGATATACTTAATCTACATTATTACTAATGAGTGAATATTTACTCCTTATTAGTTTTTTTCCCATTTCAATAAATATACAACTACTAAGAATATCTGCTTTATTCATTTATCCGTTTACATTTGCAGATAATTTACTCCACTAATTAAAAATAAGATGAGCTTAGCATAGAACGCTTAACTTCTGTGCCAATAGAACTAGTATTATTGATGAGATTATTACTATTACTATTAATATTATTATTATTATTATTTTTACTTCTTCATTAACACTAAGTAACCTAGTTCCAATTCTCAAGCTTTTCATATCAACTAAGCATTATTATTCAACTACTGATCAATGTGAACAATATGAACTAGATTCATTCTATTCCTAGTTTACTATAATAGAGTTCCTATAATACAAGTAACGTATTCCATTCGTGTTTCGTTCATTAATCATTTATCTAAGTTAACAAGATTGAGCGTATTCCAAAAAACTTTTGTAAAAATGATTCTTCTGTGATAATTTGATGAAATTTTACAACCAATCAAAAGCAGATAAGATCAGTTTCATTTAACTAATCGGACTGCACTAACAGGTGATTTCAGGGGATACAAAGTGATAGCAGTTTTGCGGTGGAAATTCTATCCCTTTCAGTTATCAGCCAATAACATTTTATTTATTATCTACTACAAGAAACTAAAAGTTTAGACCACAGTAAGTTTAAGTTCAACCTAAAGTTTCTGTCGGTATGTATCAATATATAACTGTCAAGGAGTATGTATTTACTGTATACCTATTTTTTTACCCACATAAATTCTCTTTATCGCATACTATTCCGGAGCGCTTGACAAATCAACTTCACGTGTTTTCCCCTACAGGTTGGGGCTAAAAAGGATTCATGGCAGATTGATAGGATATATGGTATTTAGTGAAGACCCTTGGATTACAAGTTTACCAGTTCATTGTATTCAGGTTGCTTATTAGCATTGGTTCGTTCTAGATCAACGGTTAACTCAATGTTATGGCTGAACCGCGGTGTACTGGTCGCGTTGAGTTAGTATATTTTAATTCAACGACTGGACATTGACACCGCTTTTATCTGTTAATATGCTGCCCAATGAAACGACAGCGACATAACTTGCTGTCATAAAGTGTGGCAACTTGAACCGATATGCACTCCCTATTAATCTTAATCTCAAGCGTATTTCTAACAGTTACTATGATTAAAAACGACACTTTGGAAAACTACTATAGAAATAAGTTCTGATACAGCATTACTTGTTTGCAATTCAATCGTGATTACTCATTCTTTGCCATCGGTAGATCACTGCCTCACATCTCACTAAAACTCCAGGAATTATCTCGAGGAGTTAGTTACTAATGTGCTAACATTGATTTTAATTGGGTGTTGTGGTTAACATTAAGCCATATTCTATTAAGATAGATATAAAACCATTTAACGATGAAAATCTTTCGGACGAATTCATGCACAGAAGCCGTGCATTCGTATCGATAGTAATCAATTCGATATATTAGTCTATTGAAAAGTTGATTACATCATATAGTATTTAGGTGTATGAAAAAGAAGTCCAGTGGCTAAAGTAATTGTTTACCTACACAAATAAGTTCGTTTATCAAAACAAAAAGATTTATCAATTTCCTGAAATATTTGACTGTTTTTCATTGACCTTACTATCTATAACCGATGTTTTTTAAAACAATATTTATACATCAGATGTGCATAATAATTCAGCAAAACTGACAGTTCATTTTGTATTCATTTGATGTTAGTTGGAAAATAATTAGATATCATGATGCTACTGGACATATGTCTCACTTTATTTTTAGAATTGATTCATGTCTGTGGTGTCAGATTCTATACGATTTACCCTGATATTTATTGATGCCTTTACTCAGCCAACGTATAGATTGAAACCGTTGAAGAATACATAAATACCTTAATTAACAGATTAAGTTCATTTATATGCAGCTCATGTAAAAATACATGTTACTGATATTAAAATGGATATTTAGCTGTCTTTGGTGAACTAAATTAATCTAATAAAATAACTGGTTTGTACTGTCTCATTTCTTACTGCCTATCCTCAAAGAGACTGTAAATATGTAGCCTTCAAACAAGAACAGCTTTACTGAAGGTCATGACATGTCTAGTTACTGATTATTAAGATTCATCAACAGTATGTACTGATGAATCTACTTGGAAATGAACATTGGATATTCAATGTAAACCATGAATACAAAACTAATGAGCTAATTGAACCACGGTCTGACAATTAGTACACTTCTGATAAAATATTTTATTAATTACATGTCAAGCGTAATGCAGTGAATTAATATTAATAATATATCTAAAGCTGAGTCATATTACTTAAATTGTCAATTGTTTGTAACATAAAATAACCTTGATGTATCTAGTGTCCTACAATTGACCGATATCCAACTAGTTTATATCCATCAATTGATGGCCTAGTTCTTTACAATCCACACCACTCCGAAGTTCCACATTCGGAAATCAGTTGGCCCAAAAGTGGATAGTTTTATATTAATCATTATCATTCAAAACACGCTATTGCATAGAAAACTTTTAACAAAATAAGAATTAAAATGAGATGGTTATCTTTGTAGTTATTGGTAATTTAGTTGACTGAATATATCACAGTTAAGAATTCACATGTTATGCGAAACTAGGATAATCGAATATAGTGACTGAAAGGCTAGTACAGTAAAAATCAACCATAACTCGGAAACAATTCACGGTACTATTAGGATTAGTAAATCATTTGAAAGATTTCAAGTTAAAAATATAAAAACTTAGTAACTAAGTGTTTAATACTCACCTTATAAATTTATTAGAAATGTTCTCCTAAACATACAGTGCAATAGGTTTGTCGATTTCCCTTCTTAGCACTTAAATACATACAAATACTATACAGGCAGATTTAAAATGATGTAAATACACGACAATTGAGACTAATTGAATAACCTAGTTGACCAAACTCTAATAATACTTCACTGCGAACATCCAATTATCACACATTTTTAAGAAATACCACCGAATCAGAACAACTGTCACATGTATGTTCACTAAGTCCAAAGACACTCAACTACCCCGATCCCAGTCTCCTTGACATCTGCCGTCCACCATGCTGTTTGTCACTTACTTTCATGTGATACTGCCAGTAAACTGACAGTTTCAAAAATTATTTTCAATGGTCCTCCAAACTAGAATCAATCTGTAGTTTAACTTCGATTCATTAATAAACCCTATTTAAGCCTGCTACCTTAAATAAAATAATTACTTTGCAAATATCAAATAAATTTGTATGTATTGTTTACTTCTTAAGATAACTAAATAGTTGAATCTTATTAAAGTGTAATAAATTTAATTTATTATCTAGTTACTACTAATTTTTTAGAAAATTACTCAATATAAATTATCCCTACTACTTATTAATGTATTTTTAGCGACATATGACGCCTTTAGTTATGTTCATGTACATACATCGTCCATTAATGATATTTTATTCACCCGAGCAAAAGTAATGCGAACTACTTGAAACAACTGCAATAGATATTCCTATTCCAGGTATACACTTTACTTGAAGTATGGACTGATTTTGTAACTGCTCGATAGGTAGATATCACTTGACAAGATATTATGCAAAAAACGTAGACAATTATATTCATAAGTATTATATAATTTGGATTGTGACTGGCAAGTGGAATTCTTATGTTATTAGGTATAATTCATCACTTTGTATGGTCCAAAAGTTTGCATAATTTAGTACAATATTATGGCTTGACGCGTTTCAAATGGTTAAAGGATCACTGTAAACTTTTTAGTTTCCTATATATGCTCACGTTAAAATTCGATGGTTTTCGTATAAAAATGCTCACCTATGCACTAATGTCGCTTTATTTCTCCAGTTATAGTTGACAAATGTGTTTAGTGTAGTTCAGGTAATGAAAATTTTATTGCAATACTTGTATCTTAGATTTAACTAATCCACTTCTAAGTCGAAATATAGTAAACCAAGACTGAGAAACCTGTTGGAAATAAATCCTGGTACCACGTTGCTGTGATGAGACTAGCCATGAATATACATACACTAGCTATCTTTATTCACATTATATTACATTAGCGCCTTGCGGCTTGTTGAATATGTGACCAATTGAAATTTCTAACTTTGAACATCATTGCACATATCTTACTTGCTAGATTGTATTGTGAAAAAATATATAGACTAACGTAACATAAAATAAAATGTTTACGTTTACAGTTTCTTGGACAATTTCCACTTTATTAAATTGGAAAAGCTGATCAATTTCAGCTTGTATCAATAATACAATTCACTAAAATACTTCTAAAAGATAACACTTTGTACTTTATGTTTATATTGGATATCTCATTTACAATATGTACATATTCTGAGATACAGTAACATTTAAAATAGAAATTCAGATTACTACCAACACGTTTACACTCGACAAATATTTATTCTATATGCTATTTATGCATGCAGTCAGCGACAGATTTCAGTTAGAATTATATCAATGAATACCATCATCAGTGTCTTGCTTCATTAACTATGAATAAACTGTTTAATCAACAATTAATGATATCATTTAATTTACGTAATACATTAGTATAAAGCTAACATAAGTATATGTTAGGCTGTAAGAAATTAGCTTATACTCTTAATTGTCTAGTGACCTTTATTTTTTCACATATAAATGCCTTAACAAGTGTATGTGTGTTCAGATTGTTCGAAATGTATTGCGCAAATATATCACATAGCTCTGATAAAATTCGTCTTCTTATTGCATTATTAAAATGTAAGAAATTTATTGACTCGAAATGTATTAATGCCTTTCATATCTATTACATATTTCTAAAGGGTTATTTATATTTAAGTAAGAAGTTTTTTAGGAAACATGATAAGCTGTTTTAGTTTTGAAATCAGATCATGATGAAATCTGCGATATAAAAAGTAGGGTAAGTAGACTGTTAAGGCATTGTCAAACTGTGTCCAATTACTATTTAGAATTTAGAATTAATATGGACAATAGTATTATATACAAACAAATATGGCTAACCTAATCGTATTAAAACAATTAACATTCATAAATATGTATGATATCAGTGTGTGAAATCAAAATTTCACTCATCATGATGTACACCATTCGATTTTTACGCTGAATTATATTTGGTAATTTTGTATAACACAGAAACATTATAAGTTGAATATGAATTTATGCTAGATTGAGGATACCGTTAATCATTGAGACCGGTTGATATGATTAAAAGTTTATGGCTTTCAAACCAAGTTCATTTATAGTCTCTTAATTGATACAATCAACTCCGCCTGTAGCTCTCTTAGGGTTATTGCCGGTCCCAAGCCCGGGTAAAGGAGGAGGGTTGGACATGGGGCTAGCACCCCCCATTCCGTAAAACCCAAACTTGCTAAAAAAACGCAAACCAGATTAAACAAAATAAACCATTTAAACTCTGCCCTGGGAGTAGAAGGATTTATGACGCCTCATGATGAAAGCCGAAATTCTTCGGAAGTCATAAGGCCGATGCCCCCCCTTCTAACAACAAGAGCAAATATTTTTATAGGTACATGGAATGTTCGAACAATGTGGGAGAGCGGGAAGACAAATCAAATACCTGCAGAAATGAGGAGACACAACTTGATAATACTCGGAATCAGCGAAACCCATTAAACACAAGCTGGACAGAAAACATTGGCTTCGGGAGAGATGCTACTATACTCCGGCCACGAAGAGGAAAATGCTCCTCACACTCAAGGAGTTGCTCTGATGCTGTCCGAAAAAGCACGTAATGCACTTGTGGGATGGCAACCACATGGACCCAGGATCATCAAAGCATCTTTCAAAACAATGAAGAAAGGGATTACAATGAATATTATCCAATGCTATGCACCAACCAACGACGGCAACGACGAAGACAAAGATCAGTTTCATGATAGACTGCAATCAATTATAGCAAAGTGTCGAGGAAAGGATCTGACAATACTGATGGAAGACCCCAACGCCAAAGTCGGAATGGACAACACTGGATATGAAGAAATCATGGGACGACAAGGACTGGGAGACAGAAACGACAATGGTGAAAGACTTGCAAACCTATGTGCCTTCAACAAATTGGTTATAGGTGGTACAATATTTGTTAAAAAAACGCTAACCAGTAAAAACCTTTATAACCATTTTTACTCTGCCCTGGGAGTCGGAAGGTATGTTATGACGCCTCATGGTGAAAGATAACACTTTGTACTTTATGTTTATATTGGATATCTCATTTACAATATGTACATATTCTGAGATACAGTAACATTTAAAATAGAAATTCAGATTACTACCAACACGTTTACACTCGACAAATATTTATTCTATATGCTATTTATGCATGCAGTCAGCGACAGATTTCAGTTAGAATTATATCAATGAATACCATCATCAGTGTCTTGCTTCATTAACTATGAATAAACTGTTTAATCAACAATTAATGATATCATTTAATTTACGTAATACATTAGTATAAAGCTAACATAAGTATATGTTAGGCTGTAAGAAATTAGCTTATACTCTTAATTGTCTAGTGACCTTTATTTTTTCACATATAAATGCCTTAACAAGTGTATGTGTGTTCAGATTGTTCGAAATGTATTGCGCAAATATATCACATAGCTCTGATAAAATTCGTCTTCTTATTGCATTATTAAAATGTAAGAAATTTATTGACTCGAAATGTATTAATGCCTTTCATATCTATTACATATTTCTAAAGGGTTATTTATATTTAAGTAAGAAGTTTTTTAGGAAACATGATAAGCTGTTTTAGTTTTGAAATCAGATCATGATGAAATCTGCGATATAAAAAGTAGGGTAAGTAGACTGTTAAGGCATTGTCAAACTGTGTCCAATTACTATTTAGAATTTAGAATTAATATGGACAATAGTATTATATACAAACAAATATGGCTAACCTAATCGTATTAAAACAATTAACATTCATAAATATGTATGATATCAGTGTGTGAAATCAAAATTTCACTCATCATGATGTACACCATTCGATTTTTACGCTGAATTATATTTGGTAATTTTGTATAACACAGAAACATTATAAGTTGAATATGAATTTATGCTAGATTGAGGATACCGTTAATCATTGAGACCGGTTGATATGATTAAAAGTTTATGGCTTTCAAACCAAGTTCATTTATAGTCTCTTAATTGATACAATCAACTCCGCCTGTAGCTCTCTTAGGGTTATTGCCGGTCCCAAGCCCGGGTAAAGGAGGAGGGTTGGACATGGGGCTAGCACCCCCCATTCCGTAAAACCCAAACTTGCTAAAAAAACGCAAACCAGATTAAACAAAATAAACCATTTAAACTCTGCCCTGGGAGTAGAAGGATTTATGACGCCTCATGATGAAAGCCGAAATTCTTCGGAAGTCATAAGGCCGATGCCCCCCCTTCTAACAACAAGAGCAAATATTTTTATAGGTACATGGAATGTTCGAACAATGTGGGAGAGCGGGAAGACAAATCAAATACCTGCAGAAATGAGGAGACACAACTTGATAATACTCGGAATCAGCGAAACCCATTAAACACAAGCTGGACAGAAAACATTGGCTTCGGGAGAGATGCTACTATACTCCGGCCACGAAGAGGAAAATGCTCCTCACACTCAAGGAGTTGCTCTGATGCTGTCCGAAAAAGCACGTAATGCACTTGTGGGATGGCAACCACATGGACCCAGGATCATCAAAGCATCTTTCAAAACAATGAAGAAAGGGATTACAATGAATATTATCCAATGCTATGCACCAACCAACGACGGCAACGACGAAGACAAAGATCAGTTTCATGATAGACTGCAATCAATTATAGCAAAGTGTCGAGGAAAGGATCTGACAATACTGATGGAAGACCCCAACGCCAAAGTCGGAATGGACAACACTGGATATGAAGAAATCATGGGACGACAAGGACTGGGAGACAGAAACGACAATGGTGAAAGACTTGCAAACCTATGTGCCTTCAACAAATTGGTTATAGGTGGTACAATATTTGTTAAAAAAACGCTAACCAGTAAAAACCTTTATAACCATTTTTACTCTGCCCTGGGAGTCGGAAGGTATGTTATGACGCCTCATGGTGAAAGCCGAGTTTCTTCGGAAGCCACGAGGCCGATGTCTCTTCTGACAACCAGAGCAACAATTAATATAGGTACGTGGAATGTCCGCACGCTGTGGGAAACAGGGAGGACCATGCAAATAGCTGAAGAAATGAAAAGATACAACCTGAAGATACTTGGAATAAGCGAAACGCATTGGGTGCAAGCTGGACAGCAACGGTTATCCTCGGGAAATGTGCTTTTATACTCCAGCCACGAAGAAGAAAACGCCCCCCCCCACACACACACAAGGAGTAGCATTGGTGTTATCCCAAGATGCATGGAAGTCTCTTATAAGATGGGAACCTCATGGACCTAGGATCATCACAGCATCCTTCAAGACGAAGAAGGAAGGGATTGCAATGAATGTCATCCAGTGCTACGCACCCACCAATGACAGCCACGAAGACGACAAAGACCAGTTCTATGCGAGGCTGCAGTCAATCATCGAGAAATGTTCAGCCAAGGACCTGACCATACTAATGGGCGACTTCAACGCCAAGGTCGGAGTGGAAAACACCGGGTATGAAGACATCATGGGACAACATGGACTGGGAGAAAGGAATGATAACGGTGAGAGGTTTGTGAACTTATGTGCCTTCAACAAAATGATTATAGGTGGCACCATTTTCTCCCACAAACGTATACACAAAACTACATGGGTTTCACCGGACCACATTACGGAGAACCAAATCGACCACATCTGCATCAATAAGAAGCTTAGAAGGACCATGGAAGACGTAAGAGCAAGGAGAGGAGCCGACATAGCTTCAGATCACCATTTGGTGGTAACTAAAATGAAACTGAAGCTGAGGAAGCACTGGACAACTGGAGCAGCAGTATTACACAAGTTTAATACAGCCCTTCTCCGGGATACTAACAAACGCAACGAATTCAAATTAATTCTCAGCAACAAGTTCCAGGCATTTCATGATCTACTAGAAAAAGGTGAAACTAATATGGAAGACAACTGGAAAGAGATTAAGGGAACAATAACCTCAACATGTCAGGAGGTTTTGGGTCTCAAGAAACAACACCAAAAAGAGTGGATTTCTGTTAGCACTCTGGACAAGATCCAAGAAAGGAGGAACAGAAAGACAGCGATCAATAACAGTCGGACAAGAGCAGAGAAAGCCAAGGCACAGGCCGAATACACCGAAGTCAACAAGCAAGGGAAGAGGAGCATCAGGTTGGATAAATGAAAATTCTTTGAGGATCTAGCAATGACAGCGGAAAAAGCTGCAAGAGAAGGAAATATGAGGCTCTTATACGATACAACGAAGAAGTTAGCTGGGAAATTCAACAAGCCAGAACGGCCAATCAAGAACAAGTCTGGCAAACCAATCACTGAAGTACATGAACAACGGAACAGGTGGGTAGAGCACTTCCAAGAACTCTTGAATAGACCAGCCCCACTGAACCCACCAGTCATCGAAGCAGCAGCCACGGATCTCCCTATAAGCACAGACCCACCAACAGTCGAAGAAATCAAAATGGCCATCAGACAGCTCAAGAGTGGCAAGTCAGCAGGACCAGACAACATACCAGCTTAATGAGGCACTGAAGACAGATATAGAAGCAACTTCAAAGATACTCCACATTCTCTTCAGGAAGATTTGGGAGGAAGAACAAGTTCCAGCAGACTG
Organism: Schistosoma mekongi; assembly: GCA_034768735.1. Lineage (NCBI taxonomy): Eukaryota > Metazoa > Platyhelminthes > Trematoda > Strigeidida > Schistosomatidae > Schistosoma > Schistosoma mekongi. Next base: position 29,267,345 of record CM068307.1, on the reverse strand, counting down.
GAAAGAAGGGTACCTCATCAAGATACCAAAGAAAGGCGATCTCAGCAATTGTGAGAACTACAGAGGCATTACTCTACTTTCAGTACCAGGAAAGGTCTTCAACAGAGTGTTATTGAACAGATAAAAGGACCCAGTCGACGGCCAACTCTGAGATCAACAGGCCGGATTCCGTAAAGATCGATCATGTACCGTTCAAATCGCTACTCTACGGTTCATTGTTGAACAATCAATTGAATGGAATTCACCACTTTACATCAACTTCATCGACTATGAAAAAGTATTCGACAGCGTGGATAGGAGAATATTATGGATCCTTCTACGACATTACGGCGTACCCGAGAAGATAGTCAACATCATACGAAATTCTTACGACGGACTACATTGTAAAATCGTGCATGGAGGTCAGCTCACAGATTCATTCGAAGTGAAGACTGGTGTCAGACAAGGCTGCTTACTCTCGCCCTTCCTCTTCCTACTGGTCATCGACTGGATCATGAAGACTGCAACATCTGAAGGCACTCTCGGAATACAATGGACAACATCGACGAAACTAGATGACTTGGACTTTGCAGATGACCTAGCTCTTCTTTCTCACACACATCATCAAATGCAGAGGAAGACCAACAATATAGCAGCAGCCTCAGCAGCAGTAGGCCTCAACATACACAAAGGGAAAAGCAAGATCCTCCGATACAAAACAGCAAACACTAACCCAATTACACTTGACGGAGAAATTCTGGAAGACGTTGAAACCTTTACATATTTAGGCAGCATCATTGACAAACAAGGAGGGTCTGATTCGGATGTGAAGGCGCGGATTGGTAAGGCAAGGGCAGCATTTCTACAACTGAAAAACATCTGGAACTCAAGCCAACTTTCAGTCAATATAAAAGTCAAAATTTTCAACACAAATGTGAAGACAGTCCTGTTGTATGGAGCTGAAACTTGGAGAACTACGAAAAGTATCCTACAGAAGATACAAGTATTTATAAACAACTGTCTGCATAGGATTCTTCGGATCTGTTGGCCAGTTACCATCAACAACAACCTGTTGTGGCAGAGAACTAATCAACTTCCAGTTGAGGAAGAAATTAGGAAAAGACGCTGGAGATGGATTGGACACACACTGAGGAAACCATCAAACTGTGTCACAAGACAAGCACTGACTTGGAATCCTAAAGGCCACAGAAACAGAGGAAGACCCAAGAACACATTGCGTCGGGAATTGGAAACAGACATGAAGAGAATGAACAGTACTTGGGAAGAGCTAGAACGGAAAGCCCAGGACAGAGTTGGCTGGAGAATGCTGGTGGGCGGTCTATGCTCCACTTGGAGTAACAGGCATTGATTGATTGATAATATTTGCCCACAAACGCATACACAAGGCCACATGGGTCTCACCGGATCATACTACTACGGAGAATCAAATCGATCATATATGTATCAATAAAAAATTTAGAAGATCAATGGGAGATGTAAGAACCAGGAGAGGAGCTGACATAACTTCAGACCACCACCTAGGGGTTTCTAAAATGAAACTGAAGCTAAAGAAGCAGTGGACAACTGGAGTGTCAGCAGTACAACGGTTCAATACAGGCTTTCTCCGAGACACTGACAAACTCAACGAATTCAAAATATCTCTCAACAACAGGTTCCAAGCCTTACAAGATCTACCGAAAGAAGGAACCACTATGGAGGACAACTGGAAAGTAATCAAATAAGCACTAACGTCAACGTGTCAGGAGGTTCTCGGCCGTATTAAGCACCATTATAAGGAATGGATCTCTACTGAGACATTGAGCAAAATTCAACAAAGGAGGAACAAGAAGATAGAAATCAACAACAGCCGAACAAGAGCAGAAAAAATCAAGGCTCAAGCTGAATACTCAGAAGCAAATAAGCAAGTAAAGAAGAGCATTAGAGCTGACAAACGGATATACATCGAAAGCCTTGCAACGACAGCGGAGAAGGCTGCAAGAGAAGAAAATATGAAACAGCTATACGACACAACGAAGAAACTGGCAGACAAACATGGTAAACCAGAGCGACCGGTCAAGAACAAAGAAGGCAAGACACTCACTGAGATTGAAGAACAAAAGAATAGGTGGGTAGAACACTTTGAAGAATTCTTGAATAGACCAGCTCCACCGAACCCACCAGACATCGAAGCAGCACCTACAGATCTACCGATAGATGTCACTCCACCAACGATGGAAGAAATCAAGATGGCCATCAGACAAATCAAAAGTTGGAAAGCAGCAGGACCGGACAATATACCAGCTGAAGCACTCAAGTCAGATATCGACCTAACAGCAAAGATATTCCACGTTTTATTCAAAAAGATCTGGGAGGAAGAACAAATGCCGGCAGACTGGAAAGAAGGACATCTTATCAAGATACCAAAGAAAGGAGATTTGAGCAAATGGGACAACTATAGAGGGATCACGCTACTGTCGATACCAGGGAAAGTCTTTAACAGAGTATTGTTGAACAGAATGGAAGATTCAGTGGAGGCTCAACTTCGAGATCAACAAGCTGGTTTTCGTAAGGATCTGTTGTGTACAGACCAAATCGCAACACTACGGATCATCGTTGAACAATCGATTGAGTGGAACTCGTCACTGTACATCAACTTCATTGATTATGAGAAGGCGTTTGACAGTGTAGATAGGAGAACACTATGGAAACTTCTTCGACACTACGGCGTACCAGAGAAACTCGTCAACATCATCCGGAACTCTTACGACGGAACACAGTGCAAAATTGTGCATGGAGGACAACTGACAAATGCATTCCCAGTGAGGACCGGAGTCAGACAAGGTTGCCTGCTCTCACCTTTTCTCCTCCTCCTAGTGGTTGACCGGATCATGAAGACCTCCATATCTGAGGGGATGCACGGAATTCAATGGACAAGTAGGATGCAACTCGATGATTTGGACTTTGCGGATGATTTAGCTTTCTTAGCACATACACACCAACAGATGCAAGCAAAGACAACCAGTGTAGCAGCAACTTCAACATCAGTAGGCTTGATCATACATAAGGAAAGAGCAAGATTCTTAAATACAACACAGGGAGCACCAACCCAATTCAACTTGATGAAGAAACTCTGGAAGAAGTGAATACTTTCCCATATCTGGGAAGCATCATCGATGAACAAGGAGGGTCCGATGCAGATGTAAAGACAAGGATTGGCAAAGCCAGGGCAGCATTCCTACAGTTGAAAAAACATGTACGACTCGAAAAAAATGTCAACCAACCTCAAAGTCGGACTCTTCAATTCGAACGTGAAGACAGTCCTGCTGTATGGAGCTGAAACTTGGAGAATTACTGCAAACATCATCAGACGGATACAAGTATTTATAAACAACTGCCTACGAAAGATACTCAATGTCCGTTGGTCGGAAACCATCAGCAACAACTTATTATGGGAGAGGACAAACCAGACGTTGGAAATGGATATGACATACATTACGCAAACCATCAGACTGCATCACGAGACAAGCATTAACATGGAATCCTGTTGGGAAACGGAAAAGAGGAAGGCCAAAGAACACGCTGCGTCGAGAATTGGAAGCAGACATTAAAGGATGAACAGCAACTGGGAACAACTGGAAAGGATTGCTCAGGGCAGAGTTAAATGGAGAACCCTGGTGAGCGGCTTATGCTCCTCAGCGAGGAGCAACAGGCATAAGTAATTGATACAATCAGTATTAGCTACATGTAATGGTCATGTTAGCATTTGTATATACTAACATTCCACTTTATGCACTACTAATACGAGAGGTACTTGAACTGATTTGATATTCTGCAGCACGTTTAATGTGCACCACCTATGAATATTCATCCATTCCATAACAATTTTCTAGTAGTAATAAAAGTACTTTCTTCACCAATTAAAACTAATCGACATATTTCTATCCTCCATGTCGTATTTAATTCAATGAAATGATGTTCGAAGAAAAATCATTGGTTCCTGTAGAAGACATGAAATAGTGATTCTGTAAAAACTCTATTCGTTTTTATAATGATGAGCAATATTACTCGTGAAGTTAGTGTTATGAAATTCCATTCTCATGTAGTTGTCTGTTGACAGTCTAGTCCATAAGATGCCCATTTTTGTTGCTTCTCATACTTCATAAATGTTAAAAGAAACATTTTCGGAATTTCACATATCGACTTTCTACCACTACACGATTAACGGTAATCACTGCGTGAAAACTGTAAACCTAATATCGAGTTTATCTGTTGGAGTAATACAATCAAAATAATTAGGTGCAAGTATAAGTGTAAATTCAAGAAGATGTACTAATACTTGACTATTCTTCATGTTCAACATGACCACGAATAGAACGCGTTGGCGTATGAGAGTAATTCGTGGACGCGAAAATTGACCACCATAGAGTTTGATCTTGTGGTGTGATTGAAAGGCCAGAGAAGGAAATATGAGGCTCTTATACGATACAACGAAGAAGTTAGCTGGGAAATTCAACAAGCCAGAACGGCCAATCAAGAACAAGTCTGGCAAACCAATCACTGAAGTACATGAACAACGGAACAGGTGGGTAGAGCACTTCCAAGAACTCTTGAATAGACCAGCCCCACTGAACCCACCAGTCATCGAAGCAGCAGCCACGGATCTCCCTATAAGCACAGACCCCACCAACAGTCGAAGAAATCAAATGGCCATCAGACAGCTCAAGAGTGGCAAGTCAGCAGGACCAGACAACATACCAGCTTAATGAGGCACTGAAGACAGATATAGAAGCAACTTCAAAGATACTCCACATTCTCTTCAGGAAGATTTGGGAGGAAGAACAAGTTCCAGCAGACTGGAAAGAAGGGTACCTCATCAAGATACCAAAGAAAGGCGATCTCAGCAATTGTGAGAACTACAGAGGCATTACTCTACTTTCAGTACCAGGAAAGGTCTTCAACAGAGTGTTATTGAACAGATAAAAGGACCCAGTCGACGGCCAACTCTGAGATCAACAGGCCGGATTCCGTAAAGATCGATCATGTACCGTTCAAATCGCTACTCTACGGTTCATTGTTGAACAATCAATTGAATGGAATTCACCACTTTACATCAACTTCATCGACTATGAAAAAGTATTCGACAGCGTGGATAGGAGAATATTATGGATCCTTCTACGACATTACGGCGTACCCGAGAAGATAGTCAACATCATACGAAATTCTTACGACGGACTACATTGTAAAATCGTGCATGGAGGTCAGCTCACAGATTCATTCGAAGTGAAGACTGGTGTCAGACAAGGCTGCTTACTCTCGCCCTTCCTCTTCCTACTGGTCATCGACTGGATCATGAAGACTGCAACATCTGAAGGCACTCTCGGAATACAATGGACAACATCGACGAAACTAGATGACTTGGACTTTGCAGATGACCTAGCTCTTCTTTCTCACACACATCATCAAATGCAGAGGAAGACCAACAATATAGCAGCAGCCTCAGCAGCAGTAGGCCTCAACATACACAAAGGGAAAAGCAAGATCCTCCGATACAAAACAGCAAACACTAACCCAATTACACTTGACGGAGAAATTCTGGAAGACGTTGAAACCTTTACATATTTAGGCAGCATCATTGACAAACAAGGAGGGTCTGATTCGGATGTGAAGGCGCGGATTGGTAAGGCAAGGGCAGCATTTCTACAACTGAAAAACATCTGGAACTCAAGCCAACTTTCAGTCAATATAAAAGTCAAAATTTTCAACACAAATGTGAAGACAGTCCTGTTGTATGGAGCTGAAACTTGGAGAACTACGAAAAGTATCCTACAGAAGATACAAGTATTTATAAACAACTGTCTGCATAGGATTCTTCGGATCTGTTGGCCAGTTACCATCAACAACAACCTGTTGTGGCAGAGAACTAATCAACTTCCAGTTGAGGAAGAAATTAGGAAAAGACGCTGGAGATGGATTGGACACACACTGAGGAAACCATCAAACTGTGTCACAAGACAAGCACTGACTTGGAATCCTAAAGGCCACAGAAACAGAGGAAGACCCAAGAACACATTGCGTCGGGAATTGGAAACAGACATGAAGAGAATGAACAGTACTTGGGAAGAGCTAGAACGGAAAGCCCAGGACAGAGTTGGCTGGAGAATGCTGGTGGGCGGTCTATGCTCCACTTGGAGTAACAGGCATTGATTGATTGATAATATTTGCCCACAAACGCATACACAAGGCCACATGGGTCTCACCGGATCATACTACTACGGAGAATCAAATCGATCATATATGTATCAATAAAAAATTTAGAAGATCAATGGGAGATGTAAGAACCAGGAGAGGAGCTGACATAACTTCAGACCACCACCTAGGGGTTTCTAAAATGAAACTGAAGCTAAAGAAGCAGTGGACAACTGGAGTGTCAGCAGTACAACGGTTCAATACAGGCTTTCTCCGAGACACTGACAAACTCAACGAATTCAAAATATCTCTCAACAACAGGTTCCAAGCCTTACAAGATCTACCGAAAGAAGGAACCACTATGGAGGACAACTGGAAAGTAATCAAATAAGCACTAACGTCAACGTGTCAGGAGGTTCTCGGCCGTATTAAGCACCATTATAAGGAATGGATCTCTACTGAGACATTGAGCAAAATTCAACAAAGGAGGAACAAGAAGATAGAAATCAACAACAGCCGAACAAGAGCAGAAAAAATCAAGGCTCAAGCTGAATACTCAGAAGCAAATAAGCAAGTAAAGAAGAGCATTAGAGCTGACAAACGGATATACATCGAAAGCCTTGCAACGACAGCGGAGAAGGCTGCAAGAGAAGAAAATATGAAACAGCTATACGACACAACGAAGAAACTGGCAGACAAACATGGTAAACCAGAGCGACCGGTCAAGAACAAAGAAGGCAAGACACTCACTGAGATTGAAGAACAAAAGAATAGGTGGGTAGAACACTTTGAAGAATTCTTGAATAGACCAGCTCCACCGAACCCACCAGACATCGAAGCAGCACCTACAGATCTACCGATAGATGTCACTCCACCAACGATGGAAGAAATCAAGATGGCCATCAGACAAATCAAAAGTTGGAAAGCAGCAGGACCGGACAATATACCAGCTGAAGCACTCAAGTCAGATATCGACCTAACAGCAAAGATATTCCACGTTTTATTCAAAAAGATCTGGGAGGAAGAACAAATGCCGGCAGACTGGAAAGAAGGACATCTTATCAAGATACCAAAGAAAGGAGATTTGAGCAAATGGGACAACTATAGAGGGATCACGCTACTGTCGATACCAGGGAAAGTCTTTAACAGAGTATTGTTGAACAGAATGGAAGATTCAGTGGAGGCTCAACTTCGAGATCAACAAGCTGGTTTTCGTAAGGATCTGTTGTGTACAGACCAAATCGCAACACTACGGATCATCGTTGAACAATCGATTGAGTGGAACTCGTCACTGTACATCAACTTCATTGATTATGAGAAGGCGTTTGACAGTGTAGATAGGAGAACACTATGGAAACTTCTTCGACACTACGGCGTACCAGAGAAACTCGTCAACATCATCCGGAACTCTTACGACGGAACACAGTGCAAAATTGTGCATGGAGGACAACTGACAAATGCATTCCCAGTGAGGACCGGAGTCAGACAAGGTTGCCTGCTCTCACCTTTTCTCCTCCTCCTAGTGGTTGACCGGATCATGAAGACCTCCATATCTGAGGGGATGCACGGAATTCAATGGACAAGTAGGATGCAACTCGATGATTTGGACTTTGCGGATGATTTAGCTTTCTTAGCACATACACACCAACAGATGCAAGCAAAGACAACCAGTGTAGCAGCAACTTCAACATCAGTAGGCTTGATCATACATAAGGAAAGAGCAAGATTCTTAAATACAACACAGGGAGCACCAACCCAATTCAACTTGATGAAGAAACTCTGGAAGAAGTGAATACTTTCCCATATCTGGGAAGCATCATCGATGAACAAGGAGGGTCCGATGCAGATGTAAAGACAAGGATTGGCAAAGCCAGGGCAGCATTCCTACAGTTGAAAAACATGTACGACTCGAAAAAAATGTCAACCAACCTCAAAGTCGGACTCTTCAATTCGAACGTGAAGACAGTCCTGCTGTATGGAGCTGAAACTTGGAGAATTACTGCAAACATCATCAGACGGATACAAGTATTTATAAACAACTGCCTACGAAAGATACTCAATGTCCGTTGGTCGGAAACCATCAGCAACAACTTATTATGGGAGAGGACAAACCAGACGTTGGAAATGGATATGACATACATTACGCAAACCATCAGACTGCATCACGAGACAAGCATTAACATGGAATCCTGTTGGGAAACGGAAAAGAGGAAGGCCAAAGAACACGCTGCGTCGAGAATTGGAAGCAGACATTAAAAGGATGAACAGCAACTGGGAACAACTGGAAAGGATTGCTCAGGGCAGAGTTAAATGGAGAACCCTGGTGAGCGGCTTATGCTCCTCAGCGAGGAGCAACAGGCATAAGTAATTGATACAATCAGTATTAGCTACATGTAATGGTCATGTTAGCATTTGTATATACTAACATTCCACTTTATGCACTACTAATACGAGAGGTACTTGAACTGATTTTGATATTCTGCAGCACGTTTAATGTGCACCACCTATGAATATTCATCCATTCCATAACAATTTTCTAGTAGTAATAAAAGTACTTTCTTCACCAATTAAAAACTAATCGACATATTTCTATCCTCCATGTCGTATTTAATTCAATGAAATGATGTTCGAAGAAAAATCATTGGTTCCTGTAGAAGACATGAAATAGTGATTCTGTAAAAACTCTATTCGTTTTTATAATGATGAGCAATATTACTCGTGAAGTTAGTGTTATGAAATTCCATTCTCATGTAGTTGTCTGTTGACAGTCTAGTCCATAAGATGCCCATTTTTGTTGCTTCTCATACTTCATAAATGTTAAAAGAAACATTTTCGGAATTTCACATATCGACTTTCTACCACTACACGATTAACGGTAATCACTGCGTGAAAACTGTAAACCTAATATCGAGTTTATCTGTTGGAGTAATACAATCAAAATAATTAGGTGCAAGTATAAGTGTAAATTCAAGAAGATGTACTAATACTTGACTATTCTTCATGTTCAACATGACCACGAATAGAACGCGTTGGCGTATGAGAGTAATTCGTGGACGCGAAAATTGACCACCATAGAGTTTGATCTTGTGGTGTGATTGCAAGTGCCTCAGTTGGAAAGCCATTGCTCAATATAATCGATTTTACTTGCAATATGCGAAACACAGTTAGTCTCACAAGATGCATTAAATATTCATCAAGAAGCATAGTCACAGTTTAGCCTTTTATGCAAATAATTTGTTCATTATAATGCAAATATTTTACGGGAGTTTGTGAGGATTTTTTAAATATTATTTCACGTAACTGAAAGTGTGCATACAATGTGGATGAATGTCAGGGTTTTCAGTATTTCTTTTTCTTCACGAAGGTTCAATTTACTTTGACAAATTGTTTTAGTGATGCTGTTCATGTGCATACGACTTACAATCACTTCTTGTGTAAAATTTTGGTATCCACCTATAATTTTGTTAAGATTTCAATGATGAAGTTTTCTAAAAGACTTAAGTCTTGTATCAACAATCCCAGTAGGTATTGCAATTTTGTTTGTTTTAATGCTCTTCTTGGTAATATATCAAGTTTAAAAGCGATCCATACACTCCTCAAACACCACACAATTTTGATTTACGTACTTGTTCCTAATACCGCTCTTCATCTCATTGCAGACTGTAATAATTAATAATGTGGTAGATTCTAATTGCTGGATTTCATGTAAGTATTGTATGGTGGCATATTATAATTAAGCAGCAACAGTGCATAATAGACGAGGGTTGTTGTAGGATGGCATGAAGCATCGTATATTTAAAATATATAGATGGCAAGAATAGGAGATAATGAAATCAGTCAAAAACCGACATAGAGCGAATAATGTAGGCATCATGTTAATAGGTAACTGAATGCAATCGATACAGTAAGTTTATCTTTTTGTTCAATTAGTATCATGTCAAAGCTTAAGGAAATTCCTACTAATCCGGTCACTCTTCGAGAGCATTAAGTCTTGTTCTGATACAGCTCATAATCATGTAGCAAGTATTTATCTCTTATTAAAATACCACAGAACATCCACTTTACGTAACTTAGATTTTCATTTATCATAAACATTATAAATAAGGTGAATTAGTGAAATGTATTCAGTTGCTTATTATAGAATAGGATTTTATTTTTAGAGTTTTAAATTCTCTGTAAAATTAATTATTTAGAAACTCTTAAAAAGGCATGTGATAAATACATACAACTAAATTATCAATCATGGATACTAAATTATATGAATTATCAGAACTATAGTCTATACACCAATATACAGATGATATCAAGTCAAATTTCGCAAGAAAACATAAATTTGACAAATTCAAGCATTTTTGAAAACATGACTGATTATTGAACCAGTTGATAAATTCTCACATACAATTCAAAAAGAGTTCTTGACAGAACGACTGATTTTAAACACGTAAACTTTATATATGCTTCGTATACACAATGTTTACAGCTTTACTATACATATATACTATACTATATACTATACTATACTATATATATATACTATACTATATACTATACTATACTATACTATATATATTATATATATATATCGAGAGAGAGAGAGAGGGAGGGAGAGAGAGTATAATTTTTGTTTATAATGATAGCTCACACTAATCAATGAGAATCACTGGAACAATAAGAAATATTCACCAACATGACAACTTATATATCAATGGCAAACAAAGGTTAGAAAATAATTAATACGTTATTACCCAATTCGTAGTTTGCATACAACTGAGAGTTAGTTGAGACAGGAAGTAAGTCTATTCACCATATGGAATTTTATCAAAATCAATAGGTCACACTTGTGTCTTAATGAGAGCAATCAAAAAAAAATTTAGATAATTATGACATTTAGAGTAATAAATCAGTTATGTATAGTTCACAAATCACTCATCATTCATTGATTGTTACCTCACGTGGGACATACACCGCCGACCAGCATTCTCCAACCAACTGCGTCCTGGCCTCATTTTTACAGTTATTCTCAAGTTCAACTCATTCGTTACCTGTCTGCCGCCAATTTTTAGCACAAAGTGTTCTTTTGTCTTTCTTTTTTCATTTGGCCTTCAGGATCCCAAGTCAGCGCTTGTCTTGTGATGAGGTTTAGTGATTTCCTCAATGTGCATTATATCCACCCCCAGCGATTTTTCTTAATTTCTTCCTCATCTGGAAGTTGGTTTCTTCTCTGCCATTGTAAGTTGTTACGTATGGTGTCTGGCCAACGGATCTGAAGTATCTTACACAAACAACTGTTTGTAAATACTTGTATCTCCCGAATGATGCTTTTCGTAGTTCACCCAGTTTCAGATCCATACAAATAAGTCTGTCTTGACGTTTGAATTGCGAATTCTGATTTTGACGTTAACAGACAGCAGGTTTGAGTTCGAGATGTTTCTCGATTATAGAAATGCTACTGTTGCCTCGTTAATTCGTGCCTTCATATTTACATCAGATGCCCCTTTGTGTATCAATGATCGTTCCCAGGTATGTAAATGTTTCCACTTCTGGTGGTGCTTTTCTGCCTGGTCAAGTGTAATTGGGTTGATCAGCGTTGTTTTGTATCGAGGGTTTTTGCTTTTTCTTTGTGTGCGTTGAGGCCTACTGCTGCAGAGGGTGCTGTTATACTGTTCGGCTTTACCTGAATTTGTTGCCGTGTGTGAAATAGAAGAGCTAAGTAATCTGTGAATCGAGATCATCTAGTTGCATCCATATTGTCCATTGCATTCCAAGTATGCCTTGAGATGTTGCAGTTTACATGTTTCAGTCAACCACTAGCAGAAAGAGGAAGAGCGAGAGTAAGCAGCCTTGTCTGACACCGGTCTTTACCTCGCATGAATCTCCGAGTTGACCTCCACGTACGGTTTTACAGTCTAGTCTGCCATAAGAATTCCGTATCATGTTGACTATCTTCTCGGGTACTCCATAATGTCGAAGAAGACCCCATGATTGCATAGTGATCTATGCTTGAGCATATCAACTCGGGCATTGCTCGCTATGAAACTTTTTTTTATTCTTTATCAATTCAGAGTACATCACTTTTCCTGATAGTACTGAGAACTCACAGATTTATTATTTTATACCTCATTATTTAAATTGAGGGAACTGTTGATTGTAAATACTTTCCTCTTTATGTACACTAATCATATTGTATGTTGTTGTGTTTTTGCCTACTTCAATACATATTTATTACTTAATTAATAGGTTACAAAATTTACTTGTTGTCGAATCTGCTATCAGAATATTAACAATCTAGATTAGTGATTTCAAGTATCTTTCACTATTCAAATTCAACCTATGTAATTGTAGCTGTAAAAAGTTGCATACTAGTCTGTAAATGTCTATTATCAATTTTGTTCTCATCTCTTTTCATCGCTGAATATATTCGTGGTATGAATTCTGTGGTAATCAACTGTTATTTCTATAAAGAAAAGAAGAGTGGTGAAATATTCCATCCTCACCCAGATGGTACTTAATGTATTTCCCAGGAATTAGATTCATAACTAGTTCCAAACATTTTATTAAAGCGTGTAAGTACAGACTTAAGGTTGGCAGGCATAGTCAGTTAAAACAAATCTAAAACAGGAGATTTTATGAAAATACAAATAACGAATACCATTCATTAGAGGATATCGAAATTATGAAGTTTGTGAATGGTTTGATTGAATTTGTTAAAAGAGAAGGGCGGTGTATTTTAGCTGTAAGAACTTTCTTACTGATATCTGATCAATTAAACTGAGGTGCTTTTGTGGAGATTGGCACTAAGTTTAGTTGAACTCGTCATAAATGGAAGCTGGTAGGGTACTATTGAAAAATCAGGGAGTACTAGATAGCTATTTAGTTTTAATATGGGACTCAGCAGTGGACAACTAATACCAGTCTCCACAAAATATCTCAACTCGATTACACTGATTAGCTCACTTGCGATTAACTTCAAGTTATTCCTGAGGTCCCAGTTAGAAGTCGTGACTGGTGAAGTTTAGACTTCTCGGTGGGAAAGAGACAGTTATCACAGATGACAGTGGATGAGTATTGCACCATATTACAAATATTCGATTAGCTGTAAATCAGTTAAACGTCAGATTACCCCTGAAGTACTAGATTAAGAAATGAGGAAGAAAACCGAAGGAACAAATTGTAATACTGGTGTTATATGTGGATAGTATAAATTACAACATTTTTAAGAGTCCAATTGCTGGGATTACCTTTTCCCTTGTTAGTAAAAGAAAATTTTAGTGTCATTCAGAAATAATAAAGAAATTAAGTATATTTAAGCATATTTATATTTTCATGTGTATGTATGAATATCCGTACATCGCCGTGTTTCATGGAGCTACATTCAACGTATTTTAAAAACGAATTAAGCTGTTAAAATTTACTACCATGAATCATATTTTAAATATTGAGTAGTGTAATCATTCTGGTTCATTGGTCGTTAGATCACAAGTAGAATTTTTTTAAATCACATAAAAAATGTGACGATACAAAGAACTGAATTACTTTATCATATAACAACGAAAGTTGTGTTGAATTGTCAAGCATAATGAGAGGAGTTTTTGATTTTGCAAAGCTTCACTTTTGGAGGTCTCCACTATAATAATATACCGGAAGTTATGTACAGAAATCTTTTCAGTATTATCTGATCCAATTAGAAGAGAAAATAACTTTTCCAACTAAATAAAATAAAAATAAGACTTATAAGTAAAAATTAAAATTTACGAAACCACTGAGTGAAGCATAGATAGATACTCGAAATCAATATATTCCTACATAATTCATACCGTCATCAATTAGTGGCCTTATAAATTATTAGTACATCTTGATTTGATTACTGTAAGCATGTTACTACTATACTTAAACTTCAAACAGCATATTTAAAGAAACAAAAAGTACTGTAGATATTGAAACTGGGAGAGATTCGTTTGAATATCCAAAAAACGCATACACCTAATGTCGTAGAGTATTTGCACCCAACAACTTTTATAATTTTGAAATGAACAAAAGCTATTCTAGTGCTACAAATGCACTAGTCATCACTCTGTTAAGCCACCACCATGCTCTTTTAACTACATGAATCACGTTGTGTAAATCGTGATTCTACTGAATTCTAACTAAAAATGTATCGTCTTCAGATAATTTGTGTATTAAAGCTGCAAATTTATACAGCTTAATCAAATTCATAGATTGCAGCGTACCAAATAAAATATGATTAACAACAAAGGAATTTTAGTCAATCATCATGTTGTAAAGTAACTGGTGACACATATTTCGCCATTATTAATGTGTTTATTCACATTGTACCGAGTACTTATTATGTTAGTATTGTTTAACTTGTATAGATACAAACATCATGTAATTAAAATTTTTATGGTTTTGTAATTTTTGAACGTTTGGCGTAGAATTAAAATGAGTACAAACACATTCATTTGATCGAAAATGAACAGTAGTTTATACTATTATAAGATATTTCGTATTCTAATTGAAAGTAAATATGTAGATGAGCATCTTACGTAATACATTTCAGCCATAAGAATCAACCACTTACATTTATTATTGAGATCTATTACAGTATATGCATGTTTACCATAACATGTGATTTATATTGTGCGTATAACATGTTTTGATTGCTGTAGTTTTAAGCTTTCTTTACAATAATTGCAAATAAAAGCTGGGTGATATCTATAAATGCAAATATATTGTGAATTTAGCTTATTGTATCTAAATAAGATTTCGACTGACTAAAGCGGTAAACCAGAATTGATGATGTGTAGTATTGCGATTTGTACAGTGTGTTGTCTACAGTTATGACTTCTTGTTTGTCTGATATGACTTTTCGATAAAGGTAAAGACAAATTATTTGGCCATAACGACTGATGGAATACCTATATTTTTGTGTGGTCTACTGAATATAAAATGCTTAGAAATACATGTTATGATAATAGGATATACAATTGTTTTACTGTTTATAGTAAATCAACCAAAAATGTAAAATAAAATGTAAAACGATAGAGTAGTTTGATAGCGAAAATACACACACAGAAGAATCCTACCTATCGATATCAGCAATACATATTAGCGGAAAGAATAATTGCAAGAACTCTGGTAACATCCATCAATATTTATCTTATTTACGAAGTCTTACAACCACATTTCAAATGATGTGGATAAGAAAAGTAGGTGATTAAAATTGGAATAAATGTCATTCGCTACGCAACCAACACCACCTCATCACCAATAACAAACTCATTTATTATTTCGTTATCTGTTGTTGTTGTGAAGAATTTCAGAAATCCTGCAATCATTCCAGTATTTTCTCTTTTCGGATAAAATCAGATGCAGTTGGTATGGATGCCAATAGTTACAATTTGATATTAAAAGTAATTATCTCTGTTACTTCGTAATTCGCATTCACACCAATATCATCACGAAAACAATTTTTTAAAGTATTTTGAACCTTTGTGCAAAATACAAATACTACAAAATTTGATCTTCTTACATATTGTATGTACACACTATCAAGTGAGATGATATGGACACAGATCTTTCCAAACTCCCTAACATTACTTGTATAATAGTGAACAAATCCCCTTAAAAGGTTGAACTTTGAAAATGCATCGTGTTGTATATTAAACACATCTTATGAGATCAGATATATTTTTTGTAAAGAATTACGAATCAAACATGGTTAAAATATAGGAAACCAAGATTGTTAAAACAATAATGATAGTAATAATAATAATAATAATAATAATCGTTCAAACCTAGGTGTGTTATGAATCTGGTTAACCAAATAAAGGATGTTGAAGAGATAATGAAAAGTGGAGTAAGAACAAACGAATTGCAAAACTGAATATGTTTATTACGTTTCTTGAGGCCGAGAAAGGGAGAGCTGTGTTGCATATTTCTCTTGGACACATAGACTTGGGTTGGTAACGCAAATTCGTTTGGCTTCTGATATATATAGGAGACGTGAACGAACCCCATCAAGAAATTTCGATAGTATACGATATACAGATCTGATTACGTAACTTATCATTACTTGTATTTACCTTTTGTCGAAATACGTATTCGTATTGTTATTAATCTGTTTATGATTACTGTTAGTACTTTTACCACTCTACGACCAGTTTACACCTTTCACTTATTATGATAAGTTATGTAATCCACTTATTTCACTTTTATTAATGACTGACAAATTACTTTCATTACTTTAGTAATTTTCATAATTTCGTAAAAATATTGCGGTATATTAAAGTAAAGCCTGATGATGGTCTCACTGAAAACAATAATGTTCGCTTATATATTTATTGTTAATTAACATAACGGTAATTTCTAATAACTTCAATGCGTTAGTAACTAAATGCTTAATTATTCAATTCAAACGGAAACATTACTTTACTCATAAATTGAAAATTGTTATCAATAGTACAACGATTCAATAAGTATTCATATTAATAAAAGAAATACTTATTTTAACTTAATTCCATACCGTACATTAAATATGGATTTTATGTTTCAAAATGACGTCGTTGTCAACTAAATTGTAGCTAGTCACTTAAGTCTGAATCCTTAAATTTACTATTATCTACAAGGATAGGAGTGAGTAAATAATCAGAGAAAAAGCACCAAAATGTAACTGAATATGTAAGTATGAAGCACGAAAAAGACAATTTGAGTTTTCAGTTCGTATTCTAGAAGGTGGTTAAAGTAAATAATGAGGTAGTAAAATACTTATTTTGTACACTGATTACAATGTTTTTATGTGAATACGTATGTTGTCTACTATATATGATAGGCGAAATATGAAAACTCTAAAGAGGTTTGAAATGATGTCCCATATGTCTCATATCATTATACACAAAATTGACTCGCCTTCTTATTTTTTATCCTTCTTTACGAAACTATGAAGGGTTGTCATTACAATTTTGAGAATAACATAGATTAGAAATTTTTTTTGGTTGAGAAGGATAACGTCAAAATAATAATCATGATAATAGATTTGTATACTTGTCTGGGGCTACTTACATCGGCCGTACTCAGCAATATATGTTCTTATTTTCTCGTAAGCATGTGTCATAAGGATTGCAAAAGGGATAACTAACTATGTCAATAGAGCTATGCTGTCACATATGGTAGACAACGGACATCAAATCAAAAGTGAGTTTACATGTTCGTTCTTTTTTTACGTCACAATAATACTATCTAAAGGAGCAAGATTATTGCTAATATACGTAAGTGAACTCCACAAACAAACTTATGAATTCGAAAATGTATTGTTTAGCATCTTTGTCTACAGTGACCCATCACTGTTCTACTTCTTACATAAGCCGATTGCTGTGAAATCTTATCATACTAACCTCTTATCTGTTTATCTCGGTACTGTTCCATTTTTAATTGTACACTTATCTTTCTCAATTTACACCAATCTCATATCATGATTGTTACTTCGAGAGTATCTTTCTCAATCAACATAAAGGATTATGCTTAAAAATATGAGAGTAAAATTACAATTCGTATCCTCAGTGTAATTATTCCCCTCCCCCTTAGAACTGTTTAAATTGTCTGTCTTCAGTTTTTTAAAAAAAAGATTGAACAACACTTTGGTTTATTATAGTAACACTAATAATAACATTAATAATAACATTGGCTTACATCAGTTGTATAAATTCAATATTTTCAATGCATACACCATTACTACTTATACAATTGTCACTCAAATTACATGTCAACACATGAATTAAATTTCATTAATTTCTACGTCATTTCTTAAATATTAGTTTCTAAAACTTAATACCTAGTTTCTAATTGGTCAATTAGTTAGTTGCTAACTTACTTACTTAGTCATTAATTATTGTATTATATAAACACTGATATGTTTCATAAAACACACGAATATGCGTTCTGAAATAGAATAACATTCGCTTTAACATATTAACCAAAAATGCTACTCTTCATATTTTTCATGTTATTTATAACAAACGTAAATGGATCCGGGTGTAAGTTATAAGCTGGTTTTTTCTTATCTGTATGGTTTCTAAGTGAAAACTGATTCTACAGATTTATGTTATGTTTTACAAACGTATAGATTCGATTAACAACGAACATTTAAAATACATAATTTTAATCACTTTGGATTTTTAATATGTATTTACGTAGGATAGTGTAAATAATATTGTTGACACTACGGTAATATAATTAAACTATCCTTTTAACATGGTCTATTTATTAGTTTACTTTTAAACTGTTAAACTTAATTGGCAAGATTCAAAAGCAAGGTAATCCTAATAATATCTTTTATGTTGACTAGTCACCTTAAACAAAAAACATGCTAGTTTTAAGATTAAAGTTATCAAATTGGCCAGTTTCTTGTAACGTCAATATCTCCAAAATCCTATTCACTACTATTAGCATATTCTATACAAAATTGTAAATAATACTTAATGAAGATTGACATTTAGTTCACAACATATCAATTTTGTAAATTTGGTGATTGGCTGATGTGTAAATGAATTTTGTTGATGGGCGGAGATTTTCCCAGCTGTCAAAAAAAGGTTAATGAGATCTGATTAGTTTTCTTTTTAACACATATCATAATCTTCAACCAAACATTTACTTAGGTTTGCATTCAGCTTAGACTTATTTATTTGACTAATTACGTTTATCATTTCAATTAACCTGTAGTCACGGAATATTGGTCTTTAGAAGTCCACACTACCACATACT
The DNA here is from genome assembly GCA_034768735.1 of Schistosoma mekongi. Taxonomy (NCBI): domain Eukaryota; kingdom Metazoa; phylum Platyhelminthes; class Trematoda; order Strigeidida; family Schistosomatidae; genus Schistosoma; species Schistosoma mekongi. The sequence continues at coordinate 29,248,424 of CM068307.1, read as the reverse complement.
ACATCACTCAGTAGGGTTGACAATTAATTTCGGTTCCTAAGTGCATAAATTGATTATAGTTTGTTGAAAAGAATATTCCTTATTACCTTGAATAGCTTACTTGCAGGATTATAATTCAGATAATGAATAAGCTTCATTCTGATGATGTACAGTAATGCGATTTGTACTGTATCATTTTACTTATGGCTCCTTATTTGTCTGACGTGATCATTAGATAACAGAAAGAACAAATTACTTGACAATGTAGACAACTAGCATATCTTTGTAATTATCAGCTTCAATAACTATGAAATGTAACTGTTACACATTATACAATAGACACAGTTCGGAAACTTATAAAAAATATCACATTATTTTGTTTAAAGTAAAAACTTGGATTCTTCGTTAACTGCAATAATGTTTAATCTTAAACACCATGAACTGTCTATTGTTCTCTTTATCAGTAATTCATTCACCATTATCCATTAATACTTTAAAACGTGTTAGCTGAGTGCTGGGAAATACACACATATATTGTAAGCTCTTAAGGAATTTGAATTTCACCCTATGTTGGTTGATATGACGTAACGTGATTTACTGTCTTAGAAAGTTTTCCTAATAGAAAGTTGTGACATGTATATATTATGATATTTTAATAGGATATGACATATTGTCTACTCATAATTCACTCTACTGTAACCATCGTTTCGGCTAGTTATCACCAGCAGCCAGTGACCGCGATGACTGCAGTCAACGTTAACTAGAATTGGAATAAGTCCTCAGTAGACATAACTACATATGAACCGAATTCCATAATATTTCCTTCACGTTTATTTATGTTCACTGTTAGGAAAAGAGGTAATATTTATCAGGAATGAATAGTTCGTATACCTTCCTAAAACCAGTTAACTGTTAGTTTCTTATTGGACAAATTGAGATAGGGTGTAAGCTAGAAAAATTAGGTGGGGGGGGGGTGAGAAAAATATTTTATTCATACAAAAAAATCTGTTGTGTATTAAAGGATTATCCTTAATGAAGACTGAGCAACGATGTGCAAAACTTAAAGAGACTGGCAAATCATTCATGAAAATATGTAATTCTGTTCCTAATGAATATAGTTATATCCGTTCATATGGTAATTATTTACAGTTCTATTGGGTTACAACATTTGGTCTTTGTTTTGCAACTGTCGTTCATTTTAGAATTTATTATTTGTTAGTAACAAATGCCAAAACATGGGTATTTATGAAAAATATGGTACTTATCAAAAGGAGATAAAAAGTTAAGATGCAACATCAGTATCATCATGGTGATGATGCCAATGTTGAGAGAGCATATTTCACGTAACACTATGATCATTCTAACAACTATAGATAGAGCTAAATAAAAAGCAAACTGTACTCACACTAAGATGTGTTTGTAATCTCTGTCATATACTGGAAAATGGTTTATTCATTCATAATTACAGTGGTCATTTTATTAGAAAATGAAATCTAAATCAATAGAAAACTTGTAATTTATCTGAACATTTTCTTTTTGCAATCGTCACAATCCAATGGGACAAGATCTTTTTGTAAAACATCTTTAGTGTTAAAGTCTGTTAGTTGATTATTATGATAATACTGTCAGAAGTTGACTTTTTGAAGAATAAGCCACAATTAAAGTACATCGAATTTCATACACATGAACATACATACAATTTATTTTCACATATTTCCCTCACACATCACACTAACATGTACATACATGTCTCATCTCAAACCACCTTGACTTATATGACTTGACATCGTAACACGATCAAACTCACATTTCGATTGTACGGGTTTATTTTGTTTTTGATTTGTTCCATTGTATTATTTATTCTTGTGTTAATTAAATTCGGTTATTCATTTCTCTGAAGAAGCGACTTGCACTAAGCTGCGAAACGTCAGAAATTTTAATTTCTACTCATTGGAATTTTACAAATATATATCACTTATTATAAACAATCTATCCAATGCTCAATTTATTTGAAATTATGAAAGTTAACCTTGGTAATGATATGTAGAATAAGTTAAAGTTTTCAACTGGAAAGTTCTGTCGGAGTTTTGTTTCTATATGTGGTGGTAATTTTGACATATATGATCTAATCAGTAATTAATCAGTTTATTGTATTTCTACGTGTTATATTTTTCTTTATGTAAATCCACTCCACGACTAATGACAACAGTTTAATTTTAACTAAATATTAGATTAAGCATTGTTATTTATGAGTATTTCCTGTCTATGAAAACGAATATCTAAGATAAAAATAAACAAATTATGACTGAAAATGCTTCCTTTATACTATCTTATATGTATAACATTTTCATATATTTTTTACAGTAATGCATCAATGTTTCAAGCATGCTTACAGTATTGCTACTTTTAATGCGCCACCATATCTTGGAACTGTATATTTTGCCAAATATGGTTTACATCTTAATGTATCAGGATCTGTTTCAGGTTTACCAAAGGGGAAAATGTTAGGTGTTCATATACATGAATACGGTGCATTGGGAAATGAATGTAATGATGCTGGACCACATTTTAATCCATTTCATAGGTAAATTCTATGTTGAAAAGTTCTTTAATTAACTTTATACAAATTATAAAATTTTTTATATGTAATAAACATAAAGTTTGAATGTACTACCAAAAGAATATTCTGTTTGACACTGTCTACATATTCATTTAAGTTACCTGAATGATAACATTATGCAGTATATATATATATATATATATATATATATATATATATATATATATATTATTTGTTACCTAATGTTTTTGCCCACTCACACTAAGTCTTTAATGTAATAATTTTCAGTGATCATGGTGGACTAACCGGTTCACCAAGACATCCTGGAGATTTTGGAAATCTTTATGTGAACCATAATGGTGTTATGACATTTGATCTTAGTATTGATATATCTCTGATAATTAATTTTGATGGATTTCTTGGAAGAGCACTGGTTATCCATGAGAAAGAAGATGATTTAGGTAAAATGAATAATGATGGAAGTCGTAAAACAGGCAATTCTGGAAAACGTTTAACATGCGCTGTAATTGGCATTTGGAGAGCTAAATAAATGGAGTGTGGTTTATTTTCTATATAAACTTATATTAGAAGTAATTCAATAGAATTTGTTCTTCGTATAACTCTATTTGTAATGATTTTCAATATTGTGTAATTTCAATAATGTTTTTCATGATTTTTAGGCTTATTGAATAATATATAAATAAATAATATTGTAGTGATAATGACGTTTTTTAAAGATTGTTGTTCGTTTAAGTATGTATTGAATATACCTACTGTATCACTATAAGAAACATTCAATGAACTTATGTTAGTAATTTAAATTTTTCAGAATTTCTTTAAGATAGATTTTCATGTACAAAGATCTTATTAGAAAATAAATCATTTCAACTAAACCGACATAATAAAATATTTGTTAAAAACTTTTTCGATGGAATTAATTCCAGTATAACATAATAAAAAGAACGATAAAAAAAGAGGTAAAATACTGGGTACTAAACAAGTACTCAATGTGGAAATCATGAGAAAGGTGTAAAATAAACTAGTTGTTCAGTGGCATTTAAAATTCCATTGATGATACTGTTCATTTAAATAGTTTACGTATAAGTTTGAATACATAATGTCGGAATAACTATCAGTTTAGCATCGAAAAGATATATACAAGTGAAATTTAGTATCTTAAGATGCTACTTATTAGGTGATCTTGTTGTTTTGCGTAATTTAATTTTAACTCTTTAAAAGTTTACTAACATTATTTTGATTGCCAAATGATATGATATTTTCATACAGTAACATGGACCGTAACTCCGCCTGTAGCCCTCCTAGGGTTACTGCCGGTCCCAAGCCCGGGTAAAGGAGGAGGGTTGGGCATGGGGCTAGCACCCCCATCCCGTAAAAACCCAAACTTGCTAAAAAAAAACGCAAACCAGATTAAACAAGATAAACCATTTAAACCATTTAAACTCTGCCCTGGGAGTGGAAGGATATATGACGCCTCATGATGAAAGCCGAAATTCTTCGGAAGTCATAAGGCCGATGCCCCCCCTTCTAACAACCAGAGCAAATATTTTTATAGGTACATGGAATGTTCGAACAATGTGGGAGAGCGGGAAGACAAATAAAATAGCTGCAGAAATGAGGAGATACAACTTGACAATACTCGGAATCAGCGAAACTCATTGGACTCAAGCTGGACAGAAAACATTAGCTTCGGGAGAGACGCTACTATACTCCGGCCACGAAGAGGAAAATGCTCCCCACACTCAAGGAGTTGCTCTGATGCTTTACAAGGAGGCACGTAATGCACTTGTGGGATGGCAACCACATGGACCCAGGATCATCAAAGCATCTTTCAAAACAATGAAGAAAGGGATTACAATGAATATTATCGAATGCTATGCACCAACCGACGACGGCAACGACGAAGACAAAGATCAGTTTCATGATAGACTGCAATCAATTATAGCAAAGTGTCGAGGAAAGGATCTGACAATACTGATGGGAGACCTCAACGCCAAAGTCGGAATGGACAACACTGGATATGAAGAAATCATGGGACGACAAGGACTGGGAGACAGAAACGACAATGGTGAAAGACTTGCAAACCTATGTGCCTTCAACAAATTGGTTATAGGTGGTACAATATTCGCCCACAAACGCATACACAAGGCTACATGGGTCTCACCGGATCATACTACTGAGAATCAAATCGATCATATATGTATCAATAAAAAATTTAGAAGATCAATGGAAGATGTGCGAACAAGGAGAGGAGCTGACATAGCTTCAGACCACCACTTGGTGGTTTCTAAAATAAAACTGAAGCTAAAGAAGCAGTGGACAACTGGAGTGTCAGCAGTACAACGGTTCAATACAGGCTTTCTCCGAGACACTGACAAACTCAACGAATTCAAAATATCTCTCAACAACAGGTTCCAAGCCTTACAAGATCTACCGAAAAAAGGAACCACTATGGAGGACAACTGGAAAGAAATCAAATAAGCACTAACATCAACGTGTCAGGAGGTTCTCGGCCGTATTAAGCACCATTATAAGAAATGGATCTCTACTGAGACATTGAGCAAAATTCAACAAAGGAGGAACAAGAAGATAGAAATCAACAACAGCCGAACAAGAGCAGAAAAAATCAAGGCTCAAGCTGAATACTCAGAAGCAAATAAGCAAGTAAAGAAGAGCATTAGAGCTGACAAACGGAAATACATCGAAAGCCTTGCAACGACAGCGGAGAAGGCTGCAAGAGAAGGAAATATGAAACAGCTATACGACACAACGAAGAAACTGGCAGATAAACATGGTAAACCAGAGCGACCGGTCAAGAACAAAGAAGGCAAGACACTCACTGAGATTGAAGAACAAAAGAATAGGTGGGTATAACACTTTGAAGAATTCTTGAATAGACCAGCTCCACCAAACCCACCGGACATTGAAGTAGCACCTACCGATCTCCCGATAGATGTCACTCCACCAACGATGGAAGAAATCAAGATGGCCATCAGACAAATCAAAAGTGGGAAAGCAGCAGGACCTGACAATATACCAGCTGAAGCACTCAAGTCAGATATCGACCTAACAGCAAAGATATTCCACGTTTTATTCAAAAAGATCTGGGAGGAAGAACAAGTGCCGGCAGACTGGAAAGAAGGTTATCTTATCAAGATACCAAAGAAAGGAGATTTGAGCAAATGTGACAACTATAGAGGGATCACGCTACTGTCGATACCAGGGAAAATCTTTAACAGAGTATTGTTGAACAGAATGAAAGATTCAGTGGAGACTCAACTTCGAGATCAACAAGCTGGTTTTCGGAAGGATCGGTCGTGCACGGACCAAATCGCAACACTACGGATCATCGTTGAACAATCAATTGAATGGAACTCGCCCCTGTACATCAACTTCATTGATTATGAGAAGGCGTTTGATAGTGTAGATAGGAGAACACTATGGAAACTTCTTCGACACTACGGCGTACCAGAGAAACTCGTCAACATCATCCGGAACTCTTACGACGGAACACAGTGCAAATTTGTGCATGGAGGACAACTGACAACTGCATTCCCAGTGAGGACCGGAGTCAGACAAGGTTGCTTGCTCTCACCTTTTCTCTTCCTCCTAGTGGTTGACTGGATCATGAAGACCTCCACATCTGAGGGAATGTACGGGATTCAATGGACAAGTAGGATGCAACTCGATGATTTGGACTTCGCAGATGATCTAGCTCTTTTAGCACATACACACCAACAAATGCAAGCGAAGACAATCAGGGTAGCAACAACTTCAGCAGCAGTAGGCTTGAACATACATAAGGGTAAGAGCAAAATTCTCAAATACAACACAGGGAGCACCAACCCAATTCAACTTGATGAAGAAACTCTGGAAGAGGTGGATACCTTCACATATCTGGGGAGCTCATCGATGAAAATGAGGGTCTGATGCAGATGTAAAGACAAGGATTGGCAAGGCAAGGGCAGCATTCCTGCAGTTGAAAAACATCTGGAACTCAAAACAAATATCAACTAACCTCAAAGTCAGACTCTTCAATTCGAACGTGAAGACAGTCCTGCTGTATGGTGCTGAAACCTGGAGAATTACTGTAAACATCCTCAGACGGATACAGGTATTTATAAACAACTGCCTACGAAAGATACTGAATGTCCGTTGGCCGAAAACCATCAGCAACAACTTACTATGGGAGAGGACAAACCAACTTCCAGTCGAAGAGGAAATTAGGAAAAGACGTTGGAAATGGATAGGACATACACTACGCAAACCATCAGACTGCATCACGAGACAAGCATTAACATGGAATCCTGCTGGGAAACGGAAAAGAGGAAGGCCGAAGAACACGCTGCGTCGAGAATCGGAAGCAGACATTAAAAGGATGAGCAGCAACTGGAAACAACTGGAAAGGATTGCTCAGGACAGAGTTAAATGGAGAACACTGGTGAGCGGCCTATGCTCCTCAGCGAGGAGTAACGGGCATAAGTAACATGGACCGTATAAATTAATAATGAATGCATGATGGATATGATATTTCTGGGCATTTAATCGAAATTAATTTAAAAAATGGAAGATTTTGTGGTTTTATTTTGTCATGTTTACTCCCTCCTCCATCAAAGCTATCATTATTGAAAGGTATTTATACTTTTACCCCTTCGTTTAACGTTGTTTAATGGTAACAATAAATCAAAAATGGCATATAATTGGTTATTATTGTTTTAGGAGAGCCATACATTATGATTATAATTTAAACATACTAACTTTTGCATTTAAACGAGAGCAAATACGAATAACGAATCTTTTCCAAATCTGGTTATAATTCCTGAAAACTTATTTTTGAGTATAATGTACCCTGTTGCTCTTCTATCACTGAAAATACTAGGAAACAAACTCAAAGGTTTGGAAAAGTTTGATATTTCCATGTGTATCGGTAACGAAAACCAATTGTAAAGTTTGTTTAATGAGAAAGTGGTCAAAGAGTAGTCAAGAGAACAGAAAATTTACTAAAGAGGATGTAAGCAAAAACAATTTTTGGTTATTCTTCGTAGGCCAGCTTTGAAATGTGAATTTCCAGTCTATGTCCATGCCAAAGTTTGAGATGGATGGTGAATTGTTGTTCTTCAAAATGTGTATTATAATCATGAATGCGAATGAAGGAAAAGGTTTTGTGGTAAAAGATTAGTAATACAAACCACTTCTGAAAATATTTTGGGTTGAACAAGTTTTTGTTACTGGCATATATTGTTATTAGCTCACGTAGCTTTAGCTTAGCTTCGTCATTGGTTAGTCAGTATGCATCACATTATTAATGCAAACAACATTTCTGTGTTCTCATTTTGTTGATTGCTAAACAATATGGTTAGCTGTAACATGTTACACATTGATTATTTTCACATTTTGCGCACACATGCAAGTTTATAGCTCTAAATTTGAAAATTATTGTAAATAATAAATTCAGAGCTTCTACGAATGACTATTAACAATGAAAATCTGCTTATTGTATACAGATTACTAGTACCATTTA